>CM047427.1:7071558-7689775 GCA_026168455.1 Theocolax elegans
ATTGGAGATGGTAAGAGAGAATAACAAAAAAAGAAGAGATGAAGATAAGTTGAGACAAATGAAAAACAAGAACGATTAAAATCATTAAATACTAAAGCGCAATCGAATCGTACAGTGTCTAATAAGTAAGTACATAATTTTTAAAAATATTTTTAATATTTTATTTTGAAATTGGTAATACCTAATGCATCACAGTCCTCCTTTATCGCCTAAAATTTCATCAAGACTCAGATCGAAAAATGAACCCGTTTCTCCTACTCCGAAATTGCTTGAGAAAGTCGAATCAAGTTTTCATAAGGAGGTTTAGAAATGAAATTACGACGTCAAATAAAAAATTTAGAAGAGAACTTAAAAAGTCAAGAGAAAACGAACGAAATTTTACAAAGAAAGTATAAAAAAGCTATTAGAGAAAAATTATTTTTGAAAAAAAGAATTTGTAGAATTACGCGTCAGGTAACCTATTATGAAAAAACTTTAATAAATTTGAAAAATAACATAGCATCTTTGAAAAAATTTGATGATAAGCAAATTGTTTTGAGCGGACCTCGGTGTCGAATGAATATTCAAGTTTGCCGGGATTAAAATTGATAGAGTTCGAATGAGATTAATGTAAGTAAAAGTATACGTACGGTGTTCTGGTACATTGACACAATATGTCACTCTTTTATGTTTCGATGCATTATGGTTGTTAGTTCGTTGAATTGTTTCGAATTATTAGTTTAGAATATTTCAAAATAATTGATCCGATTAACGAATAATTGATAATCAATTTAAACTTAATAGATTCATAGATTATGCATATATGTTTATAACTAGAAGTGTTTTGTGCAAGTTTCTAATATTTCAGTGGTGATCAATATTAAAACAGAATACATTAAATATACGCGACTGTCCTTTATTTATCCTCGTTTTAGCAATAATTAGTATATATTATTTTGAATTAAAACTCAATCATTCGTTGATATTACCTTACGAATTTGAATACAATATATTCTTTCATCTACTTATTATAGGGAAAGCCGAGTTATTCCTAAGAGTAAATAATCACTTCTATTTTTTAAAATTATTTTTAATCGTCAAAAATTGAAGGATTTAAAGATCGATAAATGTAACTTGTTAAACGTGATCTCTTATGACGACAGAAAGACAAGAGGCATTAGTATGGGGTGCAATTTGCACAAAAAAGAAGACACTCGAATAAACAACAAACGAAGGTATCGATAAGCATTTAAGAAAACAGTGAGAGCAAGCTGTGCCTAACGTTACAACAGAAATATCTAATAAATTGGAGAGATCGTTTACAAACGTACTTACTTGTTGGTCGTCGTTTCATCCTCGATCTTTCGTTTTTGGTTTACTCAGTAAGGAACTGAAGATTTTACCTTAGAAAAGGATTACCTTGTCTTAGCAAGAAGAAAGAAAAAAAAAATATTTGTAACAAAGAAATACTGTATTTATTATTAAAAATTAATATTGACTTATAATAAAATAATATTTCTTCGATATTAACACTTACAGATCTTAACTATTAAGATTTTAGCATAAATAAAAATATGAACTAATTCAAATAGTAACTGTAAGAGAATATTCATATGTTGTTTTAAGGTGACTCGTTCATGACGGCTTATAATCCCGTAAAAAGTATTTTTATAAGTGTTTACCATCTATAATAAGTGCACTTACAATGATAATATGAGTGAAATAATAATTTCCTTAAAACTTATGCTGTTCCTGAATGTGTATATATGTTTGGCAACGTTAAATTTTCGACACTTCGGTTATAAACCAAGTTTCTTTTTAATATTGTTTGGTAACCTATATTATATTCTTTATTTCATTACAATCTATAAATAATTACCTATTATTTGAAAATTTATTTTTAAAGAAATCGTGGGTTTTAGCTCCTTATTTGAAAATCAAAGTTCTAGATCAAGTCCTCAAACTCCACTGGGTAATGTATTTTCACCAAGCGTTTTCTTAACAAAGACATTGTATGACATCCGCGTCGTTGATTAGCACCAATTTGGGAGCACAAAAAAAAACAACGTTAAAATAGTAAAAAAAAAGTTATCAGACTGCAGAGCCCCACAAGAAACTTCGTAGAATCATATATATTTCTAAAATTATTTTCTCTTTGGTTTGTCAGGTAACCCTACGTAAACGAAACATCATTAAAAGTCTTGGAATTACAAATTTTTTTTCATTTCTTATAAATTTACAGAAAACGACGGAGCGACCTAGAATCATCAGATTTAAACAGGTATGAAGATAGCGAGACTAGATACGTGTCTGTTGAAAAAAAGCACTAACCAGATTGCGACGTACTTTCAACCAAATCGCAAATGTTTACAAGTTATAATATAATCGATCGGTGATATATCTAACAGGCTTATTGAGAAGCCACATTGTGCTTTTCGTCCATTTAGTAACTGAGCAGTCGAAACTTAAGATTGATAGCGGATGACTAATAATTTCTAAAAGAGTTTCGCATCTGCAAGATGTCACCAAGCACAGTGGACAAAGAGTAATAATAAGCCTCCTTGAATTTAAAATCAGTTCTCAACTCGAAAATATCGATTTTATTTCAACTTATATATATCATCTATTTTTTAATTATATAATAAAAATAATTATACAAGCTAAAAATTTTAAGCACGAGAAGTTTACATATTAAATTGGCTTTAACGTTCCCCGGCGAACAACAACAATAATTACGGAAAATATTAAATTAATATAGATCGATATCTTAATCCCTCGAATAATCCAATAATATTCACAACATAATTCTAAGGATAAAACGCAACGTTACAACGTAGAAAAATATACGTGGAATTTAATTGAATCGTAAAGTTAACGTTTTTCTCGTGCTCGTGCATTATTATTTCCTTGTTGAAATTCTTCCGTTAGTTATCCGTGAGCATAAATCTACTAGGTTAATCAGGTTATGCAATGTAAACAGGTAGCGATAAAATACTTTTTAATATTTAAAAAAGGAACGACTGCACACCCACGAGTTTCGACTTAACGTCAAATTGACTAACATCTCCTTTCGCTCATCTAATCCAAACTGCCAGCAAAGGAAAAGAGAATGAATAAATACGGGAAGAGAGAGAGAGAGAGAGAGAGAGAGAGAGATGGGGTGGTGGAAAAAAAGAGGGAAGAAAAGCATTGCATAACACGCTTCATAAAACATTCTCAAGGATCACGCGATATATTCATACACCGAGAATCCGCTCAAAGCATATCGTGCGACCGCTACTTGAGCTTGCGGTGGACATTAATTACTTTGCGTGTTTATTTTGTAATTACAATACGTAAATGCGACGTATTTACATGCGCGCACGCGTCCTCGTTTGGTTTAAACTCTCGGGGCTAGGAAAAGTTGGTTAAAATATCTGCGTTTAACATATAACCCGACGTAAATGTACGTGAACTGTACCGAATATACCTATTAATATTTTCAAGGAATTTATTCGAAGATGTTTCAGAATTTATTTGTATTCCTAAAAGCGTCGTGGATTTATAAAAATGGATTTTTATACGAGATTTTGTTTTTAATATATATATATATATATATATATATAAATGGATTATATATTTTCCGTGCATTATCTTGAAATGAGAATTTTCCATTAATTAAGAAAAACAATTCCGTTACGTTGGCTTACTCAAGAACTTGAGCTTTCTATATTCGCTCGTTCGTTTTGTTACTTTCCGGCGAATGCAGAGAGGACCTATATATTGTAAACGACAATTTAAATAAAAAAAAACTGAAAATTTCCGCGCATAAAGTGGATTTCTTATTTTTAACGCTTCGTATGTACGAAAGCTTCGTGTAATTTTACAACCTTTGGCTCGTTGTAAATAGTCAAAAAAAAAAAGAAAAAATCAATATTTTACTTAAAAGTAAAAATGTTGGCATGCCGTTTCAGCGTTCTTAAATATTTAAACGTCTATTTGATGTAAGCTTTTTCATGCATACCGTATATATATATATGCGTACGTACGCGCGCGCGTGTGCGTGTATATAGTAACGGATGACGTAAAAATTTAAAAATCGTTGAAAGTTTTTGGGAGAACTGCACACTATTTGACAAAATGTCTTTTTTTTTTTACTTTCTACCTGTCCGGATTTGTTTGCCGAAAAAAAAACGTGTACCCGGAAACGAAAATTTAATTTTATTCTCTCTCTTTTTTTTCACCCTTTTAGTATTTTTTTTATGACGTTCTTGATATTAGTTCACGGGTGTTCCACACAGGATTTGTATCTATATTTCATGTACGAAAAAAAAACACACTCAAAACCGAATATATATTTCTATTTATAAAAAAGGAAACGTTGAGCATGTATAACTTTTGATGTAAAAAAAATGGATGTAAATATATATTATAGTAAAATTAATCGTCTAAATCGTAATTTTGGTGCGATCAATACGATTAAATAGGAAGAAATCCTCCGCATTGTCGAACACACGAGATTATCTTAAATATTGTAATACGATCGGACTATACGCGTAGGGTAAAGCACATACTGATATCAAATCAATGCGGGTTAAACATCATTATATTCACGCGTGTATTGATAAATATCAATGTCCTGTTTATTATGCTCCCTCACAATCGTCAGTCCGCGTTTGCGCGCTCGTGCTGACGACTCTAGCCTCGTTAGTCTCGTAATCGTTCGAATGACAAGGCTTTTATTCTCCTCCTCGTTTCCTTTTTTTTCTCCGGGTATATACCTCTTTGTTGTCTTCATCTCTGATGAAATAGCAAAATTTCACGTTCAGTGACCGTGTTTCACGTAACGATATCGTTGTGTGTGTATATATATTATATTCGTATACTTATAGTCGTTCCTAAATTGATTCTTATATTATTCTGAAGATTGTTTTTTTTATACTTTTCTTATTAATTAATCTTCGACTTTTTGCGTTGTAAAAATTTTGTTCTTAGGATTTTGCATAAAATTAATTTTATTTCTTAAAATGAGGTATAACTTCGGATCTCATCTTTTGTTATTACTTGATAATTAATGAACCTCCTTCGCGACTCTTGCAATTTGTTATTTATTATTTTCCAAAGTTATGTATTTTAATTTTAAATTAACAAAAACTCTGAAAAGTACGATAATGATGGGATTATATTAGATTTTAATAACACTTACTGTCTGCGAACGTATCTTTTAGACCTGCATTTTTTTAAAAATATAACGTCTCAATAATTAATTAACATATTTTCCTTTTATAACAAATTATATTCCTGGAAGTCTTGGAGGAAACGATGTTACGGATTTGAAAGAATATTAAAAACGTACGTTAAATTTCAATCGTGTAGGAAAAGCACATGGTTAATGCATTACTTAATGTAGAAACTCTTATTCAATATTTTTATCGGATAGAGGAAAATTCGAAATATTTTTCATGAATCCCAGTGAAATACTTTTTGATACGTAAGGTTCCCTAATATGTAGAAAAACAACTTAAATATATATAATATATCGTTTAATGTTCTATTTAAAGCAGGTGAAATTAAATTATTGAAGACATCTTCACGATAATTTTGGATAATCATTTTTTTCTTACATTTTGATAAAATGTTTATATCAAAGTTTATAACATCAAAAAACGAAACATGCAGTTACAAATTAAAATGGTGATTGAAATCCTTTCGTCGTATCCGTGGAGGAATGCAAAATGAGAAAAATAAGCTTTTACTTAACGTAGAGTTTGAAATCCTTTTCTTCACACAAAAAGCAAATATTCAAAGCTTTAAATGTGACTCGCCTTACTATTCTCCGAGTTGATCTACTTATAATAAAATTATTCGAGTAAAGATGAATGTTGCCGGAACGTATACACTGTTCGAAAATCGATATTTGTTAGAATTCAATAAATATTTTGTAGTATCGACCACGTTATCTATATTATTCGCTTTCAACAAATATTTATTAGTTATAAACAATTATCTTTCTAAAAATGTTTAACAAATCTTTTTATCGATTAACTTAATTCTTTTTTTCAGTGTGAAATAAACAAAAAAATTTTGAATATATAATAATATAATAATAAATTTACATAATAATAAAAATGTATATGTTACTTAAAAATATAATGTATTTACATTATTCTATAGGGTTTCGAGGGGATAATAACTATTATTCCGATTAAATTTTTGTTTCTTTTTCCTGAAAGAAAGTTGAACTCGCGCAATATTATTGATCATCTCTAGTTTTCTTCGGCTAGCTCAAAAGTTTCGTATTTTATTGAAGAGAACTTTTACTAAGTTTAATTGTAGCATTTAAGACTTTATCCGAAGACTAAAGTCGTAACTCTTATAAACTCTCGTTTAGCCGTTGTATTCAAATTCCTCGTACTCCTATACATTTCTTCACAAAAGACAGTAATTTTTAATTGCTCCTTAAGTAAATATATATAATTATATCAACGGGACAATAAAGTAAAAAATAAAAATTACAAGAATATTGATATACTTATATCGCTGATCGATATATGATTTTGAAACTTTGTACCCGCATCGATGCGGCCAATGAAAAGAGCAAACCATTTAATTATAAAATCGTATGTCAGAAAGTAATTGAAGTATAATCGAGCCGAAATGTCAAATTTCAAAAAGGAACGATGATTAACTAACGACCAATTGGTCGCGAATAAACAAGTAAATTTGACACGTGTACACACGATGAAAAATGTTCCCCATCGAAATTACAATGTTACTATCGGTAATCGAGAGACGGACGTGACATTTATTATAAAAATTACTATGTTTTGTAAGAAAATGTGCAAAAAATTTATTAATATTTACTGTATATCTGAATGTAGAGGAAAATTACTCGAATTCTATGAAGTTCGTTTATCCGTGTAATAATTGTCCAAAATAGTACAGAAAAGTTGACAATATTTTGACCATTCGGTATAGAAATTTTTCCGAAACAAGGACGCTTCGAACGAATGTTACAATTTTTACCACACTGGGATTGGAAAATTTATCTAAAATATTTAGATAAATATGTAAAAGCAAATTTTATTCTCTTTGGCTTCGATTACCACGAAGTATGTAGTGAATCCTAGAAAACACAGTAAATTTGTAAATAAAAGTAGTAAAAGGGTGAAATCAGTGGTGAAAAGAGAGTGAAGACATGAGAGAGAGAGAGAGGGAGCGTGAAAGTATTAAAGTAGATAATTCGTTGGATAGAGCCACCGGTAATCCAATCAAACTGGGAAAGGGCCTGCCGAAAGTTTGTTACTACTATCCGACTCAACGAAGATTGCGTATCGGGAAAAAGTCCGAAGTATAAGGAGTACTACTTTACTACGGAAGGTGGGCCTTTAATTCGCGAAATACACCGAGGACAAGAGGTGGACTCGATACGTTTTACCTCGCGATAAAAGTTACCCCGAGCGAAGATACGAGGAAAATTAGTGATACCGCCGACAATGAGAGAAAGAAAGAGAGGAAGAGAGATTCTTTTGGAACGGGAAAAAGAATAAATAAGTTCGATTCGACGCAGTGGTACACAAGAGGAGAAAAACGAGGACGCCAACCTCGATTATCTCGAAGGGTAAGAGAGGGAGAGAAAGAGAAAGAGCGAGAAGGAGGTATTTTAATGCTTCCTCGCGGGTTCTTCCACTTCGCTCTCGAGGATAAAAGGTTCGACCGATCGGAAAGACGGATTTCGCGCAAATAAGCCGAATGAATTATTTTCGAGAGGGTAGTTGACAATTTAATTTCCAGTCGGGTAATACGTACCGGTATACGATTAATTACTATCCCAGACAAATATTTAGTGGTGGTTATACGGATAAAAAATTAATTTTAAGATTATAGGTATACTTATATATACTACGAAAATCGATTAAACCATTTTACTTTCTCGATCTACTCGAATAAAGTGATTATTTTAATTCGAGATCAATTATATATCGATAACTCAAAGATACGTCGGTACGTCTGACTATTTATTGAGTAAACTACTTCCTCTTCGTTTTGCTAAACCGCGTTGCAATGCGATGTCAATCTTGTTATTCGTGTAGATTATCGAACGAAGAATAATGCAATTTTAATTATGTATTAGATAAATAATTATATACTTTTTAAATAAATAATCCTCGAAATGCATACATTAAATGGATAAAATTACTATATTTTATTCGGGTTATTTTGTATCAGATGGAGAAAAGAAGGTCAATGTAGTATCTTTCTCTATCGTTTCTTAATACCTCAGTGTACATAACGATAATATAATTTACTAGATCGATTGATTTTCTATCAATATTCGAAATCTAAAATTACGCATTCGTTACAAATATCGACATCTCATTACCTAGAAAAAGATGCAACATATTTTTAATAATTGATAAGATACTTAATCAATTATTACAGTAACAATCGTTGAGGAATTGAGAAGATCAGCCACACTGTTAACTAAACATTGAGAATTGTTAAAATCAATTTAAAAATAAAAATTCTACTTAATTTACCGTGTGATAAAAACTTAAATTATTTCATGTATGTGTTATTTCAAATTATAGTCTACGATATGTCACAATTATATTTCATGGTATTTACAATCACATCAACAAATATGTCTCTACGTATAAAAATAACATATTTTACAAATCGTAAAAGTGAAGAAAAAAAGCTTCCCTAGTATTTAAAAATTATAGTCTAGAAAAAAGAAAGTTAATCTCTACCTTATATAGACCGGAGTTTCTATATATATATATATATATATATACGTATAAATCGTAACACATCGAATGCAAGTTAAGTAAAGGCAATCAACCTCCGAGCTTAACGTTCGATATATCCTTTTAAGAGTAAAGAAAGAAATTTAATACCGTAGGTCAATTAACAAATCGAATAAATATATACTATCATCTTTTAAAATTCCCAGTGGACTCGGGAACTGGCGCACGGGGGTATATATATATATATATAGATTCTTTCCTCGCGTCGTCTTACAAATACAATCCCACGACGAAATGGAAAAGGCATCTACTAAGGTAATAAAAGGCGAGTTTATAGTTTCGTAAAACGTCCCGACAACATTAAAAAAACGAGAGAGAGAGAGAGAGAGAGAAAGAAGGAAACGAACAAACCTGATATCCCGTTCAAAAGCAAACTCGTAAAGTCAAGAGTAGCCCTTCCCTCCCACTCTTTCTCTTTCTCTCTCTATTCTTCTCATAATCTCGAGGCGGACCTACAAACGTCGCGTCGTACCCTCCCGCGACTTATCGATTCGCGGATCTTCGAAAGAGGAAGAGGTATATAGAATGAAAAGAGGTGTATATCGACAGATACACAGGGTGAACGTCCGCCTTCTCCGTTACTCATCGGTTTACGAGACGGTGAGATAGAGAGGAGTTCCGGGTGCTGTTTGCACGATTCTCGCGCAGCTCCTTCTCTACGATTCTCAAAGCTTCTAAGTCGTCAGTCTTCAAAGCCACCAAACCGACGACTCCCCTTGCACGACGAGTTGTCTAACTCGGCTTTTCTTCTCCACTCTCCTCTATCCTCTATCCTCTCTCCTCCCTCTCGCTCTCTTTCTCCACCGATGAAAATTGCCCTTTGCGTTCTCCGGGACTTTACTCTCTCAAATGTCTACTTATTCTTTACGAGAACCACCGACTACCAAAGTGGTTATTAAATATCTTAAACTGTTTGTAATTATCCTAAATGATACGCATTTTGCGCTTACCCTTTTCTTTTTCTTTACTGCGCAACTGTCGTCTACACAGAAATACGTCTATTGTCAAATTAGATTTTCATGACATAACATTATTATAATTTCTCTTTTCTACGTAAATTGTATTACATCGTAATTCTGACGATTTTTCGTTTCACCACTTGCACAATTGTATTTTCGATCGATTGATCGTTACGTAAGTGATACAAACATTAATTATATTACTAACGACTGTTACAACGATTTAGTGATTATTCCTGCGATCTTATAAATCCGAATTTTTCCATTCACTCCGACATAGCTTTGCCAATTCGAATTTAAATTTTTTTACCAACGATATAACATTTTTTCTTCAATTACAAAAATACCGACACAAACGAACGCGGTGCACCCGAATCAACATTTTCCTTCTTTTTTTTTTTGTTTATTCTATTTTATACAAAACCATTAGACTATTTGAACGGAACTCAAATATTGTTTGAACTATGCCCGAATTTTTATTCGAATATTTAAACACTCGAAACAAATTTTCAACGAAGCGATTCGTTCGCTGCGCACGTCGAGTATATGAAGCCAAAATCCACTGTATAATGTTAAATGAACCCGATACATCCTTCTCCCCCCTTTCCCCAAAAATGTATATAATATTGTGGAAAAATTTGGAAATTTTTTTTTCCAACATAAAACGCGTCCGAGTGTTCGAGGACAGAAGGACAAAAAAAATTGGCAAGATTCTTGATCAATGCGTGTGCACGAGATCAGCGCACTTGGGTTGAACCTTTTATTCGTAAAGCCACTCGCGTTTTTTTGCTTGCGTCCTCCCGCAGTCATGGAATCCACCTCGAATGGAGTCGATTGTTCGTACAATGAAAGACGTTCGAGTTCAGCTTTAGACAGTAGGGGGAGTTTTGCACGGGGGCAAGAGGATTTCGTAGGAGTCTAATTTCGTGCTTCATCTTAACGAGGCCTTTCTTTCTTTTTTTTTTCTTTCACCTTCTATCTTTCTCCCCTTTTTTTCGAAATCTTTTCGTTACACGCTCGAAAGAGTTTTAATAAATGCAATCCCTTCGTCTATAGGTCGGAGGCTTAAATTTAAAGACTTTCAGATAAATTAGCATGGAATCTGAATAAATCGATACCTTATTATACGCTTCAAATCTGTCATCTCGAATTTCATTAACGTATATATAATTGTTCATCTATTCTATTGTTGATTTCTTTTCGATGCGTATGGACTTTTCTTTTGAGCGGCGAAACGCTAACGTTTAATCAATGCGTTAATTCGATCGTGGTTTCAAAGTAACGTGTTAAAGTATATGTGGCAAGGCTATTTTTTCCATGAGACCGAATTACCGACTGAATTATAATATTTTTTTATTATTTGAATCATATAGAATAATTTTCATTAAAAATGGAGAGAACAATGCCTTTTGTAACAATATGATATCTTCGATTCAGCAAAGTTTCATTCGCACATACCCTTCTAGATGCATATTCCACTGATTGAGACGTGTAGCAGATATTTTAAATGGAAATCAGATAAAGAATGTTTTTCCTTCGATGATGAACAATTTTTTTCTGACTATTAGCTTATTAACTTATCGAGTAAATCAAAACCCAACTAGAAAAGCCATTAGAAAAACATTGAACTTACGTTGTGAAAGATCATGGTTATCAAGGCCTCTTTAGAAATTTAAACTTCGCGCTGAAAATTTCATTGATTATTCCATGTCTATTGTAAAAGTGATTATTTTAAATAAAAATAAAAATAGTTTCCTAGCTATCTATCACAACAACCAAAATTTTTATCAAAGGAGAGTAAATAATATTGTTTCATTCTTATGATAGTTAGTAGGGACAACTCATTATTTTTACAATTAACGCGGAATACACAATAACATTTTTGGCGCAACATTTAAATTTCAAAAGAAGCTTTGGCGTAGCCTTGATAACAAAAAAAAGGAAATCACTATTATCACATGATATACACAAAAGTGTTAGAAAGAGAATTGAAAATTTTTATGTTCAAGTTCCTTCTATTAAATGTGTCTAAAAAATGTTTCACGACCATTTTAAATAAATTCATTTCTACAAGGTACTACGGATCGTTAAGCGATTTTTCACTTTTATTTAAACACAACCCTTCTAGGCGGATACGCTCGAATCCTGTAAAAATTATACATGAAAAAAAAACTTAAGTGAAAATTACTGAAGTCACTTCAGCAAATACGTTACTAAAGTGCTCTAGTAAAATTTGTCGAAATATAACCTGACGAGTAATATTTACCCAAGTACGTAAGTGACGTTAAATAATAAATATTACCATAAAAAGAACAGAAATACGAGTATAGACACATATTACGGTTTTTATATGTTTGCATTAAAATAATTTGAAATGATTCACACACACTGTGTGTTTAATTAGCTTTGATTTACTTGTCATAATATTTAGTTACATATAATCAAACATATGCAAATTAATTAAAGTAAATTTGATTTTCTCAATATTTCGAAATATTACAATGTGCTGCGGTAAAAATTATCCGAGTACAATATCTGTATAAATCTGTTACTTGATCTGTTACCTTTAATAGGTATATATTAAATTTTGGTTATAAAGAACAGTTGAAATATGTTTGAATTTTTATAACCGAAATTTAATCATTTTAATATTATGACTGAAATAGTAAAGTAGTTCAGTTTGATAGAGAAAGATCCCAGATTAAAATATCTCTATTTTTTTTAATAATATAATTTTCTCGCGCTCCCAAAAAAAACTAACTTTATATAAATATTTTGCCAAGCTCGATTCATTCTCGTTGAGGCATAAACAATTTAGTCAGAATTAAAATATAAATTTACTCTAATACTAATTTTTTAAACAAATTGTATTATTATTAACTTTTATTTAAAATATTTTGGCCAACTTATATGTCACATAACTATTTTAATTAATTATGAGACTTCGTACTCTGATTTCTTTTCATCGAATTCATCGAATGGAATAAAATTTTATTAGTAACTTTTAAATATGATTTTAATCCATTTGAATGAAACAGACTATGTTAACATTGCAATAAAAAAATCATACTTATCAAATTATTCCAAAAAACGGAAGTCATGTAAAAAATAGGTAATTAATTTTTTAAAATAAACACTTTAACTTTTTTTTGTAATTCCGTTTCATTTAAGTGGATTCAATGAGTGGCCTGTTGTGGAAAAAAATCAAAATTCAGTGTCTCATAAATTATTAAAATAGTTGTATGTGTTACAAATAAATTATCTAAAAAATTCAAAATAAAAATTAATAGTAATACAATGTGTTTAAAAAATTAAGAAATATTTATGATCCTTACGAAAAATTTATTTTTTAAATTGTTAATATCGAATAGTTTTTTTTCAGTTTTAACCCAGGCCTGTCCCCTAAAATAACGTTCATTTCAGTACTCTAAATTAAGTACTTAAGCAAATATCACTCGACTTTTGAGTAATTTTAACTACTTCTTTTTCATCTCATGCAATCGTAACTACTAATCGTGAAGTTGAAAAAAAGCACCGAAGAATCTAAAAATATAGGGGTATCTCAGTAGGTACCATTCGTCAAGTTTGGCTGTGCAGGATAAAAGACGCGCTCGGAGTATCGAAACGTTTGGCTATGCATCATCCCTTGGATGCGTGTAGACGTGACCAAGTAGTAACGGTTTGGGTAGGGTCGGACCGATGGCGTATACCAACGAATAGAATCCACAGAGGCTTGGCTAGCCTTTGCTCTCCTTCTCTCTCTCTCTCTCTCTCTCTCTTGCATCACCGCAGTTCAATTCGGATAGCCTTTCACGCGGCATATTAAATTTATGGTATGCGCGCCGCACATAACTCAACATCCGCGCAACGCTCGCCCCTTCGGTTATACAACAGTATATTGATAAACGTGTGAATGTGTGCATCCCTCTACGATTGTGATTGTATTTTAAGTGTTCGTATATATACACAGACACACACACACACACGTGTACATGAACACATACACATCCGTACAGGGTATAGTTGGTCTGTGTATCTGGTGTATACGCATGGTCGAAGGTACTATCTCTTTGTCTTCTTTTCTACGTTCTCTCAGCGAGATTCTCGTTTTATCTTTTCTTTACCAATATTTTTCTACGTCTACGGTTACGTTCTTCTTCTTCTTCTTCTTCTCCTTCTACTTCTTCTTCTTCTTTTACACTCACCCTGTCGTTTTTTTTCGTTGTTTTCTTTCTTTCGAATTTATTCTATTTTCTTGTCTTAGTAACCAGTTTATCCGTGTTATTTATTCACTCGCATTCGTTTTTCACCGCTTTCTCATTTGTTTTCAGATTCTCCTCGCGGTACCTTTGGTTTTAAAGATATCTCACGCGCTTTTGCATAATCATTTATCGGTCGCGATTTTAGGTAGAACGCGAGGGTTTGACGCGTTAAAAGTATGCTTTCTTGATTTTAATATATTTTCGACGAATAATAATAATTTTTCGAAATCCACAATACTTACTCGATTGCCAATCCTCTTTTAAATGAAGTAGAGAGCATAGGATATGTACGCCTCAACTACATCCATGGAAAAGTTTCGGGTATTTAGTTATTCTATTTGTCCTTTGGTTAAACTCGATACAAAGGAAAACCTTTGGATGTAGATATGCCGTATATTTCATATATAGACTATCTGTACCAGGACTATATGCACGTACGTATAATATTCCTTTCAATTACGAAGTCTAGAGCTCCACGTTCTTATCTTTCTTTCTTTTTTTACTCGCGCATAAACAAACTGCGGTCGTACTCTCTTGACTCTAAAGCTTTTTCTCGACGGCAAGTACAAGATACATTGCATCCAGTGATCTGTGTGATTTCTTACTGTTTGCAAATTGGAATATAGACGAGATGGTATGGTAAATATTGTTTTTCACGTTAAATATAGTTCGAAAGACAGTGAGAAAAAATGTAAAAAAATATACTTCTTTCCCAAAATCTAGAATTTGGTTTAAAAAAATGATTGCCCTAATTCTTATGACCGCGGAAAATATTACTTTCCTGCTGAACAAGAAATTATGACGTGGCGAACGTTGATATATTGTTATTTAATCAAAATAATTAAATTTCAATAAACGTTTGATTTCCCAAATGATACATATAAACATTTACAATGATAATATCAATAAGAAAGACGATATAAAATTTTTAAATACCACTTATTTGCCAGTTATAAGTTTAAATGCCAAATTTGGCCACCGTTTAAAGTTCTTTGTGTTTACACTCGCTACGTATATGTATTAACATGACGATGTATACAACATTCGCTGACTACGTTTTCAACCACTTGACGCATCGATAATCCGATTATATTGTTAGGAAAATTTTATCTTACTGCGCATTTTTTAATTTTTCGTAATTTTTTTGGTCTAAAGAAATAGCCTAAAGAGGTTGACAGACCACGCCAACGAAACATTGCTAAAAAAGTTGTCTTTTCAAGACTGTTTTCCTTCGCCTCCACGAGATCGTTTCAAAATTTTTTTTCCCAAATTAACTACACGGAGAGTGATCATATTACCTACAATATAATTATAACTTTAATTTATCATTTTTTATATCACATAAACTCACGAATTTCTATTAATTTTCAATGAATGTCATTAAAAGCTCATATTTTCTTCTCCAAACAATTATCTACATATATTTCTCTAATTAAACTTATAGAATAGTTGTTAAGTATTAATAAATTTTTGAAAATATGGGTGACGAGCTCAGAACTCAATCCTCGCGCTCGAGCTTGCAACTCAGGGGTTTTACCGATGTGTCACGTGCCACCGCAGACTTTGCTTCTTATCGTCTTCATACGTCGCTCGTTTCCCCTGGCAATAATTAATATGAAAATTATAAAATCAAACGATTCACGTACAACTAAATGCGATCAAATTTTAAACAATTAGATTTTACAATTTTCAATTAATTTATTTAATAAAATTTAACACGTCGTGTCTATAGATAATTCTTGAAAGAAAAGGAAATACAAAATTTTAAAACTTACTAAATTCATAACTATATAGATTCATTATTCGCAGAATACAAGTTCATGAATATCTAACGTTCGGCACGATGATCTTTGTAAAGAAATAAAAAACGATCAGAATCGATATTTAAATCGAGGAACTTAAAAAAAGGGTATATTAAACTTCTTATCTTACAGGAGCGACCTAAACCAGATTTCAGTTATATTACATTAAATTCGTAAAAAATTTGAATAAAAATGTTGACGGAACAACTTGTGACTTTGTTAAAGTATATGTATATAATATACACACGCACAGTGAAACTCATACGTGTGTTTAACGACGAACGTGAGCAGAAGTTGAGGAAGCTTTTGCTTTTGCAGAGTAAATTTATGATTCGAAGTTTGATCCGCAGTTTGGTTGTGGCTGTTTGTTTATTTATTTATATACATATATAATACGGGTAATATATTAGTCGATTTCAAATGGGCTATTTTGCGCCTGATTTTGATCGCATTATTCACTTGTACCCACTATGTAAAATCCATACATTCCGTAATACATATGAGTGGTAGAAATTTATATAGAAATTTATATACATACACATACCCACGCGATATCGACGTACTTTGAGCACATCTCCATTGCTCATTTTTCATCAAAGTTTATTCCAAAATATCAGTGAGCATCGGTTTTATCTCGATCTCCTGCCGAATATTTCACTCGATTTTACATTCACGCGGTATGCGTGTATATACGAAAAATAATACATATACACTCCGTAACACGGTAATGATATTATTATTTTTAACGTATCAATGTGTGTAGAATAGCGTAATGAAAGAAATACGATAAAAAAAAGAGGGAGGGAGGGAGGGAAGTAGTTGGAAAGAACTGCCTATTCAAGAGAAAACTATTTTAGCGTCATCACGACACATCCGGGAGAAACTCTGTATATATCTACACACAATGCGTATATATATATATATATATACATCTTTTCCGGTATACATCCTGTAGGTACGTGCAAAATTTTTGCATTTTAAAAGTGGACCGAAACAGAGAAAGAGAAGAGTAGTGAGAGAGAGAGAGAGAGAGAGAGAGAGAGAGAGAGAGAGAGAGAGAGAGAGAGTTTAAATAAAAGGGGGATATATAAGGATGGGAACGTAAAGTAGCTGAGTGTAAGTAGCAAGCGAATGAATGGATCCATTTATCAAAACTTATAGAATAGTTGTTAAGTATTAATAAATTTTGAAAATATGGGTGACGAGCTCAGAACTCAATCCTCGCGCTCGAGCTTGCAACTCAGGGGTTTTACCGATGTGTCACGTGCCACCGCAGACTTTGCTTCTTATCGTCTTCATACGTCGCTCGTTTCCCCTGGCAATAATTAATATGAAAATTATAAAATCAAACGATTCACGTACAACTAAATGCGATCAAATTTTAAACAATTAGATTTTACAATTTTCAATTAATTTATTTAATAAAATTTAACACGTCGTGTCTATAGATAATTCTTGAAAGAAAAGGAAATACAAAATTTTAAAACTTACTAAATTCATAACTATATAGATTCATTATTCGCAGAATACAAGTTCATGAATATCTAACGTTCGGCACGATGATCTTTGTAAAGAAATAAAAACGATCAGAATCGATATTTAAATCGAGGAACTTAAAAAAAGGGTATATTAAACTTCTTATCTTACAGGAGCGACCTAAACCAGATTTCAGTTATATTACATTAAATTCGTAAAAAATTTGAATAAAAATGTTGACGGAACAACTTGTGACTTTGTTAAAGTATATGTATATAATATACACACGCACAGTGAAACTCATACGTGTGTTTAACGACGAACGTGAGCAGAAGTTGAGGAAGCTTTTGCTTTTGCAGAGTAAATTTATGATTCGAAGTTTGATCCGCAGTTTGGTTGTGGCTGTTTGTTTATTTATTTATATACATATATAATACGGGTAATATATTAGTCGATTTCAAATGGGCTATTTTGCGCCTGATTTTGATCGCATTATTCACTTGTACCCACTATGTAAAATCCATACATTCCGTAATACATATGAGTGGTAGAAATTTATATAGAAATTTATATACATACACATACCCACGCGATATCGACGTACTTTGAGCACATCTCCATTGCTCATTTTTCATCAAAGTTTATTCCAAAATATCAGTGAGCATCGGTTTTATCTCGATCTCCTGCCGAATATTTCACTCGATTTTACATTCACGCGGTATGCGTGTATATACGAAAAATAATACATATACACTCCGTAACACGGTAATGATATTATTATTTTTAACGTATCAATGTGTGTAGAATAGCGTAATGAAAGAAATACGATAAAAAAAAGAGGGAGGGAGGGAGGGAAGTAGTTGGAAAGAACTGCCTATTCAAGAGAAAACTATTTTAGCGTCATCACGACACATCCGGGAGAAACTCTGTATATATCTACACACAATGCGTATATATATATATATATATACATCTTTTCCGGTATACATCCTGTAGGTACGTGCAAAATTTTTGCATTTTAAAAGTGGACCGAAACAGAGAAAGAGAAGAGTAGTGAGAGAGAGAGAGAGAGAGAGAGAGAGAGAGAGAGAGAGAGAGAGAGAGTTTAAATAAAAGGGGGATATATAAGGATGGGAACGTAAAGTAGCTGAGTGTAAGTAGCAAGCGAATGAATGGATCCATTTATCATGTCTAGAAGCAGCTTTCGAATGGACATACACATGTCGCATGGATATGTATATGTATATATATAGGTATATAGAGAAAAAGGGAGAAAGATAAATAAGTCTCTTCTCCTTTTTCTCTGAGTTGAGACCAGGGAGAAAAATTCACCCGAAGAGAAATCAATTTATAAGAACCAGGTAGACTCGTGTGTATGTGTACCATGTACCAAAGAGATCCCGTATAGTGCGTATATACCCGCAAATATATCTACGATATATCCGGAAAATTTTTGACGCGCTTCCCACGTGAAATATGTGGCTATCTCCACCGTGTGTGTTATATCTTCTTGAACCCCGTGCAATTATTTTGTTTCGTTCTTTCCCGTATATACGCGACCATTCGAAATTTAAACCAAAGACAATTTGTTTTGATTATGATACAAACGAGAAAAAAAAGACGGAGTAGACGATATATCCCCAAGAAAAATTTCTTTAATTAAATACGGATATATATGTATACATGTAACGATGAAGCGATTAGTAATTTACATATTTTTAATTAGCTCTTCGACTAAATGAAATTTCTCATACTACGAGGAGCGCTAGAGAACGATTTAAAAGTAGAGGGAAAGGGGAAAAGTTCGTTTAATTATCACAAGAAAAAATCAGAATTACCTTGTCCGCTTTAATCGCAAATTTTTTTGTAAACATAATTCTTAACGGGGTGCCATAGTCAATATTTATCCTCCCTACCTTACCGGCAATCGTGTTTATTAGTAATAAATTTGTAAATAAAACAGTATGTGAAAAAATAAGAGAAGAGGCGCCTTCGTTTATTAATAATCTAACTCTGTGCTGAATTTCAGATTAAAATTATATTGCGTTTTTGAGAAAAGTCTTACCAAAAATCTGAACCTAACCTCAACGAGGTGAAAATATTTGATATTTTTGGTAAGACTTTTCTCGAAAACGCAATTATCTTTTAATCTAAAATTCAGCACACAGTTAGATTGTCAATAAACGAAGGCGCCTCTTCTCTTATTTTTTCACATACTGTTCTACTTTTTTTTTAATTAATCATCAAAAATTGAGTATGGAACCCCCTTAAATTATTCACTCTTTCGTTATACGTATAACTTAGAGTAAAGGGATTCTAAATTAATCCGGACTAGAGTAGGGTGAGGAAGAAAAAAAAAAAGAAAAGGGGTAGCAATATGAATTTTAAAAGAGTAGGGAAAAAAAGGAAGCGGACCAGTATAAAGGATGAATCCCGTTGATTAAGTGGGAGACCGAATTAGAAAAGGAACATGGCTAGAGAAGCGTGAAGTAAGGTTAGGGGAGGTAAGAGATATATACCTCTCTGTCTCCCTCTCTCTCTCTCTATATATATATATATATGATCAAGATCAAGAGAACGATTTTCATCTCTGAGACGAGCGACTAACAAGTCCGCACAAGTCAGCGGTTTTTATAATTGGCCGGAAGTAGTTCAATTACGGAGAACGCCGTTATGTGCGTCCTTCTCCTCTATCTCTCTCTTTATGTCCCTTGCTCCTCCCACATCTTTACTTGCCTCTCTCTTTTCATTTCGATTTACCTATCTTACTAGTTACTTCGACCCCGCTATTTTCCTTTTTTTTATCTTCTTCCGAACCATATAATGAATTGTTAAAAATTAAAAACTCTTAACTGTCCGAGTATACGCGCAAGGCGAAAAATTTTCGTGAGACCATTGGAAAATATTTAAATGTAATATCTTGTCCGAGACGTGGTTAATGGATCGTGGTTGACTTTTTTGTACGTAAAACTTATTTAAAATTTTGTACAAAATAGATTATTAAAATTCGTTATAAAAATATGATAATTTATTTTAATTTTTTTAAAACTAATGTTATTATTTTTAATTGAATTTTAAGAATTCTCTTACCTAAAGGTGCTAATAATCTCAAAAATCTTAAAAAACTACTGATAATCTCTTACCAATTGATTTAAGATTTTTTTGTAAATATTTATAATATAATATTTACCGATATTTCTGAAGCGTATTTTTTTAAATCCCAAATAAACGTCATGTCAACAATGGATATAGAAAAATATAACCAGGATGCCTTAAAAATACGTTATAAATAAAAACCAAGACAGATCCACACATCTGTTCTGGACCATATCGTGTCACATCTGGTGATAGAGCTACAATTTTTTTATGTAATTTATTATGTGTCGAGCATCGAATTTAAACAAAGATTTTGCTATTGATATTTAAATAACTTTTATATACCGAAAACATCCACGGCTCAATCAAGATTTCTCGAGGAAATATTTTCCAACGATCTTGAAAAAATCGTCGCGTTACTTATACTTGTACATATATTCTATATATATATATATATATATATATATATATATATATATATATATATATATACGTGTAAATCTCGAAACTGACATCCGGTAAGTAATCACTCTTTCGATCTTTGATAAACCTCGAATAACGATAAAAGTGTAGACAACGTTCGGTACATATATACCTATATATCTCTATATATATCTATATATGTATATACATAGGTAGTCGGTTGCACGAGCACGCAATTTTCCGAGTTGGGTTACTTCGACACCCCTACACCGGCTTCGGTTTCGTAATCAACGAACCATTCTAACTTCCGCGGAAATCGGAGCCTCAGCGGATGCTCATTTTCGGATGCTCATTGAGTTCCCTCTTCCTTTCTCTCTCTCCCTCTCTCTGCACTTGGGCAATGCCGGAATTGCGAGAGCTCACGCGACCGTGCCATTTCTAAGGATATATCCAGGTCAGTTCCTGAATCAATTCGACTCTGTGGCCGCGTGTGGAAAGTCTATGCGTGCAGAGGACACGAAATTGCAAGGACGCTACATATATCTCAAAACTCATCTTTAGAGAAACTGTACGGCTATAGAGTTCGGAAAGTTTGGACGTTCCGATCATGTGTGGTAATTGCGGTGCGTATATTATCGAAATCTTCATGCTCGGATAATTCGCATTTATTTCGGATTAATTTCTTATACGATGGTCATGTGTATAAAAGGTATTTGGCACTTTAAAAACGGTATATGTATTTGAAATGTATCACGCTTAACGTATGTATAAAGGAAATAAAACATTTAAGGCCACTAATAATAAATTCATAGGTTTTGATATTTTTATTTTGATGAGAATGAAACCAACACACGGGAAGATCAAGTATAACTATTAAGGGGATGTCGGACTCAGTAAATGGTCATTTTGTACTTTTTTTATAAACAAATGAATACATTTTTTAAGAAACCCTAAGCGTCAGGACCTTAACAATATTTTAAATAATATATCCAAATTAATTCAAAATTTTAAATCTATAATTTGATTACGATGTTTTGTTTGAAAGTTTATGCTTTTTTATTTAAAAATTACCGACCAAAAATAGTTTTCTCAATAATTATTAAAAAATTATTTTTTCTTAGGAAAATCAAAACGTCAAGCCCTTTCTTATGTTTTAAGTTATCCGTATGAATTTTGTTCAGATTTTTAATTCAATTTTTTGGATATAATTTTTGGATTGAAAGATGCAGATTCCTATAATTTGAATCTGGCATATCGTGTAAATTTTTTTAATTTGTTTTAATTTTATTTAATTTTCTTTTAAATTTTTACTTTCTTATAAATAATATTTTATACGCAAGCCCGATATAATTCTGTTTCAATTTATAACAATAACTTGATACTTACTCATGCGTACTCGAAAAAGGTAGAAAAGCAAACTAACATCTGATATACATATATTTAAGAGATATATCACAATATCAATTTTGACTACGCTCTTAGGACTTTGTATAAGTGTAAAATAAAGTAAATAAAATACTTTTCAATCCTCTCTTTTCGATCAACAGTTTTTAGTAATGTACTTCAATAAACATGACTATTGAGTAAGTTAGGTTCGCGTAACTTTTTACGTCTTACCGGAGTATTCAAGTCAAAATTACTTGATTCTCCCGCAACCGTTCCATTCTCGTTCTCCGTATATGGACTCGTAAAACTTACACTGTAAAAATTAACACCAAAATGTGTAAATTTGAAATGTTACACTCGAAGTGTAAAATGTAGATATTAAACCTTTTAAAAAGCATTTATCGTTGCAATAAATAATTATTAGATTTTGTGTAGGTATATGTATATGGTAAATACAATCAAATGCATATATAAATGTATTATTTTAAATTGTAATCGTAGTTTCTACAAGACAATACCTATGGTAAAAATATAATTATTTACTGTTGTAATAAATCTTATAATTTTGAAAGGTGTTATTCTTACGTTTTACACCTGAACTACTAAGGTATATCATTTTAAAACGTTACACTCCTTGAAATGTAGATTCGTTTACTTTAATTTTTGATACAGTAAGTTTAAATTTCCAATCGGTTTTTTAAAAAGTAAATTTTACAATTTCTACACACTATTCCGTCAATTATTATACACTTTTGAATTAACAATGTAATTAAAAAAAATTGATATAATTTTTTTTTATTAATTTAAATCCATTTTTTATTTATTTTCTATTCAAATTTGATAAAATTAAAGAGCTACTTGTGTATTATTAGAGGTCGTTAGGAAACATTCATAACTATCGTTAATTTGATACGAAGTTCTATACAAATGGCCATTATATTTATTGCCCTATATTTAATATTTATTATCAAAGTATTAACAACTACATGCGATACGAGTCCGTGCTACAAAGAGAAAAAAGAAAAGAAACGGTGATTTGAAATATATTTCAGTTTAATTTGAAAACATTAATATCTGACAAAAAGTAAACCGATAATATATATATAAAGTTACCCGAAAACAGCAGCACGTTTAATTATAATAAAAAAAAATCGAACGATTAATTTTCTTATAAAATATAGACTATATTTGTCGAACAACAAAATACCAGGATTTTATGAGAAATATTGAAAGGAATGTTTAGGTTTAGTCATGTGTCAATGTATAGTATCAACCTACACGTATATATAGCTAATCCTCCACTAATTCTTAAGCAGTCCCGGGAGAGGAAAATCCCAAGTAAGCGATATCATCCTTTGGTGACTTAATCCTAGGTACTTGTCTTTCTACCAAGAAAAAGAGCCCATAAAAACTACGAATACGAGGTAATAGCTGGCCATTCTTCTTCTCTTACAACAAAAAATAAAATTTTTTTTCCTTGTAGTTTGATGCCGATATTTTGTGTTCTTTTTTTTTTTTATCTTTTTAGATAAACTTTCCAGTTGAACGATATACTGACAATCATGAGTGTGCATATTTTCCATTGAAATAATTTTTTGTTGCTTTATACGAGTATATACGTAATACGAAAAAATTGTGTATACAGTTACGAACAAAATTTGAAAACAACTGTGTAATTACTATTTTATTCTGTTTAAAATAAGGTCCATTTTTTTATATGAAAAGAAAGTTTGTTTTAATCAATATGTAAACAATATTTTTTGTATTTATCTTATCTGCTCATATTTAAAAAGTATCTATTACAGGAAAATAAAAAATAAGAATGTTCCATCGTCTCGGTATTCATAAGTTAATGAAAAATTTTTTTTCGATTTTCATAGTTGTTATTTGATGTATAAATCGTAGGATATTATAATGCTGATTTTTTTCTGTATAGTTTGCGATACATTCTTTCAAACGTCCTCGAGAAAATAGATCTATTTAATTTAAAAAAAAGTTATGATTTGAAAAAAAGAAAAGAATTTCTGTTTTTTTTTTAATTGATTTTTTTCTTTTATAAAAAATGCACATCATTGGAATTTGAACATTGTTAAAGAGAATAGCGATACTTTGATTTTGTATTTATTATTTATTAAATATTGAATTTATCTATTGATTTACTTCCACATATAACTGCGAATGATAAAATCTAATCAAACCTTTCCGATTTAATTCTAATCGATACATTCATTCAAACTATTATCACGTAAATATCTTAAAATAGGTAAGAAAATATTAATTAGGACATAATAAGCAGACGCTATAAATAATACGTCAATTAAATTCAAATAATAAGAGAAAATGAACTATATCGTTTTCAATTAAGATATTAAAATATAACTAATACGAATACCTGTCAGGTTTTTAAAATCTTTCATTGGTAATAATAAATAAACCAATTCATCCTTTAAATCATGATTATAAGTTACTGATTTTGCTGTGTTTTATTAATAATGATTGTTTTATAAATGAATATCCTACATGACCTTATTAATTGCAATCGTATTAACATTGCTTTACTATAGGTCAAGTTAATTATCGTAATGCTATTTGAAGACACTTTTTCATCAAATATTGGCTTTTATTCGCCATTAAATTGAATGAACAGATCTTGGAACCTTATATATATATCCTCTGAAATCTTACTTCAATCCATTTTCTATTGATTAATTTAAGCGTGTCTTAAAATATCTAATCATTAGATTTAAATGTTCTTATTCCTAGTTTATAAGCTAATTTTCATCTTATTTATTCTTCTCACTGATTATGCTCCTTTATAATTTTGTAAATAATAAATAAATAAATTAATCAACTAACTTTTAGCCGTGTACGTCGACTAAAATCCGTTATAAACCGCATTAACGTGAAATATTAATAAGAACAATACGTATTCGAATTAATAAATAATTTGAAAATTGCGTACTCGCAGTGAATTTAATAATTGACTGCGTGTGATGACATCAACGCGAAAATTATCTAATTTTCGGTGGGAAATCATAAAGCAATTAATTTATATGGTATAACAATTTTCCGAAATCGTTTGCGATTTCTATATAGATGCGCTGTTTACGTTTGAAAAAAAATAAAGGGATTATAATTAAGTATCACGATCCACCGTGAGTGAGAAGTTAAAGATTTGAAAAGAATGATCGATTTCATTGGTATAAAGCCTTAGACCACCGCAAGGCATCAAATATTTATCTCTCTCTCTCTCTCACTTGATGCGAAAGCGAGTAAGAGTGAGGGTCGGGGGAGGGAGGAAGGGGTCAGGGAACGATAAAGCGTTCAAAGCCAGCCAAGTAAAGCCAACGGGATAGAGAGAAGGTGGGGTGGTAGGGGTGGTGGTACGGAGCCATTAACCACCCGCGGAGCTTTCATCGCGGCCATACATTTCTTCCGGTCCAAGAGGCGCATCCTCGCGTCTCAATCGCCATGGCAAGAGTAATCAATGCGGCGTAAATGAGATACCGTGCCGAAAGGCTCGGGCCTCGTGTGTCTCGTGAATTTCCGAGCACGTCTCCTCGCGAGTTCCGTATTTACTTCGGATTCGATTAAATCGGGATTAAAGGCATCTGCTCCTCCATCGTGCACGATACACGGCTCGGCTATGTACGTATATACCCGGCGAATATTAAGCTTGGGTCAGTAGTGCCATTAATGCGGGCCAACGCGCGCTACACCCACACACACACGTGGAACCCTCTCTCTCCCCCCTATCCCTCTTTCTCGCAATTGCAACGCCGCTGGCCTTTTAATTCCAAGCGCCATGTATCAGGAAAATAGATCCTATCGGTATATATTTCTCGACAACAAAAACTCCCTGATCCTCTATACGTTCGAACTTTCCTCTCTTCTATTCTCCGCGTCGTCGTTTTCTGGTTTAATGATGTCCTTTGACGTACACCTTATCACGCTAATTTTAGTATCTTTCTCATTTTCTCCTCTTTCGTTATTAAACTCGATAGAATCGAGGATCCCGTAGCGCGTCAACTGTAGATGGATGTGTATAACTATCCTTCGAAAGTAGAACGACTCTCTAACTTTTGGCAATAGTAATTTCGGTCGAATTTTTGCCGAAATAAAATATTTTAAGCGATGTCAATTTAACCGGATATTTACCACATATTCTTAATATAATTTACCTTATCGCTCGACAACTTTTACCACGCTTTCGCACGTGGTACAAATAAATATAGAACGATGAGAAAATAATACGTAAAATTTCTATCTGGCCGGTGTATACATCTTAATTGCAATTATACTAAAAACAAGTAGGAAATTACGAAAAATAAAATGAGAGACGTGGGCACGGAAACGTCGTACATGCTGGCCGAGGATTTTTAATTAAATCCTCCACTCGAGGATATTTAAAGACAAGCACGTCTGATTCGATAATTAAAACGCTTATAAACTTCGTTTTTTCTTTCATTTTTTTTTCATCGACAAGAGCCCACTACTGAGAAGTCGCTGCGTGGCCCCCACCAAACTGATAATGTTATAGCCATGGTCTACGTGTACCAATCCCGTAAATTACATTTTTCCTCACATACTCATCTTTTTTCTTTTTTTTTTCGTTTTCTCCAAGACGTGGTGTAACCACTTTGCTTCAAAATATAATTTCGTTTCACCAGCCTATACGCTAGAAAGCGAAAATGTAACACATTTTTTCAAGTTCAATTTCAGCTTATCGCGTTTCCACATAGTCTCGAAATTTAGCGTTCTTATAATTCGATTTTTAAGCAAAAAAAAATTTTCGAATAAAAATTAACGTGAGTACACGGATATATCTGGGATACGATCAGCTCTTCGAAAGTAGATTAACATGTATACATTCATATACTATTCGTAAAGAAATCACTAGTATTTTTTATCCATGCGTTAAAAACATTTCAGTTGTTCAATGTAAATATGCTATTAATGCGTTTGTGTAATTATATTTGGAAAAAAGGAGTACTTTTTATTATTCCAGTAGTTTAAAAAATAGTCTATCGTAGAATATTTAAGTTATCTTTCGTATTGAATTTTTTCAAAATTATTATTTATAAATTTAAAGATATCTTACTACGAAACTGTTAAAGTCAATCAAACATTTAAATTTCTCGTTCTTACCATTCTTGAATTTTTTACGCTTTCAAGTTTGAATCGATTGGGTATATTCATTAATTGATTAGACTTATAGTTGCTTGAAAAATAACATTTCGCAGATTTATTGAAATATTTCATAACCATTATCTTAAAATAAACGTATGAAAATAATTCAGTTAAATTTGCATGAGAGCTTGATGATGATTACACAAAGAATAGTTTCTCTTTATTTTGGCGTAAATAAATATATCCTGATAATTTTAAAGGCGGGAATTTTGAATTTTGGTTTGAATATTGGTTTCCACATTCCCTTAAGAATCGATTAAATATATACCTATAATTTATAATATATAAAAATTGGAAAATTTGCACGACACTAGATTTTATAATAGCAAAGGTAGCTGTTCTTGCGGATTACATTAATCTTTGTCAAAATAGTCCTTCTCAGTTGGTAATTAAAAGCGCGGTAAATTTGAATTAATATTTGATTTTATGTCGTACCTTTAATGCTCGGTTATTTGTTGAACAAACAATTAATAATTTACTACGAACGTTATCAAATTGATACACAAAACCATGAATAAATTGTAATAATTACAAGAGTAGCACCAGCAGCAACAAGAACATCGGCAACAAAAAATGTCGGGAAAGAATTCATTAAGAATATTTCAACGTTCGTTAAGCATTCCTTAATAAAATGCATTTGCCATAAAAGTTTTAAAGCCGTTGTGTTGTTTCGCATTTAACATCCAAATGTATATATATATATATATATATACCGAACCCGTGAAAACCTAAATCAACAAAGCCACCCCCACCCATACACTCGCGTACAGAGACGTATAAATATTTACAATTTACTAAAAAATCTCGGTAACGAGGACGCTCATCCGCGTCGTTTCCTGCACCACCTCCAGATAAAAAAAAGTGGCGGCTAGGGGAGGCCGAGGGAGAAACGAGCAGAATATAAAAAAAAAATAGCCTCGAAATTCCGTTTTCCCTAATAAATAATTCATGGCTCGTTGAAAATTTCTGTAACTACATTTTCTAAAAAAAAAAAAACACGAAAAACAAACGCAACCGAACAAACAAGAAATCACATGCCGTAAAACAATAAAAAAAACCAAGAAAAAATTGGAATAATAATTTACGCACAGAAATATAAAATTAACGTCGCGCTAGAGTACATATATAATTTCGTTTCCATTCGAAACTCGCGCGTGTCGCTTTTGTTTTTTTATTTCTTTTTCGAGAGGGAGATAGGGAGAGAGAGAGAGGGGGTGAGAGAGAAAGAGAGAGAAAGAGGAGGACCTCGTTATTTTTACCGCTATATAACCGGCGTTAGAGTGCACAGGTGTATGTATATATATATATATATATATAGGTAAATGTATTACGCCTCTCGGCACATTGGGCGTGTTGCTTGATTCCATTATGCAAAAATATGATAATTTTTTGGGAGGAGACGCTAACGCGAGACGAAAGACGAACGGATAAATCGCCGGGGCACCGATCGATCAGAGAGACTGATGTCTTTCCCGAGGAATTTCAAACTGGTCGAATAATTATAATAAATTAAAAGTCGTTAGTCGACTAGCTTCTTCCCTCCCTTGCGACCCCGCGGATACTTTAGCAACTCTCTTTTCCTCTTTACCTTAATTCTTTTTTTTTTATTCGCCGATCAGCTTTTTGGCTCTTCTTTTTTCTTCCCCCTCACTCTCTTTCTAGTAGGATCATTTCTTTTTTTTTCGACAACTCCCTCGGTACTCTCGAAAGTTTCGTGCCTTCTTTCTTTTCTCTTTGCACGATCATCTTTTTGTTCTATCATCCGGTGTTTAAATTATTATTTTTATTACTTATCGCATTTAAACATCATATTACAAAACTTATTACGCGTAAATTATTATTTAATATTTTAATTATATTTGCGATACGTACAGCATATCGATGTTACTTTTAATTGTCGTACACGGAATCAAGCACTAAAATATTTTAAAATAGACCATAGTCACTCCAAACACGTATGTGAAACACCGACCGATACTTCACAAGCAATTAATTTTTCAACGCACGCAGCATATCGATTAAAAAAAAAGATAATACTGTAATTATTAATTTAAAAATCTAAATTCAATGGTTAAATCATTATTTCAGGATGATAAATATATATAGTATACCTTGAATAAGTTATATATATATATATATGTAACGTTCAATCGTTATATAGTTTCCACGTTCATCAATTTCCAACGCTTAATACTTATAAACGAGAACAAAGCTCCAGATTGACACTTTTCCAATATCTCACAATCTAACAAGATATTTTAAAAAAATGTATATATATATATATATATGTATATATATATATATATATATATATATATATATATATATGTACGCATATATTTTACACAATATAATCTTCGAAAAATAAATTATTTTAACGAATATACGTATAATACACACGCGAAAGTAAATAGAACGAATGTTTAAAACGTATATACCAAATAAATCAAAACCATTGTAAATCAATGTTATATATATACCTGTATATATTTTTGCAAATTTTATTAATTATAAAATCGAAGTTATAAAATTGAAAACGTCAAGTGCAGGTATATGTAGTAAAGTTTGATCTACTTTAGTGTCATTAACTTTTGTAATATAACAAAAGAAAATTTCGAGTACACCGATCCGACTACTCCGACGTCTCATTAACGTGTAACGGATGATAATCTTAAAAGTATATAAATTTTTATAATATATGTTATAAAAACAAAATGTACTATATGTACACATGTAGACATCGCTAACATGTTGTAGTTTAATAAATTAAATGTATACCGATCTTTAATATTAACCTACCTACATTTTAAAGAAATTTGAATACAAAAAAAAAGAAACGATCAAATTTTTGTTTTACTTTTAGGTAACGCGTAATTGCTAAAATTGACCGGAACACCGGAAAATAGCTATAAAAGGATTAAAATCGGCGGTAATTCACAATACTCGTCGTCCTTCCTTTATCGAAAATTATGGAATTGTCGAAAGATGTTTTCACCGAGTTGTTCGAAGTATATGCAATAGTTACTATATATATACAGTCGAAGATTCAACTCGAAAAGTCAAATTTGTGCTTACGGTGTCTACGAAACAATTAAACAAGTAGATCGTTAAGTTTCCAAAGAGCACGCAACACGATTGCCATAATTGTTCCTCGGAACAGGTAGAGAAAAGGATATGCGGAGAAAGAGATTGATTATCAAACGTATATATACCGCATTTACATAATCTTTTATCAAATGGAAAAATGATCTTTCTTCATTCGATGCGATTCAAAGTACAAAATAAAATAATCACTATAGGTAATTTTACATGTATAAGATTTTAATATATTTTTAAAAATATTATTTTCGTGTCATATTATATTGAAAATATAAACGTAATCCTTGATCACTCGTAAGTGAAAATAATTTAACATTTTGTACACTATATTTATAAATAATTTAACATTTTAACACAATCGCGGGAAAAGCGTAAAACAATTGTTTAACTGTTTTAAATAATAAATAAAAAAACTCGCTCAGTGAAAAAAAGCAACAAATATAAATATAATGAACACAATACAATACCATTAGCGTAATAAGTCTATTCATATTCTGGAGGTAGACCGAATCAGGGTAATGTATATATAATTGAAAACAAAGAAAATAGGATAACAAAGGTGAAAGAAGGAAAAAAAGTAATAAATACGGTACGCGTCAAAAGAAAAGATGCTTTTTCGCGAGTTTAACGAAGTCGAGAAGTTACGAAACTTTCGCATACAACATCACATGCTCTCTTACGGACGCTCTTTCTCTCTCTCTATCCATCCATCTCTTTCTCTCTACCGTGTTTATAATTCACTTTTCGTCTTCTATGGCGTGAATATGTACAAGCGAGGTGGTTTACTTTTTAATTTAATACAACGAAAGCTTGAACCGCGTTATTTGTTGTTAATATTATTATCAACCATATTACTGAATATCATTTCTTACTTTTTTTGTCTCGCGCAATTTTTCGCGCGACAATCGTTATTAAATTACAATTAAGAAGAATGTCAAAGACAATCAAAAATTCAAATTTCCCGCGCTTAATGTATACAAATGTTTTAAATCATATTTTTTTGAAAAATGTATATCCTACATTTATCGTATTGTTCTTATATGTTCTATTATTTTACTAACATTGAATTATTTACATTTATACACTAGGATTAATTGCTTCGAAAATTTCATTATATAATATTATATATTATAGGATAGAATACTTTAAATTAATTAATCCGATGAATAAACGTAATTAATTCGAAATTGAAAGACCGGTATGATTACGTCAATATTCAGGTCGGAGTTCTTTTTAGTCTACGAAAATTGACGTGTTCTTTAAAAGGATGTCAAAGTCAATAAAAAAATTCTGATTTTCAGCACTAAAATTCTTGGATCTTTAATTGTAACTAAACTTGCGCGAGAAAAAATTATAAATTTATACATAAATTTTGTAAAATATTTATATATAAATATGGTTTTATAAAGATTTGTCGAAATTTATTAAAAAGAATTTATAAAATATAGTAATATTATATTTCGTACAAAAAATAACTGATTAGATATAGACTTTTCTTATTAAATGATCTGTATTCTCGGAAGCTTTATTTTTTACTTATATTCTTTAAATGTCCATAGAAATTATTATCAGTCTCTGTTAATAAAAATACTAATAAAAATTAATTAAATTTTTCTATAAATTTTGTAAAATGTTTATAGAACTAAATTTGTTTAAAATTTTTGGAATAATTTGATGAAAACAATTGTAATTTATTATATTCATTAATTAATTATATCAAGTGTTACAGTTAGAATATTTCAAAACAGTAAATAAATACGGAGATTTTCCTTCAACTTTATGGGTGGCATAGATTACGATCGTATGAGGATCAGCGTTATTGATATCAATTTTTCTTTAAATTATAAATTTACTTTTTTAATTAATTACAATATCTTTTAATATAAATAATTCATGAATTTTAACAACGAAATATTTACGACACAAATCAGGTCTATGTTACAATCTATAATATTTAAAATATTTATGCTAAATGAAACATATCGTATCTTGAATTTTTATAAATAACAATTATATAAATTCGAATAAAAATATATATACGTATACATACATACGAGTATATATATAAAAAAATTAATAAAGCACAATATTTATTTTTGTTGCAGGTGAGTAAATCTACCCTCGGCACAAATGAGTTGTTTATTACAGGAGTTCAAGTAAGTTTCTTAATTAACTTAATACCCTTCGATAAATCTTGGTGAGCAGGCGAGATAGTCAAGACGGCAAACTCATAAAAGAGATCATACGAAGCGTAAATAAGGGAATTTCTTTTAAGAGTATCAGCTTATTGTTTTTATTACTACCGAATCTACTCTTTTATGACCATTGTATATAAATATAATACACCAAATTATTTTATTCATTATTTTTTAATTAAATATTTATACATTCATACAAAGGTATATATGGATTGTTTTAACGTGTGGACGTATAATTGCTCATTATAAAGAAGAACAATGTTAACAATAAATTCGGGTAAACGATACGAACGTAGGTTAGTAGCGATGCTTCGTTCGTAATTTATGTGAGAATATGGTGAAATTTAACTATTGTTCCACATTCGTTTATGAATTTAGTCTAGAAAATCTAATATTATCATCCTTTGTACAAACATAAATTTGCATATACATCTTATTAAGGTGCGTATATATATTTGAATCGTCTCTTTTGTTTCCTAATAATTCGTGAATTAGCATAAACCTATCCGTTACCACATGTTTATATACACATACACATATAGATATTGCACTTATATACCCGTATATATTTCTATTAAAATATTGCTGCACAGCTTTACACTAAAATGTAATTTTATAAAAAAATATAGTTCTACATGCAGTCTATTTCATAATTTACAGTCATTTAATAATGCACGCATTCGTCCCGTATAATTCCTCAATTCCAGGTTGAAAAAATAAAAGAAAAAAAAAAGACCGAAACGATTTTTCCTTTTTCAGGAAAAAAAGGTACCGAGCATCCTATCAACGATGAGAGGTGGGCGAAAGCCCATTTAGCTAGATTACTTTAAAAAATATGCAAATGTAACGGTAGACGTTAGCTACGTACAAACACACGTATAGACACGTATACGTTCACACACGCACACACACACGTAGGGAGTTTGAATAAAGAAACGAATCGGTGGTGCATCTCGGTTGAGCGTATATGTATATGTATGTATGTATCCAGCTCACCGGATAAAAGCTCAAAGATGAAAATTTTCACACGATGGTACGGGTACTTTCCGCCCTTCCGGGCTTAGCCTTGTTACGCTTCTCTAGCATCTTTTCCGGCAACTTGTCTCTTATATTTTCCCTATATAACTCTCACCGACGGAATCCTCGTTGCACTTTGTATTTCTTTAAAAGACTTTCACGCGAGCCCCCTCACCCTCGTACGAACGTATGGTTTATATATGCCCACCCCTAACCTCCTTCTCCTCGCCCGTCTTTCTTATATACTTGAAACATTGTGTTTTAAAGTTAGTTCACATTGTTTCTCTTTTTTTTCGATAACTTTATTCACTTACTCGTCCTATATGATATTATTATTTATACGATCCCGAGAATTGCTTATCCAAAATCGCGGTAATTTGAATTTCCCGCACTTTGCGTTATCGACCGAGTGGTATAGTATTTTCGCGAAAAATGTTTTTTTTTATTGACAAAAATATACGAATTACTTATTTATATATAAAACTTATACGTTCCAGTCGGTAAATGGCTCGGTTAGTTAATAATTATATGGAGAAAAAGTATCTATCCAAAATAAACGAATAAACGATAAACACAAGTTTTATGCAATAATTGCAGTGTTATTTTTTGCGATCCGGATGAGATCAAGATGATTGGTTATTAAACGAAAAAGCAATTATTCATTGAAAATTTCAACGTTAGGTTTTGATAATAAAATATAAAAATAATTATAAAAAATGTTATTATACTCGTCAAGTCAATCACTCAATTTTACTCAATAGCTGCATAATTAGAACATTTTCTTCTCCGTGTTTGAAAGAAATTTCGTTAATCGTTTACAAACGGAAAATCAAATTTCACGAAACTCGAAAAAAGTAAAATGTATTTACATTGTTATTGGTGTTTAAAAATTCTTTTGCGAGGTACTAATTCTCAACGATGTAACTAAATTCTATTAATTACTCGCTTAAAATCGCGACTTTCTTATTAACTTTTTAAGTGGATCTGATAGGTGAAATACCATTATCGAAAAAAAAGGAACGGTTACTACCTCCTCTTTATGTAAATTTTTTAGTCCAACAGAAGCCTTACGAGTAAAGATAATTTTCGCATTAAATTTCGAGCACGCATTTTATACGTATTTTACGTATTTAAAATAATTGATACGAAATATATTTATTTCTTTCGTTTTATCTATCATTTAAATTAATAGCGATATAGTTCTTACGAAAATTTAATCATTTTTATTAGAATTAGTGTGCTGTAAATACTTATATATATAGGAGTAAAAATAAAAATTTCTAAACCGCACTGAAATTCGATAGAAAAAAAAATCAAATTTTGTATAACAAATGCTTGTATATACATGTATCCATAAATATTATTACACGAGCAGTCATGTTACAAGAGACGAGAGAAAAAGTTAGGAAAAGAAAAAAAAAGACCGAAACGATTTTTCCTTTTTCAGGAAAAAAAGGTACCGAGCATCCTATCAACGATGAGAGGTGGGCGAAAGCCCATTTAGCTAGATTACTTTAAAAAATATGCAAATGTAACGGTAGACGTTAGCTACGTACAAACACACGTATAGACACGTATACGTTCACACACGCACACACACACGTAGGGAGTTTGAATAAAGAAACGAATCGGTGGTGCATCTCGGTTGAGCGTATATGTATATGTATGTATGTATCCAGCTCACCGGATAAAAGCTCAAAGATGAAAATTTTCACACGATGGTACGGGTACTTTCCGCCCTTCCGGGCTTAGCCTTGTTACGCTTCTCTAGCATCTTTTCCGGCAACTTGTCTCTTATATTTTCCCTATATAACTCTCACCGACGGAATCCTCGTTGCACTTTGTATTTCTTTAAAAGACTTTCACGCGAGCCCCCTCACCCTCGTACGAACGTATGGTTTATATATGCCCACCCCTAACCTCCTTCTCCTCGCCCGTCTTTCTTATATACTTGAAACATTGTGTTTTAAAGTTAGTTCACATTGTTTCTCTTTTTTTTCGATAACTTTATTCACTTACTTGTCCTATATGATATTATTATTTACACGATCCCGAGAATTGCTTATCCAAAATCGCGGTAATTTGAATTTCCCGCGCTTTGCGTTATCGACCGATTGGTAGCGAAAAATGTTTTTTTTTTATTGACAAAAATATACGAATTACTTATTTATATATAAAACTTATACGTTCCAGTCGGTAAATGGCTCGGTTAGTTAATAATTATATGGAGAAAAAGTATCTATCCAAAATAAACGAATAAACGATAAACACAAGTTTTATGCAATAATTGCAGTGTTATTTTTTGCGATCCGGATGAGATCAAGATGATTGGTTATTAAACGAAAAAGCAATTATTCATTGAAAATTTCAACGTTACGGTTTTGATAATAAAATATAAAAATAATTATAAAAAATGTTATTATACTCGTCAAGTCAATCACTCAATTTTACTCAATAGCTACTGCATAATTAGAACATTTTCTTCTCCGTGTTTGAAAGAAATTTCGTTAATCGTTTACAAACGGAAAATCAAATTTCACGAAACTCGAAAAAAGTAAAATGTATTTACATTGTTATTGGTGTTTAAAAATTCTTTTGCGAGGTACTAATTCTCAACGATGTAACTAAATTCTATTAATTACTCGCTTAAAATCGCGACTTTCTTATTAACTTTTTAAGTGGATCTGATAGGTGAAATACCATTATCGAAAAAAAAGGAACGGTTACTACCTCCTCTTTATGTAAATTTTTTAGTCCAACAGAAGCCTTACGAGTAAAGATAATTTTCGCATTAAATTTCGAGCACGCATTTTATACGTATTTTACGTATTTAAAATAATTGATACGAAATATATTTATTTCTTTCGTTTTATCTATCATTTAAATTAATAGCGATATAGTTCTTACGAAAATTTAATCATTTTTTATTAGAATTAGTGTGCTGTAAATACTTATATATATAGGAGTAAAAATAAAAATTTCTAAACCGCACTGAAATTCGATAGAAAAAAAAATCAAATTTTGTATAACAAATGCTTGTATATACATGTATCCATAAATATTATTACACGAGCAGTCATGTTACAAGAGACGAGAGAAAAAGTTAGGAAAAGAAAAAAAAAAGAAAAGAAAAGCAGATAATGCGAGAACGTTTGGCACTTGGCTCGACGTTTCGAGCCATTAGAATTCAAAGTAATTCGGTAGAGCGTCGGAGTAGAAATCCCTTCGTGATTTTGGAGCTGGCCGAGACTCCCCGAGTTCCTGCGGCTCGGATGAAAAGACGATTCCACACTCACCACCGTATACTATTCACGTGTATATATATATACACCTATATACACACTAACTCTGTTTTATTTCGCGTACTTTAACCGGATTCCTTAGAGACGATTTCGGTCACTTCAAACGACGTACTTTCAAAATATGTGTGTGTGTACCATCTCGTGTTGTTTCCCGCTCTCGACAAATTGAAGAATTCCAACTCGTATATTTTCGTTATACTTATACCCAGGAACAAATAGAATTACCTGTTTGTTTGTGTACTATATACGAATCGCTAATATATAATGATATATAATTAGTTTCGTAATGTGGAATATTATATGCGTATACGGTATGTATATACGGTAATACAAATATTAACAAATTAATTTACGATGCTACTAATATTGGGTGTACGTAATATATAAAAATATCTTAGGTTGGTATAATGAAATTTTTTTTTAAATAATGCTATTTTAAAACTACTCAACTAAATTATTTTATCAAATTATAACGGAATACGTGTTTTTGTTATTCGGTTCGTTTATTAGCGTTTATACGCATAAATTATGCAACTATATACTTTTAATTTACCATGTCGGTTCGCAAGTTCGGATCAACAATGTATATACGTATACATATACATATGAAAATCAATGAATACTCAATTAAGTTTCATATTATTGATCAATACTTTAATAATTCAGATAATTAAACAGTGTTGATAATATAAATGATACTTATTAACAAATTAAGTTCATAATATTTTTTTTAATTGTGCGTGTTCAAATAATTAAATACACAAAAATTTTCACATGCTCTTTTTTAACGATAAATAGAAATGTTGTTTTAATTGATTATTTATCTTGTACAATTAAAAAATTGATATGTTATAATATTGTTACTAATAAAAACATATTTTATTTTTTACATTAATTCTTTTACGCTGTAAACATTTTCAGCAAATAAAACTGGCTGTATATTTCGTTAAGAAGAAAAAATTGTGTACAAATGGTAACTAAATTTTCTTTTGATGTGACAGACTCATAACGTTTAAAAAATGACTATAATTTGAGAAAAATATTATTTTAGAAAAAATTATATATTTTAATGCAAATTTTATTATATTTTCGAAAAATTTTATGGATTTTGATACTTTGCAATATTATTGCGTTGTGCCTAGGAATTTGAAAAATTGTCTGTAAAAGTTTTTTAGAAAGGTTTTAAGTTCCTATTTATTTCATTAAAAAATTTAGCAAATTTGAAAAATTAATTAACCACGGTAAAATTTGAAAGAATAGGGATTGTAGGAAAAGAACCGCTTAATAAAAATGCGAAAGCCTTCTAAGTATAAGTATGTCATTGTACAGTCGTTGAGTAATTATTAAAATTTATTATTTACCTTAAATTTTATTATATTTAATTAAAAACCCCAGTATAACTTTCATTTACAATAGTTATAATTTAAAAAATCGTCATTCGTTGCAGACAAAGAGAATTAAGAAATTTCATTGAAATTCACTATCTTCCAATAAATTAAATACTACACGGAATGAAAAGTTTTAGTATTTTTTACTAAACTTTCATTAACGTAGTAATATACTGCCGAAATTCAAAAAATTATTGAACTTTCTATCAATTTGTTACTGAGAAGTCTACTAATTTTTTATTAAAAGATAAGTAATTTTTTGCGTTTTGGTAGTCCGTAACTCAAAGTTTTATTTACTAAAATTTACATATCAATTATAATTCGATCGCCCTATACAAAGTGAAATACAAAAAATAATACTTCGATCAAAGAAGAATAAGGTATCCCACACACGAGAAAATAATTCATCGGTCGAAAGAACCTCACGCGTCCTGGCAATTGTAGGTCGCAGAAGTAAAAAAAGAAAAAAAAAGAGAGCAAAGATTTAGCCAGAATTTTTTTATCCGCGTTCGCCCGTTAAATCGGTGAATATATATCATAAATCCCTTTGTTGATCTACAGGTATATTGAGAGGTATAGGGGATCGAGAGGGCGCAACGCAAGCACACAAAGTTATCGGGAAGCAAAATATGTGGGTGTACATAAAGCGCGCGCGATCGGTTCGCAACGCGACAATGTTATCTGAGCATTATAGGCACTCGACGCGTCAGTTTTACCTCTGTATGCATCACACACACACACACACATATACATATATACACGGAGGGGGTATGAGGTGATCGAAATAAGTCTCGGAGGTTGATGGATCCGCGCGTGGGACTTTCGCTTATATTTTAAGAGAACGATATACGCTGCCGCTTGATCGCCGCGAGAGACAGATCGAGTCTCCCGAACGCGAATTCGAGGAAGAAAGAAAAATCCCTATATATACATACCCTTTTTTCGCGTAACTCGAACTCCGGCTGAACCGTTTCGTTTCGTACTTTTTACGAGCGCGTAACGAGCCCTATATATTCCCTTTTGAAATCGCAGTGTGCCACAATAATCCTAAAGAAAAAAAAGAAACGATAAAAAACAATTTCGAAAATGTATACCTATCGATTTATAAATATACCTAGATACATCAGAATATATTTTTAAAGAAAAAACAATTTAATAATCGAAGATGCGAGTGACGTATAATTTAAAGTAACCGTATATATATATATATATACGCGTGATTCAATTTTGGAAAAAGGCAAAGATTAATAATATAGAGCCGAAAATATAACGGATAGTCAAAGGCAATACCTCGCGAAGCTAATCCAATAATACATTACGAACTCCTATTATACGTGTGCGTGTGTACGTGTGTGTGTGTGTGCGCGCATATGCGTATGTATATAACTTATAACGTATTCCACAGTGTATGTCCGTGTATAAGAATGTAAAAATACGTAAAAATTGTCTGGAAAGAAGAAAGTAAAAGAGCGCGAGCGGAAGTGTGTTATATATATATATATATACGTTGCATCGGCTTGCGTGATATAATATACAAGAGATATGCGATATATGTGTATGCGCGGGCAAGACCGAGCGATTTATCTTATAGGAACGTTGGTTTAAGCTTGCGGCCTATATATGTATATATATACGTGTACACACGCACACCTACTTACGTCTACGTATACATTAGTGCGCATTGGTATATGTATGTGTGTGTGTGCGTATATATTTGTGTATGTATATATATAGAGAGAGGAAAGGGTGCGCTTGTATGATTTTATCTTTATGTTCTCCACGAGAAGCAGCAGCAGCAGCAGCAGCAGGGGCGTATTGGAAGCCAAAGGCTTGCAGGGAGGGAGGCTGGGGAGCCTCGGGAGCCGCTATTGAATTTTAATAAGGTGGTAAGGAAAGTCAATGAAGTGAGTTTAAAGCCGAAAGTTAAAGTGACTGTAGCAATTTCCGGCCGCTTGAACTTACCTGAGGACGAGCTGACTTTTAAGAAGGTGGTAACTATTTTTTTATTGCCACCCACCAACTTCGCTCTATATATATATATGTGTGTGTGTGTGTGTGTGTGTGTCTCCCCGTGCGTACGTGTATATGTAGTTGTACCTCATTATACCATCTATTGTTATTGGATTATTATTTTTAAATATTTTCATCGGCTGGTCCCTTAAATTTTTATTTTTTTTTAATGACGGGATCGCTCGTTTATGTATATACGGGTCTCTGATTTACGCCAGTGAAACTAGAAAATAAAGTAATCCGATTCTCGGGACGTTTCGAAACGCGGAGAGCTCCGAGTGCGTATATATAGGCAGTTCGTTCAGTTTATACGAAGCTTAAATTCTCGAAAATTGTACAAAGTCGCGTAGTATATATATTCACCTCTGGATTATCTTTAACAACAAAAAAAGGAAATAACGATAAAGTAGAAAAAAAGAATACCGAGGAAACACATTGTTTAACTATACATGTATCGAGAACTTGCGTGGGTACATTATGTAATTTCAATGATGAAAAGAAAACGTTTGACGTTTGACCGAGATTTTCTTATTTTTTATGTAAATACATTATTATTACTTAATTCGAAGTGAACGATGAACTGTGATTTATATAAGTTTTTATCAAAATGTTACTGTAGAGTTTAGGCAAAAATTAATGTTTACAATCGAGTCATAAACTTTCGTGTCAAGGACGAAGCGATAAAAGATAGTTAATAGACCCAAGAAATCCCCATTGATGTAAGTAGATAAATTCCCTATATACACTCGAGAATAATAGGCTCGGCAAGCCATCAAAAATAAAGGATGTCTGTGGAACTATATGACACATAAAGACAAATAAATGGAAACGTATATAAAACTAATGCTATGTTTTAGGTACTATAAATGTATGATTTTTCTTTTATATATGTTGTTTAACGTTACTCTATGTTTCCTTAAAAATTTGGCGCTGATCAGTAACGGAGCCATATCTTTTTACGAAGAAAAATGATTACATTGATCACCAAAGATCAGAAATCGAACCAAGGATCTTTGGGTCTAGACCATCGTTCTACCGATGCATATGTCGCAAAGCATAAAAAAGACAGTACGGATGTAAAATAATTAATTAATCGAGGAAAAATTACTAATTTAAAATAAAAATTGAAAAAATCAGTAAGAAAATCAAGATTTGATCTTACACACAGTAGTTTATAACTTTATTTAAAGATATGTCGGATCCAAATTACAGGGATCTACCCTTTCTAAAAGGTTTTGGTCAAAAAAGTAATTTAAATATCTGAAAAAATTCACCAAGAGAGTTTTAAAGCTTGAGACGTCCTGACGGTTCAATTTTTAACAAGAAATAAAATGTATCTAATTATAATTAAATAAACGATGTTATGTCGGTAATTTTCAATCAAGTCAATTATTGTTAATTCTTAACTAAAAATTTTTGAAAAAATTCACAAAAATTGTTTAAAGGACGTTTGCTGGCTTAACGGTATCCGTTTTTTAAAAAATTAATTCTGAATACTTTGAAAGAAAAATCAAGAAAATTGCTATTTTAGGACCCGACATCCCCTTAAATCAATCTCTAGCCTGTAGAAACGTTGTAACGATTCGTTAATTTTGATAAGCATGTCACACTATCATTAATTCGTTGTTAATGATAAAAATTAATTTTTCTTCCACATTGTTACGTGTGAGCGGTATCACGTAAGATGGGTACCGTTATACTTCGTTAATCCAGTTGGTTTAACGAACAATTGGTGATGATGGATCGATGAAGAATTGAGATTTATAATAAACAATACTTAGGCACTTCTTCTAAAATATATAATAATATCCGAATGTATAGTATTAACTCGCTTACAAATGTTACTTAAATAAAAATTTGGCGAGATATAAAATGTTGTATGCTATTGTCGATGGCGTTTCTTCGATTATTGCTGATACCTTGAATCGACGCCGTCCGTGAATTTCCGATCATGCCGGTCGGACAGACCTTTTCTCTTTTTGCGTGAACTACTCCTCCTTTTTTACGTTTGTTTATATACAGTGCGCTTAACTATATTTGACCAATATTCTTCACAAGTTCTTAGTTGGCGAATTAGCATTATTGCAATGTGAGTTCTTAAGCAGCAAGCGACGCGCGGACAGTAACCAGCTCTCATATGTCATCGTTTTGCTATACTTCGCGAATTGAACTCATTTAATACTTATAATTTACAATAATAATAGGTATAAATTAATTTCACGTGGAGTGTATCCATAAACACATTCTATTGCCAATAATTGAACGTACAATAATAATTAAATATAATAATAATAATAAGTTTTTATTATGAACATTAACTATAAATGCTCCTATTAGATTAGCGTGCGTTAACCAACGAAAATCGTTCATTTTCTACTACAAGGTAGTAGATGGTTTAAATTTTGCATACAAGTAAATTTTAATCTGCATTAAACTGATACTCTCATATACATTATATTTTCACGTTATGATAAATATGATAAAATTTTCTATGGATACATACACACATACGCATACACACAGATACAGACACATGTATATATACAATCGTTCACGCTGGTAATTAATCCTCGAAAAAGAACATAAAGACGTATACGCAACCTTCCAAATCCGTTAGAAAACAATCTCGACAAGCGCCACACAGTACACATGCACGAAGGTATATATACAAGTAGAGCGACACGCGTATGGAGGAGGCGTGACGATGATCGCGCGGTGACAATGAAACAATCGTATACGACCCGGAAAATAGCTCGGAAGAATGTAATCTCCGTATAACCGGCCCTCGCGATTGCCGAAGGCCCAGAGCCGAGAAGATAGACAACTCGCGCGGAAACGTCTATTACATGTATATATAGACACACTCACACGCGTAGAGTTAAAAGGAAAAGTCGGTAGTGTAGTATAAGCCGTGAGGCAGGTAGGTATAGGTAGGGAGGGATGCAAGTTCTAATCAACCACGGAAACACAACTAAAACCCGGTCTTTCCCTTCACTCGGGTTATAACCCCACCACCACCACCACCACCACCACGACGACGAGCACCACCCCTCAAAGCTCAAAGTCCAAATGAAATTTCTCCGAATGGCGTCAATTACCGCAGAGACATTCCCTTGGTATATATTCTACGGATACAGCGCACGGGGCCGATGTACAGAATGAAAAGCCCCAGAAACGGACTCGCGGCACTGGGAGTGGGTGGGAGCGAACGACGCGGGAAGGGCGGATCACCTCTGGATACCCGAGGCATGGAGCTTTAGGAATGTAATATTTGGCTCGTACTCTCTCTCTCTCTCTCTCTCTCTCTCTTCCTCTCTCTTCCTCTCTTCCTCTCTCTCTCTCTCTCTGCGTCTGGCGAGCTCGCACGTACTCACACACCGAACGCGGGCTAAAAGAGGAGAGAGAGGCCTGAACTCGCATGCGTGTCCGTCTATCCGTGTGCGTGTGTGCTTGCGCACGCGAGGGATTGGTATTGTTAAAAACTTCATTTTGAATTCGAATGTGAACTTTGCATTTACCCCGCGCTAACGATTATATACCCCCCCCTGCTCCTGCTGCACTTGAAGTTTTTCCAAAATTAAGTGGGAATTGTTGTACCGGGGATGTAACATATATATATATATCCTTCGAAATTATACCTAATGCTTCACCACTTTACCCGAGTACATATATATATTCACATATTTACTTTCGCGACTATTTTGCGCGTCACACGTTTCCTTTTTTTTTAAACGATCGTCAGAAAACTCGATAAGAATATATAAGGTACACGATGAAAAACTGTAAAAAAAAACGTTAACACAAAGGAAATACTAAACAATCGTCTTACCACTCGCTTACATTTGTTGCATATATATATACAGATACATATATAAATAAAACGCACGCGGTATATATATTTTTTTTTCGCTCCGGGGAATCGAGTAAATTTTTATTTTCTTTTATACTCTGGGTGTTGTAATACACGTAACAAAAAAAAGGAAGAAGAAAAAGATCAGAAAGTGAGTGAGGGGTTTGAGAGGGAGAGAAAAACGAGAGAGAAAGAGTGAGCAGAGTAAAATAGAGACGGGGCAACGAAATGACCGGATCGTATACGGAATGAAAAGTTGCAGGATACGAAAGAACATTGCAGCTCGGCCTAACCAGAACACATGACGTCTAATAAAAAAAAGCTCCCAAGAAAAGTCAGGAGAGAGAAAGAGAGAGAGAGACGTATATATATATATGTGTGTGCATGTATATATATATGTATATATAGTATGTGGGAGGGTTGGATTGCTCGACAAAAATAATAAGAAACAGATACGAGCTCACCGGCTCGTTATTTTGTAATAGAAACTTTTTCTCTCGTTCCCTTCAAATTTTTTCTCGCTTTTTATACACATCACATACGAATAATTATTTACGGAAATATATATCGTGTATACCAACATTAACTCGTTACGAAAAATGATTTAAACTATTTTTTTCTTACAGAGATAATGTATAAATGTGTATGTATTAATTATTATGTTCTTCTCTCTAAATTATAATTATTGGATTAAAAGCTGCACCTACATATATAAATGTACGTCTTGTTAAAATACTTAAGAAGTAAAAAAATATATATATATATATGGTATATAAACTTATATGAGAAAGAAAAGAAAAAAAATGAAACGAGAAATCTACCCACACGAACCCTCGAGAAATAAGACAGCCAGAAGAAAATTCTTTGCCGAAGCGTTAAGAGTCCTTCGAAATGGTCACGATTTCGCGTGGGAATGGTGAGGAAAAAAAAAGAAAACGAGCCACGACACGACGACGTATAAAATACAGAGGTTCCTTCTTATACATCTACACACAAAGAGACTTATTTCACTGCATGTAAAATCCACCGTAGAAGAAAAATCGCTACCAGTTACCTAGACGTATGATACGTGGTCTACGAATTTTTCTCGTATTTTGTCTTCCTTATACTTTTATTTATAACATTTTTTATTCATCCAGATCTTATAAATTTACCAAGCTTTGGATATACATGACTTTAATACATAAATTTCAAATGGGAATGTTGAGGTTGCATCTTGATGTCGAGAACAGAATCAATATTAACTTACAAGGAGAACATCATATTTTCGGTTGATGGCATTTTCACAAGCATCAACTTACTTCATCGTTGATGTATTTGAGAGTCTAGTCTCAAATCTAGTCTCAAAGTTACTAAACCTAATGATGAATCTTTTTCAAAATATATTGCAATTTCACTTTTATAAAGTCGTAATAATTATTTATCAATTATCCTGAATTATAATTTTTGGAAATTTTTGTAGATTATTTAATTTACATTTATCTTCCAAAATGTGTAACTTTGAATAATGAAACTGAGGAAATGTAAAATAAATCAAGACAAAGCTTATCGAGAACCATAACAGATGTCATCAATATAAGTGAAATTATAATATATTTTGGAAAAGATTCATCGTTAGGCTCTGAAACTTCAGAATAGACTCTTAAATACATTAACGATGATGTAAGTTGATGCTTGTGTAACTTCCGAACATGTGATGTTCTCATTCTTAGTAATTTTCTGGCATTTGTTAAACTTCTATATTAATATATGAATTATTTTTTATTAAGATGAGTGAACAATAAATGTATGTGAAATAATAAAATAAAATAAAAAACAAATATGTGAAAATTTCTCTGTAAAATAAGACATTTACTAATAAAAATGATCTACTTACATACTTTGAGAAATTAAAAGCCATAAATATTTAGTTAAAATGTATTTCAAATTTATATAATTCATTTGTTTCAATCATAGTACCATAGAAACAATAATATTAAATTGTAGAATTTCCTTGTATATTAATTTTGACATTGAATGAATTACTCGTATAATAAAGTTATGTATCAAGGTATATTTAATTAATATTCTATATTGAGACTATATGTTGTATTACCATAAGGTTCTCGTACAAAATAATTGCTATATTATTTTTTGAATTATTATTTATTAAATTTATATCTTCATTATAAATTTACAATATATTTTACAAAAATATACAATTATATTAAAATCTACATTGATTTTAATTTATTTCTTACATTGTAAGAAAATTATGAATTTATAATTTCAAGTAGACACGATTCAATAATTAAATCAAGATTTAAAATTTTTACATCAATCAAATATGAATTTTATAATTTCATACATTTTAATTAAAATTAAAACTATGTTAACGTGCTTTATGAAAAAAATTATCTATTAAACAATTTATATTATCTCTGATTTACCCAAGTTGAATTAAATTTTTTATGAATCATTGTTTTAGTTGCGACTTTGATTATAAACAATCATTTCAATTTGTGATTTCTAAAAGCATTATAAATATTAATTTTGTTTAAATATATTCAAATATTTTCCTCTTGTCATTTCTTTGGCCTCGTCTATTCCTAGTTGGTAAGCTAAATCGTGCAGCTTTTTAACTTCTACGATAATTTCATTCATAGTTAAATTTCCCAAACGGTACACTTGATTCATATCGTCGGCTGTTAAATTAGTAGACCATGGTGGAAGATCAGCTTGCTGCAGATTCTGAGCAACAAATTTTGTTATACTTTCTTCTGGCCATAAATCTGGAGAGGCTCTATCTAATTTCTCCTGGCTCATTAAACTTTCTTCCGTTACAGGAATACTACTATGTTCTATCTCATCAGCGTCAATTATTATTTTCTCCATGTTAATATAAATAGTGATTTGATATCTATAAATAAATAATTATAAATTGCCATTAATAATTATAAATACTGTAAATAATTGAACTGCTACAATCTAATACGCATCTTAAGGTTAGTCTCAGAGTAGACTATTTGATATGAAAACTTTGTGTAAACATTACAAAATGAAATAAAATTTAACTTACCAGTATTGATTTAAAAAATTGATTATCGAATTAAACCTAAAACGTCTAGAACGTTATATATATTTCAAAATTTTCTCTATGGTATATTTAATGCCACAACACCACCGTGTTTACGCTTGTTTCAAAATTTGTTTGTATACAACTGACAATCAGAGGTTAGGAAGGAAAATGGCGGGAGAGAAAGATATATATATATATTTTATACGTGTGGATGTTGTACCACCGTTGCCGAATACAAAACATTGACGTCACGAGACTTGTAAAACCAATAAGAAGCCTTGACAGATTTCCGTTAACGTGATTGGTCTATATTTGTATAAAATCTTGGATGTTTTTTTGGTGTCATGTTTTAATATTTCCTGTTCATCACGCTCTTGGTAATTTTAAATGTTTTTCGTTATTGCATAATGCACACATTTATACCTATAGTGACATAACATTTAATTTTTATGTTTTAATATTAACAAACTCGGCGAGTTATCAATTTTTTTTAAATATATATTGACATTATTTAAGAAGAAAAAATGGAAATATGGGAGAAAACATGTACTTATAATGATAAACAATCTAGATCATTAATGGTATGTATGTACTTCATTAGTAACATATTTTAAAAGTTAACAAAATAAAAAATTTTCTTCTTTAATTGTACAGGAAAGAATAAGTAACATTAGATGTGATTCGAAAGAATCTTATATACATACTAATAATTTGGTTGGAGAAGAAATTGTAAAATTTGCATTAAATAACAAATTAGTAGAGAGTATAGATGGATTAACAGCAATTATAAAATTTAATCCCAAAGATGAACGTCATTATTTAAATCGATGCTATTGTTATTTGAGACTCAATGAAAATTTTTTGTAACTATTGCATATAAAATTTCTTATACACACATTTGTAATTGAATAGACATTTATTTTGAATATTTGTATTATTTTCTAGAGCTCTGGCTGACGCTGAGCATATTATACAGAATGGTAAAAAAGTAGCTCATCGATTTATTGCATATTTAAGGGCTGGACAAGCTTTGTATGCACTGCAGGTGATAAAATATAAATTATCAGATATGTTATATCAATAGTATATGTGCAAACTTTTTGCAAATAATTTATTTCCAGAAATTTTCGAAAGCTGAAATATATTTTAAACAAGCTGTAGATATAAATCCTGAAAATCATCATGTGAAAAGGGAATTGTTGTGCACAAAAGTAGCATTTCTGGTTAATATGGGATATAAAGAGAGAGATGCAATTTTAACTTTAGAAAAATATCCTGATACATTGGTAATAAAAATAAAAATTTAGAAAATTATATTTTGATTACATATTTTATATAATTTGTATATTTGTGCAGGAAGCTTTATACCATTTATCAAACGATAATACTATATGGCATTCTAAAGTAGAGAACAATTTTAAAATTTCTTGTAATAATTTTGATGACTTGGAATATACATCAGATGATGAAGAAAAGCCTAATAATGTTGAATTAGTAAATAAAATATTGAACTATGTACCTGGTAAAGTAAAATTTCAACATATAGCAATTACACCTTGGGATACAAGGTAGATTTGATTTACACAAATATTATTTAATATTGGATACTTCTTTATTACTTCTTTTATCAAGAGGCACATATTTTATGTGGTTTTTTTAGTTATCACACTTACACAAAAACTGAGGATAAAGACTCCAAAGACATGCCTTCTTTAACGTTGAATAATTCAATTTGGATTGGAAATGTAACTAGCAATATTTCAAATGATCAATTGAAAGAAGCATTTAGTCAGTATGTATATGTGTATAAAAAATAATGAATTTATCATTAGAAAGATTAATATTTTATCATCAAAACAATTAATATTTTATCAATTTTTAGGTTTGGAAGCATTATTTATATTTATAGACCTTACAATGTTTTATACGCTTTTGTTTATTTCAAAGAAAGGGAAGCTGTAAAGAAAGCTTTAGCAGCATCTACCTGTACAGTTGGCAGTATCGTTATCCGTATAAACTTAGCTCATCGGGCGCAAAAATAAGATAGATAAATTGAATTTTTATTTTTACACAATATCATTTAGAAAAGTAATTTTTTTTTTCTATATTTAGTTATACATTAATTTTTTACAAAATATGTGAAAATATAGTCAATTATTATGTTTGTGACTGTTGAATGTTTGTTTGTCTTTAGATTACATATAAAAAATCAAATATATTTTGTATTGTCATTATAAATTATAGATCATTGGTTAATGGAATGTAATCACGAATACTTAATTTAATTAAAGTATATCACAGTATATTCTGTAAGCTCAACAAAATCTTGTATAGTTTGAAAATTATTTTCATAAAGAAATGTATATATTTACACATTTTTTAAAAATAATTTCAGCTAATTTTTAGATCATTGAACACGCAATTTAAGCGGGTTGCTACTCGTGTATATGATAATTCCCTCATTTTTCTTTTCATTTGCGTTAATAAGAAGAGTCATGCAACTTCCTTCTCGTAGTATATAAGCGTATAATGCATATGTAGACATAGCGCAACAAAAACAAGGAGAAAAAAAAGATATGCTACGTGTCTTGGTTCCCCGGCGCATTCTTAAGAAATTGTAAAATGTTTACACAGGCACATGCTTAGTAGAAAATAGCGGTCGAGACGGTGCATAGCAATAGAGTTCTCTCTCTCTCTCTCTCTCTGTGTTTTTTTTCGTGTCGGAAAACAAAAAAATTTTTAGGTGAAATGAAAAATAGCCTAGGATTTTCATGGAAATTGGGATTCCTACGTCTTTTGGATGTTGAAATTTGAATTTAATACGTTAACCGCCAAAAAAAAGGCAAATAAATCCCAACGAATAATTTTCTCGTGATAGCGCATCTACTGAAATATGTAGTGTATACATAATTATTTATGATCAAGCAGAAAATAAATTTATTATATGAATTTACTTGCGTCTATTCAATATTTTTCTATATTGCGCAAATCTTGCTTTTTTAGCAATTAACTTGGATGTAAGTTTTACATGCTACCCAGTGTTGCTACAAAAATTAATTTAATGAAATAAAATTATTATATATATATACAAAACTATGTATACTTACATATACCCGTAATTTAAAAAAATTTGTCAAACGTTTCTCGTGAGTAACAACGAGGACTTTTATAGAAGATGATAAAGAAAGAAAAAAAGGGTGCGCGAATGTCAAAGAAGTAGTAAAAAAAAAAGAAGAAGGAAAAGAGGAAGAAAGTTTAGTTGGTCTTATATATACGATTAGTCAAGGTATATAAGAGACACAATATATATACGTGACGCGAAGGAAATAACGTTTTGGACATGGAGAGAGAGAGAGAAGGCGGTGGTGGTATAAATGCCAGAGTGACGTAGACTCGGACGAGAAAATCCAAGAGGAGAGAGCCGGCCTTTACTCTTTACCCCCTCTGGTATAGCTTTGATGACAAGGATGAGAACGAAAGGAGGACGTGCGCACGATCTCATCATCCACTCGTAAAACCAGTGGCTCGTCGAGATACGAGGACTAAGTTCTTCAAGTTTATACACACACACACACACACCGACACACGTACACGTGGATTTCCTAGGGGAGCGCGGGATATAGGCTGTTCTTGGGTATTAGGCATATCTTTTCTAAGAAGATCACAATCCGCTTCAAAAGTTTCAACTAATTTCTCTAATGGTCTATTTTTCGTATATATATACGGTAAAACGGAAAATTTCTTGGATTTTCCACGAGTTTAGATTTTCGTGGTGGAGTATGACCTTTTTTTCTATACTTATATCTCCCATAAGTACGTTTTTTATAGGTATATATATGTGCATATATATGCTCGATTATTTAAGACGTCAAATTGGAAATTTAAGAAAATCTAGTGTATTTATTGCACTTACATCGATCTTTAGAAAAAAAAGATAATAAGTATCATAAAATTATGCAAACTGTAATAATATTTTGCTAGACGTTTATATTATATATATATGATATATATTTTATAAAGATTTTGTCAGAGTTTTATTACTAGATTATCCTTAAAATTTTTCGATAAATTTACGAGAATCTGTACGATTCACGACTAGGAGCGTGTACTCATTTATAACCTATGAAAAATTACGATGTTTTAACAGATACACGAGAGACAAAACTTGATTTAGAAGGATTTTCATTGCTATGGAAGTAATAATTATTATACGTATGTCGAAATATTCAAATTTTTTTTTAATCTTTTAACGTATCAGTATTTTACTAGTTAAATATATTTTAAACGTCTATATATACTGATTTTTGTTGTTTATAAAATATTATATAAAGTATCTTCTTTCTTTTTCTACATTACTTACATGTTGGTTAAAATCTTTATTGCTGTTTTAGTTGGTCAAAGCTGATAGTATATTAAAAAGTCTTCAGCTTTTGAATAAATAACTAAAATTAAAATTTATTATGAAAAACACGAAACACAATTATTATTTGTTAATTAATAACTTATTTTATCCATCAAGGATAAACTGACAAAATGCTACATCCTAAAAGACTAATTTATCAATCTTCTATATTCGTGCAGAGCAAATGAGAATAAATTTTAGTGTATTTTTTTCTCGATTTTATAGATCTAAAAATATAATTTTCAATTATTAAATTTCTACTAAGAGTTAGATCAATAATGACATTAAACAAGTTAGATTTCAACATATTTCAAGGCACAAAAACGAGGTGCTTACAATTATCCCATTACAAGTCACATTAGGGCTTATTTAGGCAGCTCGATAAGGCCATTATTAATTTCCTAGACATCCTAGTGATTTTTCCACTCGAGGTAAAAATAAGCGTTATTTAAGCATATCTATAACGTTAAGAATCTAAGTTAAGATCGTTGAATAAATATGAAAACCATCAACCTAAATTTATTTTATAAATATAAACATTAAAAAAATAAAATAGTATGCTTATTATAATTGAAATTGAAATAATAAAAAAGATTAAAATTATTATTGTGTATCATAAATAGGACATTTTAATATACATATATAAAGAGAAAAAAATTGTAGTAAAAATTACTATTTTGTTATAGGTAAAATTTAATACGGATCAATTATTATTTACTAAATATCTTGTAAATTTTATTTATAAAAACAGTCTCTTTTATATATATAGTCTATCAATTACGTTTCTTAATTACTCAATTAAACAATAATTTTTTCTGTAACTTTTTTCTCCGCGCATCATTGTAATTTTAACTTAAAATTCGTTCTCCGCGTTGCATAGAAGTATGAATTATCATTCCACATATATACGTTAAAAAGGCCACTAACGAACATATCGGATTAAAAAAAAAGAAGAAAAAGAAAGTAGTAACTTTTGGCGAGATCGAGATTAGCACTTAGAGTTGAGGAGAAGCAACCTCGGAAACGTAGAGATCGTTCCAGACCACAAGACAGACGCTGTCGTATATATATATATACTAAATCGAGAAAATCGACTTATCTGCCTGTCTCACTCGGACGCATCCTTCAGTCGAGATGTATATATATATATATAGACACGTACATTGTATATAATAAAATAGAATGTGGGTCAAGAGGCTTAATTAAGATACAGTTATGTCGAAGTTAAGCTGGTCTAAAACAATGTACAAAATAATTAGCGCTTTGTGCGCAATATGCCACGCGAGTGTATATACCTATATATATGGAGGGAGAGAGAGAGAGAGAATCAAGTCAAAGTCTCAACAATGTGGCTGTGACGCGCCGCCACCCACCGGTTTATGCGAATTTCCCATATATACGTGCGCGTCGCGTCGCCTCCACGTATACGGATGCACGGTATGTGTGGGTGCGTTAACTATATAACACGATGGGGGATTCGGGGAGAGCGAAATTAGATGTGGCATTTATTAATGCCCCGAGAGATAACGTTCGCTTATGTACGCGTTATACACCAAATGTGTTAGTGTCTCTCTTTACGCACTAGGTGTGCGTGTGCGTGTCCGTGTGCGGCTATGTACGTGTATTTACGCGGAAACAATGAGATGCGATATGTTATTGAAAGGGCTGATGTGAGTTATGGATTTAACCCGAGGATTATGCTTATACACTACACCTTCGAAGAAGAATGTGATTTTGAATCGCTCGCTTTTTGACTTTACGCTTGACGAGTACGTGAATTTGATTGTTCAAGTTGTATGTCTATATGTGTGTGCAGTGTGTGTGTGTGTGTGTGTAGTGTACCCCTTTATTAATCGAATTTTATAATGTATGGTTAACTGAGATATTTTATATATGGTATTATTCGCATACTGTGCTGATCCGCGTAAGTTAAGATATTTTCTTGAAATTTCATAAGAATTAACACACCGGGTTTATACAAAAAAGCACAGAAATCAAATTTATGGGGTGTCATACTCGATTAAAAATTCAAATTTTGCGCCACAATATAGCAGACGAAAAAGCAACTAATTTACTTGTAACAATTAATAAAAATAAATTTATGCAAGAGTAGGAGTTTGTTGACCTCCGTTATGTAATTATCTATCATTTTAGTAAGTTTCAAGTTATTATAACAATATGTCGCCGAGAAAACCTTCAAAAATATTTCTAAGTGTACATTCATGCGGGAGAGGAGTGACATATACGAAGACGATGAAAAAAACCGTATAGTCCGAATGACGACTCGTGGTTCATTGGTAGAATCCCTGATTTGTAAGCCATAAAAACTCGAGGATTGAGTTTCGAACTCCTCAATATGTAGACAGAGAGTAGAACGTTTTTGTAAAAAATATCTCAATTATTTGAATAAAAATCAGCATATAGTAAGAGGCGTTAAGGATAGTCCGTACACATTACAGACTTCTATACATTCGATATTTCAAATATAGTTTTTAATTTTCATTATTTCTAAATTTTTAGTACACGCATAATTTCCGGACATCATAGAATGTGCCTTAACTATGGAATATATTATGGAAATTGAATGATAAATTTGAAAAATTAGTTTATGTCGGTAAGTGTGTATTTTAAATGAAGGTGCGTTATCTTCTTAAGGAGGTGGCATACCCGGTGTGTTATTGACCGAGCAAAAAAAGATAATTATTACATTTATTTTAAAAAATACAGATTTTTTGAAAATTCCGAATACATAAGCACTAGATAAATAAATAATAAGTCGTGCTACAAACTTTAAAAAATTTCTGCACCGAAAAATAAGGAATAATCGTAAATTTTTGGTGTAGAAATTTTTTAGGGTGTCTTTGTTGTATCTACCTGGAATTTCATAGAGAGACTTATTATTTAATAATATAATATATGTGGTAAATTATAAAAATTAAGACATCGTTACACTTTATTTCAGTACTAGCACTGATACGGAGAGTGCCATATCTTTGGAAAACGGATCTTTAGTAAACTTTACGATATGATTTTTACTATAAAAATATGAATAATCCCGGAGTTATAGATCCTAACGCCTTTCCTTACGGAATTTATAAGCAAATAATGATAAATTTCGCAGAAAATATTTTTGACTTTGGTTGTTTCTATAACTCTGAAACAAATAGAGATATGTACTCAAACTAATATCCAAAAGAAAACTGAGATCGAATAGATTGGATTGAAAACAAAAGAAGTATATATATCTTGATTTCGTCAAAAAGTTATGGAATGAAGAAGAATAAAAAATTAAATTGGTCTAAAAAATCAATATTTTTTTCAATTCAAAATTGCCGTCAAATATTGTTAGATTCTTATTTATTTCATAACTCTTGAACGTATTAAGATATTCGAACTTCTTTTTTAAAAAAATTCAATCTATCAGTCTCAGCTTTCGTCTAGACCAAAAACAATGGCTATAAATATTTTTATTGTAATAATTTCGCATAAAGGTTGTATAAGAATCACTTTCAATCTTTTGTTGTACAAATAACTGTTGTGTTTAATTTTTAGGCGTACATCTTTTTTACCGTTTCGAAAACCAACATAAATTTATCATTTTTTTTTGTCAAAAGAACGGTATATGTGATCTTATTCCACAACACTCTTTATTAATAACAAATTGTTATTTACGAATAGTAATATACTGAGTTAGTTTGAACAAAGTTATTCCATGTATTTAATGAACACGAGCAGATGTTTACAAGAAAGTAATAAAGGTAAAATATATATAATTAAAAATATTAAATTACACATGTTACTGGAGCGTACAGGAGTTCAACCTTTCCTAATATACCACGATTTTTAATAAAAGGTCCAAAGAAGTATGAGGTATATACATCCAAATATTGATCTTGAACTTTCATTTTCCAGACGACAAACAGCATTAGAGTAAAAATCACGTGTAGTTCGTACATATCGAAGATAAAGCGAGAGAAAAGCAGTGGGCGCGGAATCTGGGGACGAACCGAGCGCTGATTTCGATCTTATACCGTCTCCCCAGAGAGATTGGTACAACCTCTCTCTCTCTCTCTCTCTCTCTCTAGGAAAAGTAAATAAACGAGAGCCCGCCTATACGTATGTAAGGAACGAAAAAATATATATGTGTGTGTGTGTGCAGCGGAAAGGCCTGTCGTTCGCGACTCTCGGGTGCTCTTGCAACCAGAAAACATTTTACATCTTTCCAGTGTCTTTGAACCGTAGGTACACGCGGAAGGTTCTATAGATATATGGTTATGTAGGTCTACGTGAACCGAGTTGGAAAATCAAAGGCCCCACGTGCCCGAGAGAGCTTCGACCGTCGTTTTCCATCCTGGAATTTTTTCTTCGGTACTTTACCTTCTTTTTTCGTTTGCCCTATACGGGAACTTTTCTTATGAACCGGTTCGAGTGAGTGTAACCGAGAGAGAGAGGGAGGGAGAGAGTGAACGTTAATCCCTTGGTGTGTGTATATATATACGTGCGCGCGCGAATAAATCGAATTAACGTGCGTTTAACGAGGTTATCTGCGCGAGCGCGAGAGAGTTTCCCCTTTGGATTCTTGAGAGGACTCGGATTATGTCTTGTTACTTCAGCGCACACCTCTCGCCTCTCATGTAAATGTACCTGATGGAAATTTATGATTTTCAGAGGGCTCTTTTTACCTACTAGTTTCTTCCTTCTTTTTTTATTTTTATTCTATCTCTCTCTTTTTTTTTAACTCTTTTACAACTCTCCTTTTACGTCTTGTATACATATTTACCCTTGTTTTATTCTTGTTTTGTTTCGCGATCGCTTACGATACTTGAAACCTTTCGGTGTATCTTGGATTATATTAACAACAATGTGTTCCTTCCTCCGTGTTGTTACGTTTTATGTGTGTAACGTGCTTTTTTTACTCCCCTTCCTCACTACCAAGATTATCGAGCATGTCTTTCTTGTAAATATTGCAACAGTGCGTTGCGATGGGCAATATTGACTCTGCGATTTACGATGTGTACGTTCTATCCTTAATCGCGTATTTTTTTTTTACCTTTTATTTACTCGTTCTCCAAAGATTTCGCAGTCTCTTTTCAATCGCGTCGACGGTTTTACACATTTACCAAAAAATATTCAGAGAGTCGCAATTTTTTTAATCTTATATATAACTATACTTACGTACATTGGTATAAGAAGTATTTTAAAGTTCGTTGTATACAAACGAACATGATCGTTCGAGCGTTGATCAAATTGAAAAGGTCAAAGTTACTATACGTAAATTTCTATATAACAGATGAATAAATTTAAAATATTGAATTGCGGTTATAGAACTAAAGCAAAATTTTTTGCCATAACGATTGATAAAAATTCATATAATTAAGAGAATTACCGTCACACACCCAGATGTTGATCAGTTACGGCAAATTCGTTCGTTCATAGAATAATTTTATGTTAAAAAGGCTAATAATTCTATATATTTTGACGCATGCAGAAAGTATAAGTATTAAACTTCCTTTTAGCCATCTCAGAAAAACAAAATATCTGCCATTTTTAAAGTAAGCAACAATCTAAGAAAAAAAAGCGGAACGTATACCAATTTCCGATCGGTAAATTTAATCAGTAAATTAAGCCTACTAACCAATTATCGATTATTTAACATTTAAATTGTATGTAGCAACGATTAGATTTATGTAAAACGTGTTATTTTATTGAAATAATATTCTTATCAGAAATTGGTTCATAATAAACAATTGGTTACTTTACTGTAATATGGTTTTTGGTGTGTAAAAATACTTTAAAGTTTAACTTCCCAATAGATTTTTGATAAGGTGTTGTCATAATTTTTATATTTTGTCTGAGTCGGCACCTTCTAAAAAATCTTTCTGAATCGGCACTTATAAGCTTACAATTTATATACTGTTTGATAGTAAAAACGTTTAAAAGTTCTGACCGTATACGCTGTGGATTGTATATTTACAATAACTGTTTTTTTTTGCAAACATTCCGGATACTTCCATCATCGCACGATTAGCACCGACTGGCATCGTTAAATAATACAAAATAACGATACGAAATCGCTACTACATAAATAAAAATTTGTTAATTACAAAAAACATTTATCGCTCAAAAAACGCATCAAACGTCTTGCGTATATTCAAACTCACGTTTTTCTCTACTGCTATATGATACCTGCGCGCCGGTTTAGTAACAAAGGAATATTTTTGTTCACTGTGCGCGTGTATGAACGTATAATATCATATATATAGGGAACTAACTCATCGATCATAGTTCTCAAGGACTCGGACGAAAATTCATACACGGAAGATCTTACGAACTGTCAGACGCAGGCGCGGGCACATCACGCATCACGGGAAAAATCGAGTTGGAAAAAAAGGGCCATCAACCACAGGAGAGAGTCATAGGCTTACCCCACATGACTATGACCGGTAGTTAAAATAGTCCAAGCCAGATATATAATTCAATACATCCACGAGTCCTCTCCTCGATCTATACGTTATACGGACACTCACATATATATAGAAATACCGGTGGAGAGAGATGGGTTTAACGAGTTCAGGCCGTTAATTCGTATAGGATCGACTGTGGTGTATAAAACTCAAGGGCACCGTTTCGCGGGATTTATATATAACGTGGACCAAAGTACATCGACCGAGCCAAACGCAGATACTCTTCCTCTCTCTCTCTCTCTCTCTCTCTCTCTGTATTTCTATTATTCTTTTTTCTCCTATAGTTTCATTTTTTTGGCTCGGAACTTCCTATATCTTGCCGAGTCTTCGTAATCGATCGACAAGTTCCGGTTGAGTGTGTGCAACCATTTTTATACTTCTTGTTTTCGGTGACCAGAGCTCTGTATATACATCTATATATATATATACATACAGAGAACGATGCCTTTTTGAGGACGAATGTAATGGTCGACGTGACGTGGATTTAGATACACACCAAGATTTTTACGACAGAGTCCAGTTCTTCCGTGCCACTTCGTTTTTTCTCTCGCTCTCACTCTCTCTCTCTCCCTTCTCTGCAACGCGCATATACACACACACACATACACACACTGGGATACCCGATTGAAGTCTCTTCAAACGAAGACTCGATGCATCGTACGAGAAATTGTTTGCTCGACGCCCTCTCACAAGGGTATATCGCGTTACGTAATTACATTATAACGGGAGGAAAGACTGCCTCTCGAGCCAATATTGAACTTGGTCCAACACACCACGATTCATTTCGTGCGTTAATCAAATTATACACACACACACGCACACGTGTCTGACTTGTCTCACTTGTTTCACTTGCACAACTCACAAAGAATATGTATACACCATATGAATATTATGTGTCAACGAAATATTCCATTTTCGAAACTTTTCATAACCCAATAAATCGAGTGACGTATATATGTGTGTCCATCCCCCTCTATCCTCCTCCCCATCCCGGAATCCGTAAATTGATCTCTCGGATTATCAATTAAAATTTCGGCAATAAAACCTGGTTGTATTATGCGGTATATAATAGTAAATCGGGAGAAGAAGAGAATATAATTCCCTCGCTGTGTGTGTGTGTGTATATAATGTATATGTATATATAAGTGCGCGCGAGTGTACATGTATATACGTGATATAGTGTCTGTGTGTATACACGCGGCATTAAATACATTTTCGTAAATTACCCGCAGTTCTCGACGTTTGGTATATCTGGCTATCTATCAGTCCGACGTAATTCCGATATGGAGGACACACGGCATGGATCTTGATAACTCGCCAAACAACCGGGATAGAGAGCTCGGAATCGGAGCGTGCGGCTGAGGTTACGATGCCGATTAATCCCTGACCTCCCTATATACTCCCTTCAATTCTCCCCAAACCCCCCTCTCTCTCGCTCTCTCTCTCGCTCTCTTGGTGTATGTATGTATGTGTACGGGAAATCTTGCTGGGCAATTTTGTCTCTTGTACTACCGCGCCGTTGTTGACATAATTAACCACCCGAGAAATTTCGTCGATCGTTTCTGAAGGTCCGATTATTTGTTTCTCTTCTTCCGGGTTTATCTATATATATATATATATATTTTTTTTTTCGATGCGAACTCCGCTGGATTTCAATTGTTACGCGCGCGAAACTGCCTCTTTTTACTTTTTGATCACGTATGTATACCTTCTTCGTTTTTTTTGTATTACCATCGGTATATAGAACTTTTTCAATATATATATTTTTCTGTTATAATTGAATTATTTAAATTGAGATATATGAGTGCGTAAAAAATATAAAGATATATATTTGTAAGATTAAAAAATTATTAGGGAAAATGCGTTTATAAACTTTATAGTACTATTCAAATCTTCAAAAATGTATATATACTTACCACTTTTTCAGTGAAATTTAAGCGAAGTCTTGGACTATTTAATTTAATTCTGGTGTATACACTGACATTCGACAAATCTGAGGCATATAAGGTAAAGTACCCAGTACCGGGACAAGCGAAAAATTGGCAGTAGTAGTGGGACACGTTGAATTTAATACTGTAAACGGTAAATAAAATATAGATATGAATGAATTCGGATTGTTTACTAGATAAACTAATGTATTTGTATAAAAAAGTGTTTGTTTAATTTATAAATTTAGCATAAACACAATATAAATTTTTTGAGGTTATGACGATCATGAATTTTGGTGTCGAATGGTGTCCCACTACTACCCCCTCACAGTTTCCATAATGCAGTACTGGGACACATTTGAAACTATTCCGTATCATGTCCCACTACTGCAACCTCTTTGAAATAGGTCGTCCCACTACTGCGGATTTCTCACTGCTATTTACAACATACTTTTTTAATAAAAACATTTAGATAAACTACCGTTTTTTGTAAAACATCAATAAAATAGACAATTAAATAACGATTAGATTACCAAGTTTTTAAATATGTTGTTTCTAATTGTTAAAACAGTGCTCATAGTATATTAAGTTTCCATAAGTGTCCCGGTACTAGGTACTTTACCTTATGTCGTTAAATTCTTTTACTGCATAAGCTTTTATTATAACAATGTAACATTACAATTGAATTTTAGACATTTAACATTTTAAAGTTGAATACTTAACAACTCAGCAAAAAATCTTAGTAAACGAAACCAGGTAATCAATAGAACGACTTCGAATAAGACATACCAAAATTACTCATCAACACCTTCTAAATAAGGAACCCCAAAACAGTTTGTGCAAAACAGTGATCACCATAAAACACGTGTTAATGAATTGTATAAAGTTTAAAAACGAACGTAACCACTGCAACATTCAATACGACTTAGAAAACAACCTAATTAACATTTCTAGTGTAAAAACGTGATACAATTTATAGATACTTATATAAACTGCAGACAATGTATTTAATAATATAATATATAGCTTACAATACCCAAACCGTGGGAAGCGACGTTAAATAAATAAATGAAAAAAAGACTCTATAATTTTGTTATTAATTGGGCATTTGTTAAAAGCGTTACATTTATGGTCAGATGTTTACTTGTGTTAAATAAAATAAATGTAAACAAAATTAACAATACTTTGTCAATTAATCCCTCATTGTTTACAATATTCGAAATAAATCTCCAATTTTTATTTATTTAGCATATAAGCGTAAGAACGCGAATCTATATGTATTACATTATAAATAATTGATCTAATTTAAATTCTTACTCTTATATTGATTAAATGCACTTTTTTGTTCGAGATAATCATACACCTTCGTTGTAAAATTTATGTGGCTTACCGGTTTTACAAGCCTTCATATAGTATATAAATTTCATCCTCAATCTATTTCTAATATTTCTAACCTAATTTTTCACCTTCACGATGGATTATTAGCTGCGGTATACATTTTCGTTTGCGCAATTATATAGGCGCAAGCATTCTCGTTATAGTTTGTTTACACGAAATTAGATAATATTTATCAAATTTTTTTACAAATCAAAGAGGAATTCAATAACCCGCACTCGTTTATTATACAAAATAACGTATCAAATTCCGCTTGTATATATGTGTGTATTTATATTCCAGATATTTACTTAAAGAATTTATGCATCGCACATATATATATAAAAAGCTTTTTATTTAATAAATTGATAAGCATATTATATAACATCATTTCTAGAAAATGTCTATTTGCTAACTTTGATAATATTTATTTGTGGAATCAAAAAAAAAAACATTGCGTTTATGGTAGAGAAAAAAAAAGATGTTTTTAACGTGTACATTTAATTATTTATATACGTGTTTGTTTTTATTAAAAATTGATGTATTCGTATTTACGTTATATATGTACGAATGATAATATTTTATTTAATATTACTCGAGCTTGATAAATAAAGGAAAATCTAGAAATAACGAGCGGGTTGATGAGTTCAACGTATCCTTTTACGAATACTTTTCTCTTTTTATAACGTTATTAAAATTAATTTTTGTTAATATAAATTAGTTGAGTCGAATGTGATTAAGAATTAATTCCTTTTTTTTCTTAAAATATTTTTTAAAATTATTTATAATATATTTTAGTTTAAATATGCTCAACGTTTCACATTTTCAGGCGAGGTCCAAAATTTTTTGCACCCACACACACACATATATAAGATTCAAGTTAATATTTCACACGGCCTTAATCATAAGTTATTACATTAAATATATAACGATAATGAATCTACTTTGTGTGCTAAATTGTGCAGGCTTTGAAGCATTTCTAAAACAATTTAAACGTTCCTTTAATATTTATAATTGAATATATCGTAAGTATTTAAATTACTTATGTAACGGTAAAGTAGAAAATTACTTAATTTTTTCTCTTGACATGACGTTATTACACGCATTTTTACGACAAAGAATGTAAATTGGAAACTTGGCTCGCAGAGTAGATGTGTGTGATAAAAAAATAGGATAAGCCAGTTTTTGAATGTATGATCGATCATATTATATATACGTATAACGAAATTACAAATATCGGATTGCTATTTATTTTGTACGTTATACAAATATTAAAATTGTATATTTTTAATCGACATTCTTGAATACGCATCTTTCTGTTGCACATGTTAGATCGATATTGCAAATGTCCGCGTTACAAAGTAAATAAATTTTGTGTACTGAAATTTTTGATGATTCTGGTATAAATGGTTATAATACTTATTTTGTTTGATTAATGTTGTTATTATAATTTTGCAATAAAAATGACCGTGGCAGAAAGGTAAACCTGGAACATAGCAAGTATTCGAGGATAATTAACTTGAATAGTCATAGATAAAGAAGAATATTGTATTAAAAATTACCATTCTCTTTATCAATGAAATGATATTTTTATAAATTACATCGATTCGAGGAGAAATTAAAAGTTTTCTAACAAATTTTACTACATTTTGTAGTAAAGTTTTCCATTTTGCATTTGAGCATATATATGGGATGTACACTCGGTTACTTACATTCTGAATTCTAAAAAGTGTAAAATTTTAAGCTGTAAATAAATATAATAATGAATAGAATATAGGTTATAATTTTTGCATTAAATCAAATTATTTTCTGCACTGTGTAGCAAATGGAGTGACAATTAATACTAAATAAGAAAACACTATAGGACAATATATCCTAAACTTATATTTATTTATGCTACTATATTTATATTTAATTTTGTCAATATATATAGCTATATATATTTTTACTATATAGTCAAGTGAATTTTAAAAACATTTTTTCCGTGTTTATACTGACTGACATCAATCATTAGAGTTCTACCAAATTTTGTAACCCAACAGTCGGTTAAATTTCTATACAGTACACTGCGGGCTTCTCCCGAATTAACGAAATAGAAAAAAAGGATCTTTCAAGAGCGAGAATATGGACCGTTGAGAATAAAATTTGCGTTATTAAGATTAATAATAACCATCGCAATCGATACTTCTTACAAATCTCGGTTACCAGGTCATATTTGAAATGTAGTATACATACAAAATCGTACATTCCGTCGTAATGTAATTTCTCTGTAATTGATTAAATAACTTCCTGATATAAAATGAACTGAATCCTTATACTTATATATGTCCCGTTAAATTTTCAAACGCGACCCGAAAATATGAAAAAAAAATGAACTTACTGTCAATATTAATTTTAACGAAATTTTCACATTCGAACGTTGTAACTTATATGTACATATATAGGCAGTACGATGAAATTACATACGTTCCACGCCGGATATAATTATAATATATAAGTATATATATATATATATTATATATTAATATAAACGAGCGGGTTGATGAGTTCAACGTATCCTTTTACGAATACTTTTCTCTTTTTATAACGTTATTAAAATTAATTTTTGTTAATATAAATTAGTTGAGTCGAATGTGATTAAGAATTAATTCCTTTTTTTTCTTAAATATTTTTTAAAATTATTTATAATATATTTTAGTTTAAATATGCTCAACGTTTCACATTTTCAGGCGAGGTCCAAAATTTTTTGCACCCACACACACACATATATAAGATTCAAGTTAATATTTCACACGGCCTTAATCATAAGTTATTACATTAAATATATAACGATAATGAATCTACTTTGTGTGCTAAATTGTGCAGGCTTTGAAGCATTTCTAAAACAATTTAAACGTTCCTTTAATATTTATAATTGAATATATCGTAAGTATTTAAATTACTTATGTAACGGTAAAGTAGAAAATTACTTAATTTTTTTCTCTTGACATGACGTTATTACACGCATTTTTACGACAAAGAATGTAAATTGGAAACTTGGCTCGCAGAGTAGATGTGTGTGATAAAAAATAGGATAAGCCAGTTTTTGAATGTATGATCGATCATATTATATATACGTATAACGAAATTACAAATATCGGATTGCTATTTATTTTGTACGTTATACAAATATTAAAATTGTATATTTTTAATCGACATTCTTGAATACGCATCTTTCTGTTGCACATGTTAGATCGATATTGCAAATGTCCGCGTTACAAAGTAAATAAATTTTGTGTACTGAAATTTTTGATGATTCTGGTATAAATGGTTATAATACTTATTTTGTTTGATTAATGTTGTTATTATAATTTTGCAATAAAAATGACCGTGGCAGAAAGGTAAACCTGGAACATAGCAAGTATTCGAGGATAATTAACTTGAATAGTCATAGATAAAGAAGAATATTGTATTAAAAATTACCATTCTCTTTATCAATGAAATGATATTTTTATAAATTACATCGATTCGAGGAGAAATTAAAAGTTTTCTAACAAATTTTACTACATTTTGTAGTAAAGTTTTCCATTTTGCATTTGAGCATATATATGGGATGTACACTCGGTTACTTACATTCTGAATTCTAAAAAGTGTAAAATTTTAAGCTGTAAATAAATATAATAATGAATAGAATATAGGTTATAATTTTTGCATTAAATCAAATTATTTTCTGCACTGTGTAGCAAATGGAGTGACAATTAATACTAAATAAGAAAACACTATAGGACAATATATCCTAAACTTATATTTATTTATGCTACTATATTTATATTTAATTTTGTCAATATATATAGCTATATATATTTTTACTATATAGTCAAGTGAATTTTAAAAACATTTTTTCCGTGTTTATACTGACTGACATCAATCATTAGAGTTCTACCAAATTTTGTAACCCAACAGTCGGTTAAATTTCTATACAGTACACTGCGGGCTTCTCCCGAATTAACGAAATAGAAAAAAAGGATCTTTCAAGAGCGAGAATATGGACCGTTGAGAATAAAATTTGCGTTATTAAGATTAATAATAACCATCGCAATCGATACTTCTTACAAATCTCGGTTACCAGGTCATATTTGAAATGTAGTATACATACAAAATCGTACATTCCGTCGTAATGTAATTTCTCTGTAATTGATTAAATAAACTTCCTGATATAAAATGAACTGAATCCTTATACTTATATATGTCCCGGTTAAATTTTCAAACGCGACCCGAAAATATGAAAAAAAATGAACTTACTGTCAATATTAATTTTAACGAAATTTTCACATTCGAACGTTGTAACTTATATGTACATATATAGGCAGTACGATGAAATTACATACGTTCCACACCGGATATAATTATAATATATAAGATATATATATATATATATATATATATATATATATATATATATATATATATATATATATATACACTTTTAAAGTAATGATGCGCGAGATCGAGATATACACGGCGTCATGGTGAATTTCGTCTGTACTATCAAATTTTCTACCTGTATATACAAACGTCCGTAATTATGTAAAATTTAATATTCAAAAAGATCGTGAGAAAATATGTGTGTATATCCATATATATGTATTCGCCTTTGTTTTTTAATATATATCTACACATATATATATAGGCGCGCGGTAAAGGATTCGGTTACAACGACGACTTGTCGAATTTCAATTAGTCCATTTAAATTCAACCACGAATTATTCATACGTAAAATGTTAATGAATTGAAATTTAATAATATTCATATAATTTTGTTATTGTTAGGTGAATATAATGCATAGTATCTTTGTCAAATGTTAATTGTCGTCGTATGCGCGAAATACCTGCGCTCGAGCATAAATTAATAATTTATAATATACACAATGCACGCGCGCCCAAGTGTTTGATACTTTTATTTTTTTAAACGAAAGAGATTTTTTTTCATAAATTTGTATTATATACCTGTCGTTGACTATTTGCGTAATACGTGAAAAAAGTGAAAGAAAGAGGTAATCGAGTGCAAAGTTTGTCGATCGTCAACTGCGCGTTTTGCGGTTTGTTATAAAAATAACATTAATACTACTTTTTTCTTTATTTACAAAAAGAAAAACAAACATTGAATTCATTCACTCGATCAAACGTGTAGAATGAAAATTACAATAAAATTCTGTATCTAAGTAATAGACCGAATAGGATAAGGTGATGATATACTGACCGAATCAACAGAGCCGAATAGATCATTCTGGTTAGATAAATATAGCAAATGGTGAAAAATAAAGGCATCACTGCTCTTTGTTTGATTATTATCTATCACTGTGTGAAATATAAAACAAAAATAATGTTGCGTTGGAAAATGGCATTGGAAGGAAATTTGACTCTTTACTTCAAACGTTACAAATCTGGCAAATTTTTTTCGAACGCCATTTTCAAACGCAATATTACTTTTGTTATAAATTTCACACAGTGTTAGATAATAGTTTTTTTTATTTAATTATTTTTATTTAATTATTTAATCAAAATAATTTTTTTATCTCTAATGACACGGTCGGTAAATATTAAGTATCCTGGGGAGTCCGGAGCGTTAGGTTCACAAATCCACCACCAGAAAATTTTGCAAACAGTAATGGCGCTGCCGTCAGGTGGGCTGACTTTGTATTCGACAATAACAAAAAATAGTGTGAAAACATAATTTAATCAGGTTATTGTATTAATGTATCGATATTGAGAATGATAATAAATAAATAACAACTTATTTTTACAACTAAATACGACTTCTTTAGGTACATCCGGGAGTATCATCATCGGAGTATCAGAGGTACATCCAGGTATAACCTCGCCGAGATACGCATTGTCGAAACAGTCGAAACGTTGTACTACTACTTAGATAAATAAGTTGTTATTTATTTAAATACAATCTACAATTAAGGATAAGATTTACGAACTGAATTAATCAGGTTATGTTGCATAAGAATTACAGTTACACTCTATTGAGGCCTGCGATGGCTCGGTCGGTAGGGCGTCGGGCTCGTAATCTGGAGGTCCCAGATTCGATTCCCGGCCCCGGCCGATTGATACAAGCACCACTGGCGAATGTATTTTCAACAAGTGCTTTGTTCACCAAGACATCATATGACCTCCGTCGCTGACTAGCACCGATTTGGGAGCATAAGAAGAGCGACGTTAAAAAAAAGTTACACTCTATTCTTCGTAAATACAAGATGAATTTCCACCAAAATTTGGCAGGTCACTTGTAATACTGTATAGAATGGCGCTCTAATTCCGAAATTCCCCAAAAACTTTTCTGGTTATGAATAAAAATTAAAAACTGACAATTCTACATGTCGATGAAAACGCTACCTTCGACGTTCTCTTATAGGACACGTTGATTATCTTTTTCATAGATGATATATAAAGTTATGATTTTCAATTTATTATTCTGATAATATTCAACATCGTTGATCTATTAATCAAATTTTGTTCATAACTTTAATATAAAAATGATCTAGAACCGGGTGGTGATCAACAATTGGGTTATATAGGTAACGTTTATATTAAATCGAAACAATACAAAAGTTGAGTCGATACTACACGCGCGTATCCTGTGAAAATTTTAAACGCAGTGTCTGTGTATATACATTCAAGTGTCAGTGTACACATACTGACAATAAAATGATAGCGGAACAAGGTTGAAAATATATTAAAACTTGGGCAGGAAAACAGTAAGCCCCGAAGGTGTGTATATATATATATACCCTAAAAACTTGAATGCGACTCCCTCCGTTCTAATTAATTTGTAGGTAGTAAGAGAAGAGAGTAAGAAGGATAGAGACATCCCATCCAGGTTTCTAAACCAAGCTTTCCATCATTAACTTCATAATTCTAACGTAGGTTCTCAAACTCTCATCGAAAACAGAGGAGGAATAGGAAAAGCGGTGAGAATCTAGTCTTTCATTATACCGAACCCGTGCGTACACATTTACAATCGTTGTTAAATCGTTTCCTAATATATAGGAAGTAACTTAACAATTCCCTCCACCGTTGGATTCTTCGCGCGCGAGATGAAATTTCGGTAAGATGTGTAAGGCTCGTTCCCAAAATTTTCGGTAATTAAGTCGTTGTTTTCTCCGAGAAAATCCAAAGGTATATATAGGTATACACACACACACATATATGGAGAGTTGTCGTTGAATCGACGACTTTACTTCCAGCTCGCTCAATCACTATTTCGAACCGCGAGCTATTTCGCTTGTCTCTCGGTGTAAATATATATATACACAGACAGGTGCAGTACGTCTCATCAGAGGGCGACGAATGAAACGAAGCGCGAGGATCGTGATGCTTTCAAAGATGGATGATGCCGCCTCTCCGGAAAAGTACAATTACCACAAAAGCCAGACGGATGGTTCATAGAGGAAAAAGGGGACCGAATATATATATTTCCGTGTTTCGTGGACGATTCCCTCGAAAATCGGTGGAGGCCCCACTTGAATTCGGGGAAATTTTACCGGTATAAGGGAGTGACTCTCCGATGGAAGATACGAGAGGTTAAACTTTTACGGTACGGGATAAAATTTAAATAACCAAAAGTTCATGCGCAATACGAATTTTACTTGGAATTGTATGTATATATAGTAACGGTTTTCCTCGCGATGGTAAATAGGTGTACGTGTGTATAGTATTAAGACTTTCTTTTCAACGAGGGAAAGTGTTTAATCCGCTCGGTTTATGTCCAGTCTCGGCACGAACGATCGATATATATATATATACACCGTATATTTTATATCTACCCGTAAATTCTTTCTTCACTTATACTACGGAAAAACTTGCTCTCTCTTCCCTCTCTCTCTCTCTCTCTCTCTCTCGGTCTATCGAAAGAAAAATATGTAACTTGTTTTATCACTGGCGAAACTGCTGTCTCGAATAAACGTAAAGCTTAATAAGCTTTTACAATTACCTTTTATATTCCCGTGTATTATATAAATGTACAATCCTACGACGTTTTCATGTTTATTGTTACGTTTAATGACGTAATTGCCCAAGTAATGTGTATATATATATAGTATATCTTTAAAAATACATTTTGCTGAGAGGATTTTCCGCGGTGTTCAAAGTATTTATCTTTGAAATTCTGAAAAAGAAAAGCACCTTGGGTGTGTGTCATTTGATAAGTATATAAGTGATTACGTAAATAAAATTTTGTTGTTACCGTGTAAAAACCAGACAACTTACGTCTAATTATAATAAGTATAATTTACACTCCAGCGAAAATTTCACTATTTCAATTAGTGGATGACGTTTCATTATCAAAATGGCACATGTATATATGTATTTATCTCCTACAATATAGTGTTGTAAATCACGTCTAAATTTTCGTTTATTGGTGTTCCTCGATCAAATAGTGATATTTTTACTAATATTTGAATCAACAAAATTTCTCACTATTCGATTAGTTATAATGTTTCGACTAGTTGGATGCTTTTCACTTTAACTAATAGCTTATTCGCTTGCAAACTGTAAACTTTTCGAAAGGGTGAATAATAAATAAAAAGAAAATTAACGCCTATATATATCGAAATATCATTTTATTAACTGATTCTAAAAGATAATATAATAATAATATTAATTTTTTAAAAAATACAAATTATGTGAATATGTATTGAATTTTGATTAACATTTTGAGATTAAATTAAATCCGTTTAGGCCATTAATTGCAAAGAGCTATATATTGCCCACCTTTCGGTCAAACGGTTACTTTTTGATCCAAAAATTTTTCATAATTACTTCAATCATTATTAGGAATAATAATCATTAAATTAAATTTTACCAAAATAAGATTTTTTAATCGACGACGCGACACGAATCCTCGAAAAGTAAGTATAAAAACACCGAACTAAAGGAGTAATCTAGTTATTCAAAGTAAATCCAGTCTAACACATAAACCATAAAAGAGAGAGAGAGAATAGAGGATCAAAGTAATGGTGAAGGTGCAATCTTAATTTTCACACGATTAAAACGAGCTTGAAATTTCTCAAGCGAATCGGTTGGCAATTGCAAAGCCTTTCAGCCACAAACACTTGGCGCAATCGAATGGGTAAAACGATTTTTTCCCTCCTCTCTCTCTCTCTCTCTCATTCTCTCATCCCCTTAGCCAAGATACCTTAGAAAAGCCGTAAAAGACATTGAACGGAAAGTCGTAAAAAGTTCTCAGTTGCGCGGCAGGGGTAAGAAAGCCCATTGTTTCGTTCGCGGTCTCGCTCAGGTGCATATATTGTACCCAAGTCACGAAAGACGAGGAGTATAAACGTACTTCATTCTCTCTCTCTCTCTCTCTCTCTCCCTCTCTCTGTGGGTGTGTATGTGTGGTATGTATAGATATAGATATATGTGTTTCTAAGGATCGAGGTTCAGTTCGTTGGTTGGTGGTGGGGTCAGAGAGTAACGCGAGGTGAGTCGTTCCTTTTGGCGTGGGCGCCAAACGTCGCGAAAAACCGATCCCCCGGAAATACAGTTGCGGGGCGCGACGTCGCCGCCGGCAGACCTGTCAAGAAGTAGATAATGTCCAACCTACACCCGGGAGGACTACGAATGTTTCACAGTTCGAATATCGAATTCTCGACTCTGAGATTCCCGGGAAATTACGTAAGGATTGAAGGACAATCAAATTTGTTTAGTTTATATATACATATCTCGGTTATTTATCTTTCTTTACCACATATATAAAGGGATATTTCGAAAGTTTTATTGTTTCGTTAGATGGAGGATGTACTGCCTTACTAATTTACATTACTTTGCAAACCTTTTTTTTAATTATTGTACGCGTTATCCCAATTATGCGTTGTACATGGGAACTAACGAGTTTAATATTTTATTATCTTTTTTTTTAATAAATTATTAATTTACTTTTAAGTGGAGTTTGAGAAGTGAAGATCGAGTATTCACTAAAGTGTTAAATTATTTATAGATCGTAAAAACGTGTTAAAGGCTAGACACGTGTATTACATGTAAAATCACTACTTATAGCACGTACTCATTACTCTGAAGTTCGTTATAAAAAATTCAATAGAGAACGGTAAATACGGAGCATTAATTATGTGTTATTAAATTATTTGATTTAATTGTAATTAAATTTAATCGTATTAATTTTTAACTAAATTTACCATAATTTTGAAGAATTATGCATTAAAAACTCACTGGGTTTCACCGTAGATTTTAATAACCGCATTATCTTTGAAAAATGGAGTGCGATATATTTATTACATCTATAAACATAATTTTTAAAGTTACAACAATAATTTTTATATCGTATTGCGCAATAATTTTTATCATGCCGTAAAGGGAAAAATTCCTCCACTATTCTGCAATGAACAAGTGTTTGATACTTGGTAAGAAAATATAATGTATAAGTAAAGTAACGTCTGCATAATTATTTTCTCTTAGATCGACGGTAACATTTAAAGTGTGTAATTTATAGGAGCAACATATCTTCGTTTTATAGAGCACGGAACTTCAAAATTTTAAATATCAAAGACATATATTTTAAATTAAAATATCCGATGTTTTTTTCGTAAATATCAAATTTAAATTTATCGCGAACAGTGAAAGTTATATAATAAGTGCATTGAAACATTTACAATTTTGTATTTATTACACGCATTGTTAATTAGAAAATTGAATATAGGTAATCATTAAATTTCTTGTGGTGCTATTACGCATCTTACAAAAATGACTGAAAATCATTAAAAAAATAATATAGATCACCGTGAATTTCAATTGGCTAATCGCTATACTGCAATTATTCGCGATAAAAATAACCGTACGTATATATTTATTAATTTTAAAAGAAATGTCAATGGTTATCGATCTCGTACATAGATAGACCGATATCGTCGTCGAAAATAAAAAACGATAAACAATTGCCGCGCCGTAAAAGAGATCGTTAAAAGGGGAAGATCCCGCAAGGTAACATCAAACTTCGTCAACGTTGAACTCTCACCCTCCCTCCTAGTCGGTAAAAGACAGAAGAAAATCCATCTCCGGGTGTACAACAAAAGGCAAAAGTTTAAACATTTCTCGGTGGTGCAATCAATCAATCTCAACGCCTTCACACCCGAATGAACCCACGCGTGCAGTGTGTATCCCTTGCGCGTGGAGCTTCGATTTTCCCTCGGCAAATTCACCAGCAGCATTTTTCTTCTCTCTGGTCTTTCTTCCTGGATGCACTCGACCACAGAGTTAGGAGGTTTCCATCAGACCTCGTTTCGTAGTTTTCCCAAACACGTAGAGAGAGAGAGAGAGAGAGAGAGAGAGAGAGAGAGAGAGAGAGACGCGTCGATGTGGTTTTACTTATTCGCGTTCGTGCGATTGTCTTTGGTTATATACCCGTTAAAAAGAGAAGTTTAACATCGAAAAGGTCAGGATTAACTAAACTTTTAATCGCCTAGTTGTATAGGGGGACACTGTTCGCAGTCTATCGGCTCGATTTGAGTGCTGTCAAAACGAAGATGGAGTACCAACGATACGAAAGGAGTTAATCGAGGGGAACTCGATTGCTTATATATTTTTGCAATTTACTGTTTATATACTTACATTTTCACCGATGGTTTTTACAGTTTCCTTCGATTCAAGTTTGGTAAGTTCGATCAAATCCTATAATTGACATCGCGAGTTGAATGTATTTCTGATTCAATGTATATACCGAGTGATGGATTACTTGTTAGTCGACTTTGTTAATTCTAGTCGAGACTGAAGTTTGTGGAGAAAAAAATGAAGAAACGAACATTTTGATCACGGTAGATCAATAAAAATTTTTAATTTAATAATATCGCAGGTTTTCGATAATAAAAATCGATTCAAACATATTTATTAAATTAATTTTATTATACTATTACATTGTACAATCCATAAAAGTATTTTTCCATAACTCGTATTAAATATATCTATTTTATCAATGACTTATTACACTTGACTATCTCATTTTCTGAGCCCTCAGATAATTTTTCGAATTATCTGTATACGATTAGGTATATATATATTCGACACATTCGAGAAAAAGATCGAAAATAAAATAAATCACGTTACTCGGTAAGCTTTGATTTTCGCGAAAAAATCATTCCTCCAAAAGTTATACATAAAACATTTTACAAAAAAGAAGAGTAAAAATCCTTATAAACATTTGCTCGTAATCCAAATAATGTACAATAATCGGCAAGTGCACAAAGTATTACAACGGTAGCGTGGATGTAAACGATGAAAATTGGTAAGGAAAAAAGGAAAAGCAAATCGTTTATTATATTTTTCGTTAGAAAATTCGTGGACTTTCCCGTTCCTCTCGGCCACGTTAGTTACGAAAACCATCGAGAGCGGAAAAATCAACGAAAATCCCAAGACAGCCCGAGGAGATAAAAAATGGGAAATATCGAGGAAGGTAGAAACGATAAGAGAAGAAGACGAGCAGATAGAGGAAGAAAAAAAAGGTAACGAAGCATAAGAGAGAAGAGGATGGGGGGAGGATGAAGGGAAGAGCCAAGACACGTCTAGGTAGCCCTGAATAAAAGAAAAACGCTAGCTAGAGGATGGAAGGTCGAGGTGAATATTGCATTGGTAGTCCGTCAGAATGTTAGATATGGTGGACGCGCGCTTTCTTACCTTACTCCCTAGACGCGAACGTGCCAAACCGGAGAGTGTGTAAAATCTTAAAGAGACTATTCTCAACTGCGAAAAAAGCTTCGTTTACACATGTGGAACATGTGCACACGCAGTATGTATAGAAAGAGAGAGAGAGGGAAAGAGAGAGAGAGAGAGGAAAAGAGAGTAGCGTATTGATACGAGTCAAGCTTTAGGAATACGCAATGAATGCCATGTGCTCTTGAAATTTCTTCGAATGGGACAACTCGGGGACAACTCACGTCTGAATTGATGAAAATAAGTTCCATCTGTGATAAATTTTTTATTTACGAAAAAAAATAAGGGTTCACGGATTATAATCATTACGCTACATTCATATAACGAAATTTATTGTTGGTAAATATTTGATTGTAATCGAGGAACTAGAGATTAATTGTGTGTATTTTACGTATACATTTTATTTTTATTTTATATATTTATATTTTTAATTTTCCACATAATAGAACATTATTAGCATATCGGAACACGTTTCGCTAAATCATACTTCGATGACCTAAAAACCACCCTAGAATCCTGGAACTAAGGTACTCTAATCGATCAAAGATGTTAGTGCAGGTTATACGTCAAGTTATTCAATTCTCATTCGAAAAAAGAGTTATGGCCAAAAGATTATTTTTAACGAAAACCGATTTTTTTTTAAAAACAATTCGTAAATTAGTTCTAATTAGTTTATCAAGTATTTATAAAGTAATCTTAAAGAAAGGCTAGAGCAAAATTCACGTATTTTGTTTATGCACAATTTTTATAAATTCGAATAAGGTAAAAAAGCAATAACAGAGCGGTGTAGTGCTCGGTGCAGTTAATCTTTTCTTTCCAAGATTGTGCTATTTAAGTAAACTATTTTTTCTAAAAATACGAAATACAGAAGCCTGTTTTTACGCATCGAAATCTAACCTCACAATGACTGTCGTTTAGATTTCATTACAAACCTTTACATTACTGTAATTTTCCACAAAATAAATACAAGAGCGGTGTAACTAATATAATTATCTTTCGTTTTGTCCAAAACAAACGTCAATTAGAGTTTTAATTTTTTCTAAATATTATAAATACGAAGAAGATCAGGTTGCGAAAAGAGGGGCCGGAGTTTGGCCTTTCCTTAAGACTCAGGTGCAAGTCGTTTTAAAATTCGTTAAATTTGTAACATAGCACTTACTCAAAAAAGATGTTTTTTGCAAATTTTCAAAGTATATTATTTTTTAATACTAATTACTTTCTTAATGAACTATTAAAAAATCCTTATACAATTTATTTTTTAATTCTGTAAAATGGAAATATTGCACTGTAGAAACTGTATAAAGTAAAAAACTAATATAATTTCTAGTAACTCGAAACTACACAGATAAGCGAATGTATTAAAAATTACTATGGGTATATTTTATATGGGTATCATAAAAATACTAAAATTTTCTATGAAACTTAATAATTTGTTAGATAATGTAGTAGATTTCTATTTAATTAATTATTTCAACTTTATTACTTATAAATTAGATGACAAAATATTATAATCGTATATACATTAAATTCTGATTCTTAAATAAAACTATAACTATTTATTAATTAATGATTACGTTTAATTAAACATCAAATGTGCAAACGATGTTATTAAAACTCTTCATGAATACATAAACACATACATTTATAAACCAACGAGTTTAACGTATACAAATTATAATCAAATCAGATAAGTTGCATACATTACAACGTAGTTAGAATTATAGATTGAACTGAATTTGAATTTCGTTTATTTAACAATGGTGTATAATCCTAATTAAATCTTTCAATTATCCTAAAGCAAATGAAAAAATTAAAAAAATTTCCTAGATTTAGCTACTGTATAAAGAACTCAAAAATCAATTCAATGGTTGATATATACAAAATAATGTTTTAATTTATTTATAAAACTTATTTATTTTTTATTCACTTCTCGAATATTATCTCTAGAAATTTTAATTTGTTATCAATATAAATGATTAATTGATTTCTGATGAGTTTGATTTTCTACTTATTGCATTATTTATTGCAAATATATCGTTTGAGTATCCTTCGGGATTTTTCTTAATTTCTAGCCGGCTGTCTTTATCAACGTGCTCAATAGTCATATACTTTAAACATTTTTTCCCAACGAAAATTTCCAAAAGGACTAATAATTGTATATCTCAAAGAAGCACTCGTAAACATTTCATACAAAATCCATTTTGAGTCAAAATTAAAAAAAACAATTATTTATTACAAAAAGTGTTGATAAAAGTACGAACATTCCATAAAACTATTAGCACGTAAATCTATCACAAAAGAGAAATATATGAGCGCAATTACGATATCGAAAAAAGCGTATAACGACGTACAAAAAATGCACATTGATTCTTGCGTTTCGTACCTCATTTTCCTTTTCTAGTTTATACATGCAATAAGCACACAGACACACAGATGCCACGCACGGTTTAAACTGCTGACTGCAGCCGGATTACTTGCATACGGAGATGTATACACAAACTTATATAATGCGGCCGATTTTACGGAGGAGAACGCGCGATGATACGTGAAAATTTATTCATAAGCAAACTTTGAGCGAGCGTCTGGCCGTGTTTCAAAAGGCCTCGCCGAAACTTCCAGGTGGAGGATTGCGTTTTCACGTTCTTCGGATAGATGACAACTTTTCTCTTTCTCTCTCTTTCTCTCTTTCTCTCTTTTTCTTCTTCTCACCATTCTCTTCAAATGACGATTTAATACGTTGCTAATGCCGTTTTAAATAATGCAACTCGCGCGTGTACTGTGCGATCTTTCGATGTTTTCAAAGAAAAAAAAGAACGTGTTTATAATCATATCTGTACATTAACTTTAAATTTAATTTAATTTTTATTAATTTTTATTGTTTAATTTTAGTGCATTTAATTATCTCCACTTACGTCAATAGATAGATGTACCTTTTTGTTTGTGACAAAATTGTGGTGAGATTGCAGAATGTGTGTAGAATAATGTTTTAAAGTGTATATATTTTTTACATCGTTTGTTAATAATGTTTATAGCCTTGAAAAGGGTGGAAAAACGTCCGAAACGTTGGCAACTTGTTTAACTTGACAGAAAACACTGTAATGTAGTTCGTGCAGATCAATATATTAATTTTCTCTTTTTATAATTTTAGTAGTTTTTTAATGTAGATTATATACCTAACATTAAGGATAATTTAATAGTCAAATGTATAGTAATCATAAAAATTAATATTTTCAAAATTACTCTGAAAAAGAAAACTACAATTAATTCAATAAAATATTTTTTTGAATATAGTGCCGTGAGATAAAAAATAGATGTATAAAACTACTAAATATGTATTATTAACCACCGAGTAAACAAATATTTTATTGAATTTAATTCTCTTTTTTCTCAGTGTAATAATTAAATCCGCTACATTTTATTCGATCAATATTTTAAAAAAATCTCAGTTATATCTATGACCCTCGTCTAGTCGGACCATATCTTGGGTTACTCCACTTGCATCAATTATTCCCGTAACATGGAAGTAGTAGTCGTTTGCACGAATATTTTATATCATTCGTAAAAGTTACTTATTTAACATTTAATTAGCAAGCATTTCTAGCTAATTAGATTTTAATAATTCCTGGAAGAGAGGGGGGGGGAGGGGTAAACGAAGAAAAAAAGAAACAAAGGAACATTCATACCGTATATGAAAAGTGGCGCAGCACAAAGTAGAGTTTGAAATAATATATTTAACGTAAGATAATAGTCGATGTCGGTGGTTTAGTATATTAACGTTAAACACACGTTTTAATAATAATAATAAAAATCGGAATACGAGTGGGTATATATGTAAGGATTAACCTTGTAACGCGAATTCCCACGTTCATTACCATGTCAACCGGAGAAAATAATTTACCTCGTCGACGTTAAAGAGACGCGCGTCGAGTTCTCTACGATTTTTCGTTAGCTCGTCTTCATTTACCCCGTGGTAAAAATACGCCCTCACCACGTGCACATGTATATGTATATATATATTTATATAATTCCACGGTTAAAAGAGCCTAACTTAACCATTCGCCTTAATAAGCGCTCGGTCTCTTTCTCACGTTTACGAGGTACGCGCGGCTTAACAGCTCGGCTTCTCTCTAAATATATGTAAAAAACGCGTGCGCAACTGCACCTAGGGGGGTTTTTGCATCGGGACACGCGAGTTTCGCATAAATGGAATATGAAGTTTTTTTTCCCCTTTGCCATCTCTCTATTTTTTTTTTCTTTTTCCTTTTTCTTCCTTCTTTCCTTCCCTCCTTCTTTTTATCCTTGGGCTCTCCGAAAGGAGCACCGCACCACCGGCACACACAAGAGTTTTAGATCTGGGGAATATATGTTATTAAAGTATGTATAAAGTAACGCCGGATGGCCTGTCCCTTTGAAGTTTTTATATATGTATATACCGAGCACAGATTACCAAGAGGGCGCATGCACAAGCGCCGACGACTTTGTAAAGGGATTTTAAAAAAACTCTTTGGATCTTTAATAGCATTTCTTTGGGTGAACGAGGTGCTGCTCGACCGTGGATTGTTTTAACTTGTATTTTCTTGTTAAACAATCTCCACACTTCTTTACCGGCACTGTTCAAACGACGAAATTAAATAATGAGTTTTCGTTATATCTATGTGAAATTTTTATGGCGTATCAGACGGAAAGCCATAGGAGTTTTTTGACTATTTAACGCTGGAATGTGTTCGAATTTTCTGATTTAACGAAAATAATGAAAAATCACGAGAATTTGTATGAAGTATTTATTTATATATTTAAATAATTGAGTAATTTTAAAGATGCACTCTGTTGCAATAAAATATTATGTACATTGTAGGAAAATTTATTTACATCTTTTATTTTAGTCATAACAAAAATTAGTGACATACGAGCAATAGCTAAAACTTGTAAGAATAGGATTAATTCATTAAAAAAGTACACCTAAATCTCTCCTAAAAAGGATCAAAAATCTACGACCTTCTTAAAATATCGAAGGGAAAAGCGTCTTCACGTGAACTGAAATATCTTGTTCTAGTAAATTAATCACCACTCGAAAATGAATGACAAGATTAGATCAAGAACTTTGATCCGATTAAGTAATTCAAATAAAAAATAGTTACCAAATTAACCTTAATATTTAACACATAATTTCAATTGATTCATAACCCATTTTTTGATTTTTTAAAAAGTTCCAATTAAATCTCTTGATCCGAGATATATTTACATTTATTTTTTTGAATGAATATGTTAAAAGTATATTTTCAAACCGAAGTGTATTCAATTTGCATACCTTTCTATTGCATATCATTCATTTACCCGTACATAATCTGGTCTCCTTCTTAGTATTTTGCATTTTATGAATATAAATATTCTCTTTTTTTATATAAAGTATTAATTTATAATAAATATTAAGAAAATCACGAGAACGTTACCCTTTCATACGATACAATGATCTACAAAATTTCAAGGCGATTAGTGCAGTTCATCTATGCACAATGTACCGAGTAATCTATAAGAATTCTTTATAAAAATGTTATCAGCACTTGAACGATCAAGAACATTAAATAATTTATGCGTTTATAAGGGTATACGAATTATTTTAAAAATTTAAATCGCTCAGTACCAATATTTAATAAACATTTTTTAAAACAATTAACACTCATTAATTAGCGCATAAAATTGCACAAACATACATCGTGCCGTAGTGAGGTGCAACGTTCTCGTGGTTCTCATTAATATAAAATACTAATTCATATGTATAGAAGCAGTAATTTTCTCAGTCGGTAAATTAATACTCGGATGGCTTAATCTAGTGCATTCCTTAAAAATTGAATATAAAATTAAAATTAATATATACAAAATAATTATATTACCATTAAAATTATACTTTCCACTAGTAAATCCGAAATTGTAATGGTATTATGAACGATCATTGAATAATCTTACTAAATGTATTTACCAATTGTCGAAGTTTCATACCGGTATATGAGCATTGCGTTCCTTCAGCTAGAGCTCTCCCCAATGGTCGAATTTCGGGTTGCCTCTTGAACGTCTTGAGAGTCAGCAACAAAGAACCAAGTTCCTTATTCACTCTCTGTAGTACAAGTTGCATACTGTCACCGTATCGCGCGACGATCGCGTAATTATATATCCGAACGCACCACACCTCCCTACTCTACACGTTTACAATGTAATATTAAATACACGCGCGAAATATGTATATACCTATATAGGTTTATATTCGTATATATATATATATACATAACTCGAGATTTTGAGGTTTAATATTCAACTAGCTGTATCAAGCGTTTATAATAACTTTTACGTGATAAAATCACGAATTATAACGATGACTTTTTACTTTTATAAATACTTGCAAGCACGAGAGGGAAAGTTTACTCTTAGCGTGAAGAAATTGAGCCACTGTATAAAGAAAAATAATTCGGTTATTACTTCTTTATACTGAATTTTCACTCACTGATAAGTACAGAGTAAATTTTTATTCCATCACTTCGTTATATATTTTATGATAATATTTGCAATTATTGTATGAATATGATATATTTTCAACGGTAAAATACAAATAATAATAAATATTAATTGAAAATATTAATACACCGAGAAAAATGATTGAATAATAATTCTTATATTTTATAATAAGTTTGATGGGATATACTTGGACTACATTTTGTAGCAAATACTCACGTGCTCATACGGAAACTATCACAATTTAGTAACAAATTTACTTGTACATTTTTAGTATTTCCACTGAGATATAAAATAAATTACAATAATGCAAATATACACTGAGAAAAGTAATTCTTTGCTTCAAAGAAATGGTGTATTTGCCATTGTCTTAAAATCTTTACTTTGCGACAAATGTCAATTTCTTAACTATTAAGAAATATTCCTAATATCAATTGAAACCTAATATTGTTTACTAATAGATATAAATTTTAAACTTATTTATAAATTTAAGATTATTATTAACGTAAAAGGAATATACTTTCAGATCATACTGAACACATTCGTTTAGTCAAATTAGTAAATATATTTAATTACGCCAATATACGAGAAGGAGAATATAGGTAGACATACTTATATCATTAATGCATAACATTTACTATGAAGTTCTAAAAGTCGTTGACTCCCTCTAGCGGCGCGAGAAAAGATTACCCTTATGATACATTATATTAATAATAATACTTCATTTATTACGTATTAATAAAGAACCTTTTAATTAAGACAAAATTATACAATCGTTTTTAACCAAAAATTCAAGTCACTGAATTCTTAATAGTTAAGACATGTGCCTTTCGCCGTATTCTAATCCACATTTCTTAACAATTAAGAAATATTCTTTGACTCAAAGAATCTCTTTTCTCAGTGTATGTACCTATATATAGGTATATTTTTATACGTAACTATGTAGTGCAGCAAATTTGACTAAATCTTTTTTCAGTGTTCTATTCGATTTATCGAAAAATCCTAAGATGTTAATATAGTGTAGTGGTGCCACGTACACGAGAAAAAAAATTTTAGTAAATTTTACTAAACTCTGAGTAATACGGTAACAAACTGCCAAAATGCAAAAAATGATTGAACTTTTAGTAAAAAGTAGTAAAATTTCATTAAAAATTGATAGAAATTTCAGTAAAAATTATGTAAATGTAAGTTATTGCGTTAGTGAAAATTTAGTAAAAATTTACAGGAAGTTACAGTTTACTGAAACTTTCCTTTCTATGTACATTTGTTACTAACAACAGGACCCTCATTCATTTTAAATAGTTACTAATGATGTGTATTATTACAATTATAAAAAACAAAGAAAAACATAAACAAACACTCTCATTTAAAAGTGCATACCGTCGAAATTATCATGTACAACTCCAAATCGAACGCGCCCTTAAAATCATATATATCTATCACAGGAAAATAAAAAATTTGACCTCGATTCTATTATACATATTCGAAATTCAGCGCCGTACATCTTTCAAGTTCAATCAACATTGTTCAACTAAACGAAGTTAAAAGAGAGTAACTGAAAAAAAACAAATACAAGATGCAAGAAGAATAACGATGGAAAGCGAGGAAACCTAACCCGAAAGGAAGTTTATTAAACCCTGCTAACTAAAGCAAAAGCAATTTCAAAAAGTACAACGAGCCACACGCATATATGTACATATAGTATATACAGAACTTGACGCAAGTATATATGCACATAGGTATAAAACAGGGTAGGATCGTAGGAACAATGAATTCCGACGCGAGTTACGCGAAACCCATCTACATGCAGTTTCACTCTACCCGGAGGGACGGATACTCGTCGTGCGATAAGTCAATAATTAATTAGTCTCGGCGGAGATTAATACGTATGCGGCGACGTGCCGTTCCTGTCGCGAGATACGACTCACTCCCTCTCTCCCTATTTATACATATATATATATACATACATACATACATGCAACCTAGGCTTCATAGCTCTCGATATATATATATACCAGTCGAAATTCAAGGAGCAGCGCAAGCGCAACCTTCTTGAAATCGAGCTTCGGATCCTTTAAAACGAATCGGAGAGCTCAAATTTACTCGATTTATATATATATATATACACCGACGTGACGAGGGTTCAGTTTCGGTTATGACGCTGTTCGTATATATACTTAAAATTCTCGATGCGAATGAAAAAGTAAAAAATCGTGACTATACGACAATATGTGACTACTTGTTTAATCGAAATATATATATATATATATATATATATAACATGGATGAATTTATCGATATATTACCGATAGTCAACGTGTGGAACGAAGATAAACGACGAGTATTTATTTTTTTTTGTCACGTTTTGGTTGGTCTGTGTCAACCCTTCTTCGGACTGCACGTGGTTCTTTTATATACGTTAAATACAACGCATCAAATAATATTGTTATTATTTTTCTTATTTAACAAAATATATACTAATTACTAATTTAATCGATATATATATATATATGAAAGGTGATAAGTCGGCGTTTAAATTTAGATAAATTATAAATAATTATTAATAATTAATAATTTATTATACATACGCGTTCATTTAAAATGTTTCTTAATTTTAGTGAATAATGTTTGGCTATTTTATTTGTAATTTTAGTTTATTTAATCAATCGTGACACTTCGTACCATAATTTTCTAGTATATAATGCACTCACCGCAGGATATTTACCTCAGAAGTCACTTCATCAAATAACCTAAAATTTTGACAGTAGCTATAAAACATAATTCTAATTCACATTAAATATATTGCAATAAAATAAGTGATTTATAAAAAAAATTATTGTAAAATATTCAAAAATGATGCATAAAATAGAAAATTATTTTTTAAATAAATATTGTATTTAATAAAAATAATTTATTTACCGTAAAATACGATTAAATTAGTTTTTAATTTAGATCAAAATTAATAATAATACATGCTATTGTTTAACAACTTAGGCATTAATTGCATAATAAATTATATTATTCGATTATTTTTAATTATAACCCATAAAACATATTTATTCATTCGGTAACAATCAGTTACGCTTCTCCGTTAAAAAATATATCTGAATAGTAAATATATTATTACAAAATGATAATTTTATTCTCTATAAAAATCGTAAAATTTCTTTCGCGTTAGTGTAAAATTCATTATCACTAAAAGTTAAATGTAATTCCTTACAAACACCGAATAATTCACTGTTTCGGCTAGTTAATTGCTATTCAATTTACAAAATTTAACCATTCTCGCAAATTTAATACTTTTCTCATTTCAACTCATCACTTATATGTTTACTTTTCGAAATATATAGTCAACCATTCGCTTTTTCGGGATATAATCTATATTTTTCAAAAGTAAAATACAAATAGGTAGAAAATAACGAATTTAAACCATTTAACATGAAGATACCGTATTTAAGGATAAATGAAAAAGATAACGTAAAAAATGATAGTAACAAACGGATTTGGTAATAATCAGTAGGATATAACGGGTAAACTTGCTCGAGTTAACGACGATTAGGAAATGAATAATCTAATGCGGGTAATCGCGGTGCCGAAGCAAAGCCCGTTAAAACCGGGCGAACGAGGCTACCCGTTTATTATTCCGATGTAGAACCCTGCGCTATATCCAGCAGTTCGGAATGTGCAGCGGTCACCGTCTAGCCCGCAAAGGCGATGGTACGGTTCGACCGTCTTTACCCTGCATATACGGGTAACAGTTGGAACCAACGGTGGATAAATGACCGATGAGCTCGCGTTGATCAAAAAAAAAAAGGAAAAAAGTATTGTTATTTATGAAATTGCGCGTATAGATGTATGCGAATGTAGATATATCGGCTAATTTTCACTTTAAAATTATGTTCATACGTATATCTACAAAAGGTGAAAAATCGTTCGTAAATTGTGTTTATCCTCTCTTACTTTGAGATGCCTTTTCACCCGGATATCTTCTTTTTCTTTCTTGCTCCGTATATATATGTGTACTTCATCATAAAAAAAAGGCTGTACAGGGTAAATATTAGTTTACAGTTTTAACTACGGATCGTAAAAAGTAAACGGGGAAAAGTTCGTAATTAACTGGCGTACACCGCCGAGCTCTGTCAAGACGATTTAGAAAATAAAAAGTGTACAATATATATGTATATAGGTATATCACACGAAATCGTGTAAACGTTGCTTACATTTAATTAATACTGTTCATATCCTTGGTTTATTCACCGGTACATATATATATCGATACCTCTCAGGATCAGATATACGTCGAAACGCGGCACCTGAGAGTGGCTGTAGACGATTAAAAAAAAAGAGAAAATCAGGTACATATACCCGATGAAAATTCAAAGGAAAGAAACACCCGTGATGTTATCGACCTCGAAAAGTCGTATATGCATATTTCATGGGCCGTGGAAGTCGGGGTGTACACAGTGTTATACCGACCTCAGGGATTCTCGTCTTGCACGCGTTTATTTTTCTCTTTCTTCGACTCGCGATATATATAGAGAGAGAGAGACGATCTTCGTTAGGCTGAGTGCAAAGCGACAACTGGTTTCATTAATTATTAGAATGGGCCTCGAAGTGCCTAGCGCAGCTCTCTACGGTAAATTCTCCCTCTCTCTCTCTCTCTCTCTCTCTCTCGTGCTCGGTTCGAAGATCGTATCGGTGTAACGTTGTTATTTAACATAAATGCACTATTCATGGAAAACAGTTACTTTGTTTTTACACCCTTTATCTTCCTACATGTATTTCAACTATGTTTTACTCGATTTCTTGTTATTTAATTCTAGTAAAATCCGAGGTAATATGTAAACAAATAAATTTGTATAATTGTATTGATATACAATATAGACAGCTTGTTCGATCTATAGGTATAAAGTAGGATTATTCTAATAATCGCTGAAACGTTACAAGACATATATAAATCGTAGCTTATATCGTTAACTTTCAATGATCATATTTTTATCTTAAAAGAAAGAGTCGCGTGATCAACCCCTAGACTTCCAATTATGGCATTAATATATATACCGTATTACATATAGATATATCTCATAGGCGTTCTTTTTTGAGTAATTTTAACGAAAAAATAAAAAGAAAATTTAGTTTATCCACCGTCATTTATAATTTTGACGTCTATTAAAATAGAATATGGTTAAGGAAGTTCGCGTGATAGAAAGTGAAGGTAAACGAGCTTGTAGCGTTAGGAGTGCGCTTGAATAACCCAGCACGTCATCTAGATTTAGCACACTTGAACAAGAATATGCAAACAAGATGAAAGCAGGATCCGCTAAGAAATATTAACCGAACTATTTTTCCCCCCGCAAGATAATACTTTGTTTATCTAATAAATTTATGTATCTATATTCCTACACGATCTATTTTTCCGTTTTAAAATAAACAGCGAATTATATTTTCTTCTCTAAAACATTCTAAATATTCTAAAATAACGATATAAAAAATATAATGATTGATAGTGATTTAACGATATATATAATAAGAAAGTATTATTTCTCTTCATCGAAGCTAAATTTTCGTCGTGCGAACAGCTGACATTGACGTTTCCTAAGTGAAAATTATTTGACTTATTACGGGTGCTGGAATACTTGATTAGGTGCGAGTCTGATAATTATTACATTTATTAGTAGTATATATGTATATATGTAGTATAAAAACCGAAATTACAGAGATAACAGATTATGGATTAATAGGGATCTTGTATTTTGCGAATCAATAAATACGAGACACTCTTAAAAAAGTTCACACATAGAAAAATCATATATTTTCAGTGCAAATATGTTTAAAGATGTATGAAAAGGGTAAATTACTCAATTATATGGTGCCTGAAACCTGGTCGGTAACGATTATATCTGTCAACCCCTTAACGAGATGTAATAATAAAATTTTACCGACCGGGTCAATTAAAATAAAAAAACTACTCTCTAGCTAAATGAATATGCTCTGTATTTGAGTATTATAGGTCAATGTGCTAAATTATGTACAAATATATGGACCTATTGAAAAATGGCATTGGAAAAAAATTCGACTCTTGACGGGGTGCCAAAGCCAAGTTTTATCCTTCCTACCTTACCGACCTCGAAAATTACATAAAATAAATTATAAATAAATTATAATTAAAGAAGAAAGTTAATTTGCGTAAATCTAGAACAATCGATTTCCTTTATTATAATAATCTATCTGTCTTTAAAATCTCAAGCAAAAATATTGACTATGTTTTTAAAAAAACCCTTACCAGAAATGTTGACATGCCTTTTAATTAGACGAGCGCATAACCTCAAATTGCACGATATTATTATAAATTTTGGTAAGAGATTGCTCGAAAACCAATTGATATTTTTTCTTCAAATTTTGAACTGAGGTAGATTATTAATAAAGGAAAAGGACTGTTCTCCTCAATTTGCGTAAATTCTTGTCCTTTTATAATCATAATTCATTTTCTATGACTTTTGAGGCTGGTAAGGTAGAGACGATAAAACTTGACTTTGGTACCCCCAGAATTTTCTTCTATTGCCATTATTCAATGCATCAATATTTTTGTATGCAATTCAACACAGTGATATAGATAATACTAAAATAAAGGACAATGTTATTTTACTTATTTATAATTTACTATAATAGTTTTTCTGTCTCTATTTTACCTCGATCGGTACAATCAATTAATCTCTACACAAAGTTTCAGATTAGTCAATCGTGTTTTCTTCCGAAATTTTGCACAGAGGTCAATCGGCTAGTGATAGTTTCTTCCTCTTTTTCAAATATACTATCATGTTTTATTAACTATAATTGAATTCTGCGTTCCGATAAGAAAGAGAGAATAAAAGTTGACTTTGGCAAACCTATAAAGTATATAAAAGCGAAAAAACAATGATAAAAAAATCCTATTTTAAAATAGTGAATTATTATTATTTTAATAACTAATATATTAATTCTTCTACTCAGCTTTCAACGATTGTCAATAATAGAATGATATATAAAAAAAAATAATTTATATACGATTCTTATCGCTGTAACTATAAACGTAACGTAATAATATCGTGATTATGCAATTTCCTTAAAAATTTGAAATTTATAGTGTGTCACCCATATATATCTATATATCGATGCTACTCATATCCATAAAGTTTATTATCGGGGTAACAACAATAACAAACCGCACAGATATACCGCAAAATCAGTTTCTCGTTATCATTTTAGTATTAGTTTATGACAACAATGCCCTGCGTGATACAAACGTGAAATGTCTCGTAAGAAGTTGTGACAAAATATAACGACCAATAAATACACTCCTATCGTATAATTATCAATTTTAATTAATATTCCATTGGAAAAGCTATGGTGAACAAATACTAATTGAAGTGTACGTTAAAAAAGGAGACGTGAGTAAAATCCACGATTTATTAATTACGTTCCAAACGCGTGAATTATTGTTTCAATGAGCGTAGAAAGAGAGAGAGGAAAGGCAAAATAAGAAAAATATATGTATAATTGATAATCATTCGAATTTATAGATATCGGATAAACCACAAATTTATACTATCTTCCTAATGTTTCCGTAGATATATATACATCGGTTGGCTCATCTCCACCCACGTTGTCCACGTTTCCTCTTCCTTTTTTTTTACTTCTAGATCTCGTCCGCCCCTTTGGTTGTTTCATGGGTGAAGCAGTTATTGCCTTTCTTGTTTTTTTTGCTCGACCAGCACGTCGCTTAAGTCGGTGAGCACGGAGGATGATTAATCAAAACATGGTCGAGCCTCGAGCAAAAATCGCCGACTATCTTACAAAAAAAGACAGAAGGGAAAAGTAAAGGGGGATGGGGAGAAGGGGTTCCGCCAATGGTGTTTGCTCTCTCTCTCTCCCTCTCTCTCTCTTTCGCTTTCCCCTCTGTGTGTGTGGGTGGGTGTGTATCGCAGAATTATTTTTGCTATCGCGGACGATTTGTCGATGGGGAAAAGGAAGGTTAAAGGATCGAAGGCCCGAGGCGAGGAGATTGAAATTTTAAAGCTTATAAATCACTCTCAACGGCGTATCGGGAAAGTTCTTTCTCGCGCACGTTTCTCCCTCTCCCCCTCCCCCCCCCTCTCTCTCTCTCGCTCTTTTTTTGATCTTTTATTGAGGTTACAGCGAGGGCTTGGTTTTTCTTCCGGCTTTCTTTTGTGCCTTTACGAAAAGAGCCATTTCAACCTCTCTCTCTCTCTCGCTTTCTATTCCTTTCCCCTTTTTATATGGTGATTTATTTTTTATTTCGATGATGAAATCGAACTTTTGTAGGTAAAACGTTACGCCGTTAGTGGGATGCTTTAGACGACGACTGCGAGTGTGTATGTGTGTGTGTGTGGGTGTGTGTGTGGGTGTGTCACTTTGCATTCCGCTCGAGAGTCAAAAAGATGACGGTTTTATTGCTTTATTGCCATGCATGATAGACAGTATTCCTTTTTTTCCTTTTCGTTTGTTTTCTCTTCTTTTATTGGTGAATCTTTATAAAGACCTTTGCATCCTTTGTTTCGCAAACACACATCCTGCAAATTGGCATAAATCTTCCTTTTTTTCATCTCTCTTTCTTTTTCGTCAAAAGAATTTTTCTTTCCTCCTTTTTTTTTACCTCGACAAAATAAAAACCGAAAAACGTTTCTTTTTTTTTTACAATATCTCCACTTTTGCGCAGATTTCGGTCTCAAACGCAAATCATAAATCTGCGCGGATTAATTTTCTTTCGAAAAATCGAAATAAAATTTGAAAAAAAAGGAAAAAAGTAGACATCGAGGGAGAGAGGTGGAAGAAGAAACTCATCATCCGTTACAATGGAATCGACTGCGCACTATTTTCCAGTAGAATCACTTCATCCCAATGAAAATAGAACTCGAAACCCCGATTGGTTAAAGCTTCTGCAATATTCTAATCCCCTTCCCCTCCTATACCCCCTTCGTATATATATATACATACACCCTACACCCCTCGAGCAAGTCGGTATACGTATGAAATAAAAAAAAATCCTAGGCGCTCCAGGAATCAGGAACATTTTATGCAAATGTACGCGCACACGTACACACACGTGTGGTGTGGTGGCTGGGAGAAGGGGGGAGGGAGGAGGTACGGTTGCGCGAGATTCCCCGTGGCGGCACTGAAAATTGAGTTTGGAAATGGGTGAAAGACTGGCTGGAAGAGCGAAACTTTTTCGTGTGTGCGTGTGGTACGTATGGGTGGGTGTGGGGTAGACCTATGTATGTCTGCACGTTACGGAGAAAACGGGTATTCCGAATCTGCGGCTTTGCGATCTCCGAGAGTAAGTCGCTTGAAATTCAAAAAATGCGTATGATTTTAAATTTTCATCATTCAACGGTTTTCCATGATTACTTTAATGCTACTTTTTTATTCGCAATAATATACTGCAATGCAAATGTATATACACAAACATGTGTGTGTGTGTATCCTTTAAATATTTACCGTATATGTTTTATATACACGTGGAATATATTTAAATGGATATTATATAGGGTACTGGTGTTTTGTTCTTTGAGTAACAATTGCTAATTGCAAATTTGACATAATCAAATTACAAACGGTTTATTAAAACGTTGAGATTCTACGCGATCGGTGTATGTATGTTTATTATTTAACTATCGCAAGAGCATCAAATTAACATGCTAACAATGTTGCTCTGTATATTCATTAATTTTTAGTAATGATTGCCTTTCTTTGTTTCGTATATATTTGATAAAATAATATACGTTACACGATAATTAATGATATTATAATCACGCTATTAAATTGTACAAACTTCTACGGGTGATTTTTACCTAAAATGTGTACATGAACGAAAAGTATGTTAATTTCTCATTATAATGATTGATATATAATTTTATATAATTAAATAATAGACACTAAATATTTTCTTTCAATAACTGCAGTCTTTATTATTACATCTATTATGCTTATTCTTAACTATAAACATTATTTTTAACAAATAACTAATATTATTATACACTTGCCCTCTGTAAGATCAACATCTAGTCATATAACAAATTTATAATATACGTATATAACACAATATATAAATAAACCGTAAATCATCTATATATTATCTGAATCAAAATAAATAATAATGTATTATTTATAATTTTTCGTAATAATAATAAAAAAAATAAATCTAAAGAGAGGATTGATTTATCTTTATATTGATGTATATATATATATATATAGATACTGGCGGAAAGTAAATCTAAAAATAAATAACCGAAATCACCCCTAAAAATAAAATGGTCCGTATAAGTTTAATCGTTCGCCAAACAATCTCGCTACTCGACTTCCCCTCCTCTTATATAGCAATGTTTTTCCAACATTTAGACCAACAACGAGGGTTAGATCCATACAGCACACATCTAATACTATATATAGCAGTCGAGAATGAGAAATCGATTCACGATTACGGGTCCTTCACTCTTATATAGCCAAAGAAAGAGAGAGAGAGAGAGAGAGAGAGAGAGAAGGAGAGTAGAAACTAACCACTGTTGCTAAGCACTGTTAGCTACAAGCATTCTCAGCGATTTTAATCGGATAGACAGATGTAGTATAGATATTATTTTGATTTTTATTTCCTGTATATAGATTGCAGTAAAAGACTTTTTTTCATTTCTATTTAAATTTAGTTAATTTTTCGAAAAGTTAAATATTATTTATGTATATAGTAGTAATTTATATGTGTGTTGCCAAAATTATTATTGATTTTTTGGATATAATTATTGAAGTTCTAAGTTAGTCTAGTTACTAGGTTACTTTTCATTTAAAAATATATTGTACAGATAATATAGATAGCAACGTTCTTTCGACAAAATGTACTTTTAAAATTAGAATTTTAAATGTAGGTGAGTTGATAATTTCATATTTTTGATTGGGAAAATCGAATGATTGACGATTCTGTTGTCATCGATATTTGTAAAAACTGATTCTAGAATAGTTTGAACTTTTGGTATATATATATACCTATATATGTATCAAAAATTCAAAGAACCTCGCATAAAATAATTGGATTTCGAGCCTGACTGAAAATTTCTGAAACTTGGATATGTTATAGATCGTGATCTCTTGATCAAAAGTCTTCCCAAGTGTATCACATTCAAAAATTGACACTTTTTGAGATATAGAGGTTAGGAGGTCATCAACTATACCTTTTCGAGCGTATGTCGGTATCCGCATATTTTTATGACTGTAAGCTTTAGTGCAGGAGTTATACGTGTGGATCGGTCGTTGTTGTTGCGTACTTCTAAATGTACACGGAGAGAAAAATTTCACTAAATTTTAGTAAACTTTCAGTAGCATGGTAACAGACTTCCAAAACCTAAAAGTTACTAAAGTTGTAGTAAACATTTCTATAATTTCAGTAAAAATTAGTAGACTTCTCTTTGAAAATTGCTAGATAGTTCAGAAAAATTGAAAAAAAGTTCAGTATTTTTTGAGTTACGACTGTGCGCGTATGACGTAATGATTGTTAGAAATCACTTCTCAACTGCAGTTACGATTACAAATTAAGTATAAGATCAATATAGGTCATTATTGGTTATTAAGAATCACCTGAGGTCAATATTTGTCGCAGTTGGTTATTAATGGTCAAATAATGACGTCAATATCGGTCTATGCTATATAGTCATTAACTGTTATTAGAAGCTATTAGAAGTAATAAATTAACATTAGTCACCCACACTCTTATATAAACATATAGATACACATGCATTAACACGCACGATCGCACGATCGATATATATATACATACACGCTTTCATGTATACACACATCACACACATACACTTAGCTACACGCTACTCATCAACATATGAATTCAAAAACGCATACACTACACGCATACATATACTAATACGCACATATGAGCATGCACAACATTCACACACATACATAAACAACACTGACCCACCCACACAGGTGAACCCGCTAGTGTATAAAATACACACTACAGTCAAAAAAATTCGCGTACAGAGGTGACCTTCTGACCTCTACATATTACAATCTGTTCATTTTTTATTCTTGCATCTATACACGGTAAATAATTTCGTGATAAACAAAACCCATAAGTTTGGTATAGAAGATTACGAAATAAAATAAGTTAATTTATGAAATAATAAAACACCAAAATAGTTATTAATAATTTCAAAGAACGCTACGGATTATTATAATGTAGAAAAACCGAATAATCTACGTTGATGATCGTAATCCGTATAAACGAAGAGGATAAGGACGTTTGATTAGGAGATCACATCCAAGTTTCAGTTAAATTCCAGATCTAAAATCCGAGAAATATGTAAAGTTACAGAATTATCGGAGATATTGATACATCGAATTGATCGAAACTCGTCTTTCGTATACTTATTGAAATCATCGAGTGTAAACAACGAAGCTCGAAAACCTAAAAATAACCAGTAAAACAAAAAGAAGAAAACAGAGTACAAGAATCCAAATAATTACAAGTTTTAAAATGTAAAAGTAGGTTGAAATAGAATAATAATAATAACAATAACAATAACACTAGGAGTCCTTTAATTACTTTCGATAGCCAACTCTGATGAATTAACCTGTTTTATGGTGATTAAAAAAAAAGAAATAAACAAGTAAATTCGTGCGTTTTTAAAATTACTGCGAATTAATTGCTCAACGTAATAAACATTTAATTAAAAATGTTGTGTTGATTAGTCCACTGGTCAAGTTAGCGTGTGTATATATATATGTACACTTGGAAAATTAATAGAATTAAGTAAGTCAATTCTTTAAATAAGCAAGCGAGAGTAGAAAGTTAATTAAAGAGGAAAAAGGAATTGAAAGAGAGAGAGAGAGAGAGAGGGAGAGAGAGGAGAAAAAAGAAGGGAAGAAAAGAGGGCAGCTAGAGGACGAAATTGACAATATATACATCCTTTTGTACAAGAAAGACCAGAATCCGCGTGAAAGAGGAAACCAATTGCGCTTCTGTCTCGTGTGCTTCTCAGATTTTCTAATGAAAAACAGATTCAAAAGTCACACTACTTTTATACACACACACACACACACACACACACATATACATTTAAACGGAAAGTTATTTGATACTCGTTGTTGTCCTATGAGAATGAAATGTGTTTCAACTGTACTAATAAAAGAAAACATAGTTTTTTCATTATTTCGGAAATTTCGAGCTTTTTTCCTTAAATTAATTCTGTTTCGAATGGATAACATCAACTTTTGATTCAATCGACGTAACGCGATAACGGGAATTTTATTATTTTTCCTTAAAACGCATCGTTCGAAGTACTATTGTAACACCGTGTGTGCACGCACAAAAGAATGTGGCTTTTAAAAATAAAGAGAAGATAAAAAAATCACAGACATTTCCATCTTTTAATCCTTCTTTCTTAAAAATCCGGTTCCCGTGCGTTTAAAAGAAAACCGCTAAAAGATTCAAACGTCTAGAAAATCGATGCTCACGTTGATTATATCAACACTGCGCATTTACCATCGAAATGTACGTGGGTATGTAAAAAAAATATGTAGGTCAGGTATAAAAATAAAAGACGGAAAGCTTACATCAGATTGGAAAAGCGAAAAAAAAAAGAAAAAAAAATAAGGTAATAAGCGGAATAGAATATTTTTTCTCAAAGTCTCTCAACTGATACTAATCTAGATTTGTTTTCCTTCCTTTTTTCACCACCCCATCACCGATCGTAACTGTATCGCAATTTTCTTTGGCCGATTGTAAACATACCGTGTAATGCTAATTTTGTTACTTATTTTGCGAAAAACATTTTACTTGCCAGGGGAATGGAGAGGTAAAAAATGGCAGTTTAACGCATCGCGTTATTAAAAGTTGATTTATGAACCTCGATCGAAGACAACAAGTGCAGTTTATTACGTACTTACCGAGTGCAGCCCGGTAACCCTTACAATAAAAGTGAATGGTACTCGAATATAAATATAGTCAATAAAGTACGTAACAAGGGTCAATTAGCAAAACCATAAATTCCAATCGTCAATTACACGATCAAATAGTTGTCTGGCTTTGATGTAATCACCTACTAGAATATTGAATGTATATATGTATGCGATATCGTAACAAAAATATGACAATTATTATTCAAAATCAAAATATTATTTCAACGCATAGAAATTCATATATCTATATAGACGATCCATATTTTCATTAAATGCAGATAAATATTTTCAAAAGGATTATTCATTAGCGTTGAGCATGAACAATTTTTGTACAAAAGGTGGTTCGATCGATAAAGCAGCAAGGTTTAATTAACTAAAGTTATTTTGTACCGTCCAGTATATATATAGAACGAAATAAATCTTCATTAGTTGTATTCCATTAAGCTCATTTTTTTTTCTCTTTCTCTCTCTCTTCCTCGTCTAGCCTCCTAACTAAGGCGTCTTTTAAACACAAGTTTTTATCAGAGAGTGAGAGAGGAAAAAAAAAAGGAATTTATTCTCGCTTAAGGTCACCGGCGTCAATAGAACCAGCGGCTTATATACTTAAAGATTAAAAAGGTTCTCTCTCGCAATAGCATTTATAAATAATGCGCGGAAGGTACGAAAAGAAAAATGAAGCTTTGTAAATTATTTCCGTGGTATACAAGCTAAATCTAACGTCCATCGTGCTTTATTCAAATGTATAATATATATATATACATACTGGATCTACATCTTTAAATGCATAATACATGCTTGATAAATGTAATCCATAATGGAAAATTGCAACCCGTGAACGAGATTCCTGATTGATCGCTACCGTTTCCACCATAAAAACGTACATACTTTAGTTACTATTTTCTTTTCGATTCCTTTTATTTTCGTTGGATTTTTAAACAATCTTATCTTTAATATTACAAAACTTTATTAAATCGATTCTTTTTTTACAGGGGACAACCTCGTTTTATTACATTTCATCGGTTTATGTCTTTTAGATACTTTATATGTAAAATGAGTTTGTTTAAGGGGACAAGCCTGGATTAAAATTAAAAACTATTTATTTATTTATTAATCAGTATAAAATTACAATATTTCTACAAACAATGCAACAGATGAATATTATTATGTATTTAATATTAACAATTAATATTTTTTCACAATAATTAAAAACATTTTTTAATTTTTTAAACAAGTTATATTATAATTAATTAATTTTTATAATTTTCGGCCAATTTATATGTCATATAACTATTTTAATTAATTATGACACTCTGTACTCTGATTTTTTTCCAAAATGGATTTACCAAAGGATATCTTAAGAACCACTTCATCAAATAGGCTGAAAATTTCACAGAAACTTTCTAATATAATTTTCATCTTCTTGAATGAAGCAGAATTACTAAGAGTACTGAAAATATTTATTTAAAAAATAATTTGTATTTTTTTGCAATAATTTTGCAAATTAATTATTTTATTTGCATCATTTTTAAATTTTGTTCCACTGTAGATCATTAGAATTATTTTAATGGTAAGTCCAGTTTGGTAAAATAGTTATTTATGCACTTAGGGAGTAAAATTGGTATTTATTCCCGGGGTGAAAGTTGTTGCCCGAGCTTTAGCTTTTAACAGTAATTTATCCCAGGGAATAATCGCCTTTTACTCCCGAAGTGCATATACAATTTTTCACCCTGATTATTTAAAAAAGTACTTTTTACAATAACAATTTGTTTTTATTTTCTAAATTTTTTCAATACTGTAAAATTTTTTGATATTTTTAATTTAATATAATAAATTTAATTTTGTATTTGTAGAAAAAGCTAAACTAAGTATTTAAGACATAAAAGAGGGTTTACGATGAATAAAATGTGTCTTCGATAAATAAAATGGGTCCGTGGAAATAAAGTGAGTGACAAGTTTACTCCACTTTTAGATGATCAGGGTGAAAAATCATACTACGGAGAGCGTGTAATTGATTAATATAATTATATGACAAATAAATTAGCTTACAAATTTTTGATAAAAGTGAATAATAATAAATTATGTTTAAAAGAATAGGAAATGTTTTTATCTTGTTGCATAATAAATTATTAATAATTATTCATAAACCATTTTTTTTTTAATTTTATCCCAGGCTTGTCTCCTTAACCGAATGTTGGACACAAATTACAGGAATCAGTACCTTTCAACCCAAAAATTATATTTTAAATATTAAAATAAAAATCTGAAAAAGCTTATACGGATAGCTTAAAACATAAGGAAGGGCTTGACGTTTTGATTTTTTAAAGAAATTTTTTTTAATAATAACTAAGTTAACAATTTAGTATCGATAATTATTAGTCATAAAAGGCAAACATTTTTAACCTCAACATCGTAATCAAATTATCGCATTCTATAGGTACGGAGAGTAAACTATAATTAACGGTATATAAGTTGTATTTGCTTTGAGTTTTTGTTATTTTTGTTAATGGTATGATTTCGTCTATACATTGATGTAACATTCTTTTCCTTTTCTTTTTTTTTCTTTATTTGTTTTTAGTTGAGATGATTTTATCGTATTATGTGTTCATAGACTTTCGATGATATTTTTTATAAATAACATTTGACATCCCTTTAAATTTTCTTAGCATAATGCTATCACTGCAGGGCATTTCAGAAATCGTTTCATCCAATACAAAAAAAATACGATATTAAATTAAAAAATTATTTGCAATTTTTAATATAATCTTTAAATGCAAATAATTTTATTATTTATATTTATTAATTGTTGTTCCATTTAAATAAATTACAAATCGATGAAGTCGTTTCTGAAATATCGATCAGTATAAGTGAGATTCGTTAAAAAATCATGGTATAAAAGTATCAATGATTATCTATAACAAATAATTATCATTTCATTTCAATCTGAACTTGTCCGCTTAGCACGAAAACTTTGTATATTAATAAGTCGCAACAAAAAATAATCGAAATTGATGAACCTTTCAGTGGCAGGTATCAACAAACTTTTAATCTATTCAAAATCCACGGCGTATAGTAATTACAAAAAGGTATGGAATTATTCAAGCAACGGGCGACTATTAGCTGGAGTGAAAACTCTCCCTCGTCTCTCGCGTCCGCGTCGAAAGTTTTCCGTATTAGAAAAAGGCGTCCCAGTGGTAAAATTAATTTGAACACTGTGTATAGTCTAGACGTAAAGAAGAAAAAAAGGGAAGGCAGAGAAGCGATTCGAGAACTCGAAGTATATAAGCTCTCGTATAGCGAAAAGCTCTTGAAAGTCTAACCAGTAAGGTATATACAGACAATAGAAAAAGCTTACGCGTATTCGCATTTGTTATTCGGTAGACTCTATTATCAAAGATGCGTATACGTATAGGTATATATATATAGAATGGTATCCCCTTCCACGAGTGTACGCGACGTTCTGTTTTATAAATGTTTCATCATCCGCGACATCGAGCTATCGAAGCGCGGCCCGATAACCCCGTCACGATCCATCAAGCCCACTCTCTCTTTCTCTCTCTCTCTCTCTCTCTCTCTCTTTTCACCCTCTCTCAACCTCATACAATAGGTGCTCTCTCATTAATTATTTTTGTAAGGGACGCGAGTGCGACAGAGTCGATCACACTCTTGACGTCTGCATTGAATGTGCAGCCTTCAGTTTTCATCCGCTCTTACGCGCGTGTGTGTCGCGTTTTTAAAACGAGCTGCTGCTGTCGCGGGGGAGGAGAGAGAGAGAGAGCGAATGGGTGGGGAGCGAGGTACTTTAAAAAGAACTGAATAGGTCATCAATTTTTTTTGTGACCGAGAGAGAGAGAGGGAGAGCGCGTGCAAGCTTCTGTTGCCAGTGACTCGAGCGAAAATTTTTCATTTTTCACCAGGGATATTTTACCCAGGGGAGAGAAAGAGAGGGAGAGAGAGAGAGACTTCTTGTGGGTGACCTTTTAAAATTGTGCTTTCTTTTCGGTTTTTTGTTTGGAAAGCTGGTTGACGGATGTTTTTATGAGAATGTGTCACGCGAGTATAGAGGAAATTTATGCTGCCACTGCGAGGATGTGACGTCGTTCAAATTAACGATTACATTGTCGTTCTCGTAGTTCGATCTTTTCCTCGTGAACGCGTATGCCACCAATTACTACTCGACGCGTCACCAACTTATCCGAATCGCTTCTATTTATCGTCCATTCTCTGATTAATCCAATTTATCCGCACAGAAAGAATCAAACTTTGAGTTTTCCTAAATAAAAGATATCCAAATATTTACGTAGTGTCTCTACTGACGTTATATGTTTGGAAGTTTTTATTTGTATCGATAATTAAAAATATACGTAATAGTGTAAATCTGTTGAATAATAACAAAGAGTAAGATATGACTATATCAGTGATTGAACAGATAAGAACTTTTTCAAATTCTGAATCGGCAGGAATAAACTTGAATAATATTAATCTACGAATGTTGTATACATGTTACACATGAAACATATATATTGCGATTAATATACAAATTAAATAAAGAATAAAAATATTACCGAAACATTGATATTTTCATTTAACCTTTCGTTTCTTCGTTCTTTCGTTTGTGTTGGTATTTCATAATAAACCAACACTTTTAATAATTTTATTTTAATGTATTATAAATAAAAAATAAATGGTAAATCATAAAGTTTTGGCACATCTTTGTAGATCATATTATGCTACAAATTAAATATGTCGATTTGACTATTAATTACACGAATGTTTACTGTGTGTCCAACCACTGTTTCAGTCAATTTAGTGTGAAACCGTGATTGATACATTTATCAAAACTTTGTAGGTTATGTTATACGATAATCATGAGATTCACACTATTCTTTGTTGTTATTAGGTACAATTCAACGGATTTCCACAAAAATTTGACTACAAAATTGAGCTTAGGTGTCAAAAATCCTCGAAAACTTTCAAATATATTAATTCTGTAGTACATTTATAAGTTAAATGTCCCAAAAATGGGCCGACTTCGTACCGTAAAATTACGTTTATTAAAATATGTTTCCCAGTCCCAGTAGCTGTCCAATTGTCTGTCACTCTGGGTGTTGCACAGCTGATTGTTGATTAATTTATTTACTCCAATATACTATACGTAAAAGTTATTTCAATGACACCTTAGTGTCTATTCCGTAACGTAATGCTTAACCTATCTTTTGTCCATATATAGGTATAAGTAAATTGTATTAAGTCCAAAAATCGAATTAAACTCAATAAATATTTAAATATCTTGCCGCTCGACTAGTTGTCAACATAATTGTTTTGCAGAATATAAATTGAAGTAATTATCCGAGGTCGAATACCTTACAACGCGACATAGACATTTTAATTTAAACGAATTAGCTGCACGTACACGAAATTTTTGATGGCGCACTTACATGTACCATTTATAGGTACGCCGAGTAACACTAATACAGAAATAAAAAAGCTTTTAAAAACGGGTTTTCATCGAAAAAAGCTCGAGGATAAAACGTTTTGACCCTTTGGTACAATAAAGACGTAGAGAGATAAATCCTTGTGAAAGAAAGCCGTGTATCCGTTGTCCCGTCGGTATACGATGGTTGGTGCAAATCCTCTCTCTCTCCCTCTCTCTCCCTCTCTCGGTCTATCTTTCCATGAACAATGTGACTGGCGTATGAGAGATGACGCGTGCACGCCCGGACGAAGACGGCGATTAATCCATCTATCCGGTAGGACAGCAACGTCCGGGTCCAGTGTCCTCGTAACCATCCATTCTCTTCCTCATCGCCGCGGACGATTGCATCGAGGCTTAGCCTACCACGTGCACTTACGCATATAAGCCCCGTTGCTATACCTCGAGGCTAACCGAACGGAAGCTTCGAACAACGTAAACCTACCCGCTCCCCTTGTATATCTACATGCATCTACTTTTACGGAAAGCCTCTGTTAATCTACATCTGTATGATCGCTACATTTTATTGATCAATCTCCTGCATTATTTTACATTAGCTTTTTTTTCTAAATATTTTATACAATTATGATATTATTCTTTTAAGTATCGAATGGTTCTTGAGTTAGCTGATTTGTGGTTTAAATTATTAAGTATCCGGACTGAAATTTGAATGAAGTAAGCATTCAGTGAATTGCGAGTGATTTAACAATTTTTTAGATCGACTTCTTTGAATTTAATGGAACCTCAAAACATTCACATTATCTTTCCAGTTTTTTATGAGTTGTATACATTTAAAGATATATATATAGCAACTGTCGATGAAGATATCGTACACAACTTTTATTCTCCATACGTTACCTACATCACAAAAATAAGTTATTTTTTTGTTTCTTTTGGTATTATAAAAATTGGATATAATTTAAAGAATGGCTGTTGATTAATTTAACTTAATTAGTTAATTTAAAAGTTATTATTATTTATTATTTTTTGACAACCATCTCTTATCGAAAATTTTAAAATCAATTTCAAGTCATTGAACGTGTAACTAAATAATGCATATGAAAATAATTTGTAAGAGCTTTCTCGAAAATTAATAAATATTTCTGTCTCACTTTTAGCATATTAATAACATTATTAATAATTAATGTGATATTTTACGTCGATAAGGTATATAAGGGGAGAGTAAAAATTGAATTTCGGACACCGTTAAAATTTAATTTCCTTGTAAAGTATCTATGTTTACAAGCTGAAAAAATAGTTTAAAATACGTCAAAATTTGGGTTTTTAATCAGATAAAAAGTAATATCCGGGAAATATGAGAAACGCCTTTCAATTAGTGGGATGAAAAAATAAACTTATCTACTCGCTCATTGTTGGTAATTACTGAGTAAAAGTGGTATAAGATGTTTATTAAATATTTTATAGGTAATATATATGAATACAAATTTAAAATCACGTTTCTCAACTGAAAGATAGACGTAACCGCGAGAACATATCAGTTTTACTACAATTAAATGTTCTACTAAACGAAAAAAATTTATTTCATTTTGGATTATTCATTAAAACAGTACTCATTAAATTCCATTTAATAAATATCGTTACATTGCTTACTTTTTTATACATGGAACAACAATTTTTTTGTAAAACATTACTTGTAACGTTGTACATTGACGTGTCTTACGCAAAGATTATATCGGGTTCCACAAGTTTATAACAAAGAAAGCTGCACGTCTTACGCTCGAGCTCGTAAAAAAACGAAAAAAATACGAAATAACGACAGTCTTTGCTCGTGTGGCAGCGTCGTACTATAAAATTATTTTAACAAATATGAATTTATAGGATAATTATTAAATGCATGCATCGCCTCCTATATTAATTTACTAATACGAGAGCGCAGTGCAATTTAATACACGATATATTATGTATTCACTATATTACATGTACATTACGTAAAATTTACTAACCTATCAAGTAATTATGTGAATACATTAATAACTACGTAATACTCATATATTAGTCAATTTTTAATACTTTCCCCTTGTTTTAATTGAAATAAGTATACCATATACGCACACTATGAAAATTAAAATTTTTTTATTTTTCTCTACACGAAGGGAAATAAAAAGAAAATATATACGCCGAATAAATTTATCGTGAGTTTAGGGATAAATACTTGAATTCCAGGATTTAAAGATAATTGAATATATGAGAAATTAAGAAAACTGTTAGTCATAAAAAGCTGCGAATACAATATAAATAAAGTATTTTAATCGATGTCCAAATTAGCTTGAATAATTAAATTTAACTATTAGGAAAACGTTATTTAGATATTGAACAAACTCTATAGGTTGTGCTTTCTTCTGTATAGAAATATGAACATATCCAGACTTCTACAGCCTGACGATAAAATTTAGCAAATTTATAGACCACTTAAGCATATATTTAAAAAAAAAAATTACTTTTTGATCGTTCTTTTAACTCGAAAACAAAACAAATGGAGATACATTCAAACCCAAAACCATACGAAATCCGAGATTAAGCACTTTAGATTAGAAGACAATAAAAATAAAAATGTATTAAAAATATTGATTTGGAACAAAGTTATATAGGAACAACATGCAACGAAATTTTTACCTGAAAATCAAATAAATTTATACTACTAAATTTTTGTTCGTAGATGTATATATATAAACAATACAGCACATTTTTACGTGTATTAAAATATAAATATATCCAAAATAATATTTGTAAGATTAAAAAAAAATAAATATACACTGAGAGAATGGAATATTTGAGTCAATTGACGTTTCTTAACAGTTAAGATCTGATGACTTAAATAGGAGCAAATGAATATTTCTTTGCAGTTAAGTATTATTTGAGGCAGTTCTTAACAGTTAAACTTTCATTCATTTCTATTTTGTGTTCAAAATTACAAGAGTCAAGTATTAACTGTTAATGCCTGCGATGTAATTATTAATACACATTATTTCGTTACTTAATAATATTTATTTAATCTGATATAATTTTATTTCTTTCCAAAAACGCAGTTCTAAAATTATCTAAAATCTTAATAGTTAAGAACTTCGTGTTAATATCAAAGAAATATATGTTTTGTTACAACTCAATGTAAATTTTTAGTAACAAATGCACAATTTCTTTCTCACAAATATTCCTTTCTCTCAGTGTAATTATTAAAAATTGTTTCCAAGTTTACTTGCAGTAACTAGACCTATATATTGGATTATGCCAAATAAATAATTAATTTATTCGTATACGTACATTTGATAAATTTTCGAAGGCATAAACGTTGCCAACCGAGTGATAAAAGTAAAGGGAAGATATAATAAAGTATTTAAACGTAAGTGTAACACATATATATTTGCTCCCGTAATATTAGGATGCGTATAGGGTTGCGCAATCCCATGCACAACTACGTGAATGCAAATGCATGCATGTATTAATGCAAATTGAGTAATCCGTACGCGTGCAATGCGTCGAGTATTGAAATACACGCGTGCGTACACATCGACCAGAAGAAACAATAAGTCATTTTCAAATATTATATGTCTTTCTGTCTATCCATATCTATATGTACATACGTATATAGAGTAAAAATAAGATAAGTTAACGCAGAAATTACAAAGATATACATATATTAAAATTCAACGAATGTACATATATCGCTAAAAATATTTAAGTTTAATTTCACTTAAATATATAGATGTTCGAAATTACATTTACTGTTCCCTCTTCGAGACGAATCAATATTTTAAAGTACCTGTTTTCTTTATGCCGAGTTGCTTAGCTTTACCAACGGATAATCGGATGACGCGTAAACCCGGAGCGCAAAGATAAGCCGATTGGTCGCCCATAATTAACTCCTACCGATAATGCGCACCAATTATTTTTAATTTTTGTTCACGACGAAGTGTATATATAATTTACAAATTGAAAAAGCGAAATACAAAAAATAGAGTGATTGTCACAATATTTTTCTTTATATATATATTATATGGAAATAAGTCTTACTTCGATATTAACGTCGTAATATTTTAATTTTCAGGTAAGTGGCGAGCGACACCTCGTTCACAACCTATAATTAATATTCCACGAACTCGTAAGTATACAGAACAATGAATTTATCTAATTTTGTATCTATATACATGTTACTCTTCTGAATGATCGCGATTGTCAATAGGTGGACAAAGCCCGCGCGTGTGCAGTATACAATGGGATTGATAATATCCGCATGTACCAATTGTATTCATTTTCGGCCGATTAATTAGCGATTTATTTTAAAGATAATTGTGACGTGCACTAATTACCAATATTCGTAACAAAGATTCCGCGTACACACACCCCCACTGCACACACACTGACATACATACAAACGTTAAATTTTCTACACAGCGAGAAACGCGTGTACTATTAAAAATCGTATTTTTTCATTAATTAAGGTATTATGACTGACAGAATATACAAATGTTTTATAGAGCATATAAAACTTGACATTTTTTTCCATATTCTATCGTAATGTATAGATTTTAAACTTGATCCATTACTATACATATTATTCTCAAAATATTTTAATATTGAACAATTAGTTTCCATATGAATTATATTAACAAAATGACAACAATTGGGTGCTGATCAGAAGCTGGTTATGATACGGTATTGTTTAAAACATGTTTAAGAGCCTGATTTTCGAATTGTTTAAAAATTCATTTTTTTTCTTTATAAAAATATATAAAATACGACAATTTTTTTTCTGAATATGACATGTCTTTCGAAATAACCATGCACACTCTACACTGTAAAATTATATAAAAACATATTAATATATTTACTATAATTATTTAAAATATTTCTACAGTTCAAAACAAAGTAATATTTTTTTTCAAAATTAAAAGGATTATTTTTCAATTTCTTGAGGATCAGGTAGGTTTTTTAGTTTAAATAAATAAAAAAAAAGACGTAATCTGGAGATCCCAGGTTTGATTCCTGGCCCGGCCGATTGATGCAAGCACCACTGGGAAATGTATTTTTAACAAATGGTTTCCTAACAAAAACACCGTTTTGTTTGTACTAAATGTATACAATCGTTTTCTCCTATTTATATATAAATCAGTGTCAAACAAGTACGTAATGTAAACGCAGGTGACTGATTATAATTAAACCTTTTCCTTTAAATATTTTAGAATAAGGAAATAAGCTTTATTCGAAGAATATATATTCTCTTTTTTATTTATACTATTTTTATAACTTTTAATTTGGATAATTTTTGAAATAATTATTTCTTTATTATAATTAAATTCCGTATCTAAAATTGTAATCGCATTGATGATTATAATTTAACTGATGTGCTCTAATCACCGATTCATCATTTTTAAATGTTCGTTTATTCTGTTCGTTTATCGAATTTTTACTGTCCTTTTTGTTTCACCAATATATGAATATATGAAGTACAAGTATTACCATCAAAGTAATATTTTTTATTCCAACGTACATACCATTACTAAACAAGTTTGACTGAATAATTGATAAAAACATTATTCACCTCATCCAATCGCATACAAACATATTATTCTCGAGTGATTTTCATGAAATAAGGTAGCAAGAAGAGAATACAAGGTATAATAAGGGAACGATAAATATGAAGGTATTTTGCATAGACAGATTAATTCTCTTGCGAAGTTCTCCCTGACCAACCGAGCCTCCGTCAGAGACCTCGGTGTACATACGTACATATATATATATATACTTATATACATATATATATATACATGCCCATTCCGATTTGCGTGTGTATATGTATATATACGTCCCAGCTGACAATGTACGAGCATCGCTTATGCATCGCTGCATTATGCAACTCGCATCATTTCCCAAGGGTACTCTCACGCTCGACTACTTATGCCGAGCGTAATGAAAATTGGCGTCGCGATGCGTATACGATAGGCTCTTTAACCTTCACGCCGGAAATTCTACCTTATATATACCCTGGGATGTACCAAGTATATATGTATATATATATATACTAAATGTTCAAAATTTCCCTTGTATCTATACTCTTACATCGACGTCTCCAAAAATTTGTATTTTAATTACAATAGACAACTCGGGTATTTTCTTTTCATTATTCGCGATTATAGGGTTAACGATTTTCTCGCTCTTTTCGTTCGATGCGAAAATTTTTCGATTGTATGTATCTACACATCAAGATCAAGTAACCAAGTGATCCAACTGTACGGTTATTAATATAGATTCATATTATCGAGAGGAAAGTATCGTATTACGTTGTTTGTACTAATTAAATTGTTATTATTCCAGTTAACCATCGATGAATGTTTATTTAGTTGTTGTTATTATTATATATACGTGAAAACAATGAGCTATACGTGTATTAGAGGAATGATGCAACGGAATGTATTTCAAGTTACTATATGTATAGTAAAATTAATTTGAACTAGGGAGTACTTTTAAATCCACAGACGATCTATTGTCTAATTATAATAAGTAGCAAATCATTGTTGATTATTTTTAAAATAAATAATAACAATAAATTATTTTCGATATAAAAATCATTTCAAAGTAATAGATGGAATCAATTATTTATAAATTATTTGTATAAATATTATATCTTTTAATATTATTTTGTATTAATTCTTAATAAAATTCAACTATTTCTGTATATATGTGTCTTTTAATATGTACATTCATAAATAAGTAAATAAGTAAATAAATAAAAACAAATAAATAGATAATTATATAATATGAATCAATGAATAAATAACTAAATAAAGAAATAAATAAATCGATATAGTGATATAAAATAAATAAATAATTTAATAAAGAAATAAATAAATAAGTATAAACGAATAAGTAAATAAGTAAGTGAATAAGTAAATAAATACAATTAATCAAGGAGTATATGATAAAATTATTTACAAGAAAGAAGTAGCACTTGCAATTCCGTAAACAAAGAAAGGTAAAGTTGTACAGAAGAGTATACTAAATAGTACAATTTAAAACTCGTTAACTAAATACAACAAAGGAATTAATTAGAGAGTGTGACGAGGCTAAAACAAATTTGCAAGCCCATATCGCCTAAATTTATTTATCACGCCCGAGTGAAAAAAAAATAAAACGAACGAAGTGTATATATGTACATTGCAGGTAGAGAGAGAGAGAGAGAGAGAGGGAGGGAAGTGAAAGAAAAGAAAAGTGTCGGCTGGTGTTTGTGCAAAGTTGGGTTGGAAGTCCATGTATATACATTAGAAACGAGTTGCCCAAACCCAACAGTTTTCAATGAGTTGCTACCTTACCTTCTCTGTGTATATATGTGTATATAAGTATAGCTCCATCGAGAGAAAGAGAGAGAGAAAGAGTCGACACTTGGGTTTTAATTAAGTTGAAATTAGAGGAAAGAAGCCAAGCATCGACTCTTCAGTCTTGTTTTATTTATCAACTACCCGAACGTTTTGTACATAGATAGGTGTATCGATTAGCGAATCTTTCGACTTGACTGGAATAGGATTGGCGTACGTTTCTTCAAATAAGAATCTCGATCCTACTGCTATATATACAGGATTTTTCATCGAATTGACGGTGAGGAAACGTCTAGAATTGTTATGTCTTGTAAACTAGAGCTTTTATATATATATGTGTGTGTCCGTTCAGTTTAGGTTTACGACGGTGAATCATTGATTTTTATAGGTCACTTTCGCAATTTTATAACTGCTCGGTGGGGACGAGAGAAGTGAAATGACCAACGCGGAGAGGAACAAGTTGAGTCGAGACTCGTGGAAAACAAACTGCAGTAAAAAGAAAGTTTATATATGAATATAGAAAAGGATATCGTGATAAACTTCTCTCTTTCTCTCTCTCTCTTTCTCTTTCTCTTTTTCTCTTTTTCTCTCTTTCGAGCCATTCGTTGATTATTTGCCATCCGCTTGAGTTTCCCTTTTTATTGGAAAAATTTTTCGGGTTAAAGTTAGACGCGACAAAAGCTAACCGTCTGCACAGATTATTCCTAAATTTTATATAGATATATACGTGCGTATATATATATATATATATCGTTTCACTTCCTACAAATTATTTTATACCCTTTTAAATTTTTCACTTTTCAATTTTACGAGTCGGCGAGTCGTCGTGTTCGTTTAAATATATTTTACCCAAATGCAAAAATGAAAATATATCTATATCCTTCTCTTTCGTTTTCGTCTCGTTTGTATGTATATGAATATTAGTTTAATTCGTTTGTTTTTCTGCAAATTTAATTTCTTTTTTTTGTAACTTTTTCTTCTATATAGAATCTATTAACGATGGTAAAAACTGACATTATTTAGTATGTATTCATATCCATTTTGGATTTAGTCTTAAAATTTTGTGAGCTTAAACATAAAAGTAGTTACTGTCATATTTTTCTGAGTGTAATACAAAAATGGTAAATAATCGTACTTATTCGTTTATATTTACATGTAATGAATTATCTTTATATTCTCAATGTTCTTATATGCGACGCTAATAAGGACTATACATTAAAAACATTGAATTATATTTAATTTCTGATCATACCTATAATAATTATTAGTTAGTATCGAGTTAAATATTTAGAAATAGTATCTGGAATTTTGAATTAACAATACTTTTTAATTTTAATTTTTATGTAAAAAAATCGGAAATTGAATATTATATGGTATGATACGCCATGAATACGAATTAAAAATATAAAGTTGAGAACAAAAATACATCGAGAAAAATTGTGTATTAAAAATCTATGGTAAGGTACCGTAGTAGAAATCGAAACGAATTATACGATAAAAAAAAACTATAATGAGGATACAAAATAGTTATTTATAACTCTAAAATATTAACAAATGGGCTATAAGGTAAAGTATCATGAATTGTCGCAATTTTTACTATATTTTCTAGGAAATATTCACTTGTTCATGTAGTCATTTTTAACACCAATTTTTTTACCAAATGTATGTCAAATTATGATAATCCTACTCAAGTAGAAATTTAACATTTAAAGGTTGAATATAAATTCTAATTTTTCCATCAATTGTGCATTTGTTTGGAATTTTATGACACTTGGACATTTTTTGGCTTAAATAACGTTATATTTATTGTCAGATTTCTACTATGATTGTATATACTATACAATACAGCCACTTTTGGTATACCATTTATCTCAATAGAGCGTAAGAAGCACAAACGTGTAAACAACTTGTAATCTGCAAAATCTTTCGAAGACTTCTATATTACAATATATATATTTTTATAATATAAAAAAATTTGTATAAACTTTGAAATAACAAAAAAAAGCTTATTAACGAGATTGGTAAGATATATATGTACATTACAGCTATATAATCCGCGTAATCTCGAAAGCCGAAAGGATATTTCTACCCGAAAAAGAAGTGAAAAAAAAGGAGTATATCAGTCGGTCAAATCCATTAATTACTCGATTGAGTTTTTCCTTATCGTTTGTAATTGAACCAGGGTATATGCATATCGTGAAACCTCGACTAATAACCAGTCGGTCGGGTAAATCAACTGTAATCGGAGAGTGTTCGTTGATGGGGAAGAAAAAATGAGAAAAGTACCCAAAATGAGAAGGAACCGAAGTAGATGTATATAATCGTAGTTCTCGTTGGTGGGTACAACGCGGAAGATATAGAGTCAAGTTCGAGGATGGTGGAGAGAGAGAGAGAGAGAGAGACGAGAGAGTCATCTCGCAATCACGGGGGGGCACTTCGCGTTAAATTCGAAAATTCGCTTGCTAGGAGTCTCCGCCGGGCCGAGGAAAGACGACCAGCTATACAGTTATATAGTCATGGCGAAAATTCGCGAGCGAGCTGGAGAGAGAGAGAGGAAGAACAAGCTCCACGGCTCCCGGGTTAATCCATTACTGCAGTTACTTAACTAACTCTTCCGTCTCCATTGTTTAAGATAATTCATCGCCAATTGAATTAAGGAACGGCCGGATGCTTCTCATCTCTCTTTCTCTCTCTCTCTCACTCTACAGTTTCATTCAAGGATGTATATATTATATATACATATACATATACATATACATATATAAATATATATAATATATATATTAGAAGTACAGAGGAACGATCCATTCTTATTTGTCTAGTGTATGTGTATTATATGCGATCGCTAAGACTCGACCGAGTTATGTATAAAAAAAAAGAAACATCGATTTATATACACTTTGTTCAACGAAATGTAAATACAGTCCGTCTCGTTGCGGTTCGGCGAGATAATTTTTATTATTTAAATTAATTTCCAAGTTAGCCAACTTTTGATTTAATGAATTATTTTATATATCTTTAAATAAATTGTCGAGTTATATATATATATATACAGATTCGTATATATCGTGAGAAAATTTTAAGCTCGGGTAGTTAGTGCTTTTTCTTGTTCGCTTAATTTCCTTCTTCTTCTTTTACTTTTCCTTTTGTTTTCTTTTTACGTTTCCTTTTGCAATATTGTTGCTGGTATATCCTCGAACGGCCGAGAGAGGTGTGTACGAGACCGAGAAGTTCTGGAAACTCCTGAATCGAAAACTCCGTTGAAATTAAACGGAGACTTTTGACGTTATAACGCAATTTTCGTAGAACAAGTCGACGAAATCACGATGTTATAAACAAAATAATTATTACGTTTTTCTGAGTCTATTATCATATTTTATTTTACCCTTCATTACGTAATTATCTAATTTTTTTTTCTCGTAATTTTCGATCGCAACGATCGATGTTTAAAGGTATACAACTAAACTTTCATATACAGACAATAAGTTTCACTGTATTATTACCGGAACGCTGAGATATCGATTTTTATTTCACCGTACACACACACACGCAAGTTTTGGTATCTCGAAGCAATTTTTCCAATCTCATAACGTCAAGATATCTTTTGATTTTCGTTATTAGCGTATAAAGGAAATTTCCCAAAGGGAAGAGGAGTAAAGAAAGTACAATATATACACATATACACACATACACACATACACACACACACATATATATAAGAAGAAAACAATTTCTTATCTCATACATATACATATACCTCATTATCCGTTCAATAATTCAGTAAAATCTTATAATAGGAAAAATCGGAATATTTTATATGTATATATACGTTAGAACCTGAATTTTCAAGCTCTCGTTCTGCGGTAGGAAGAACAAATACGTATATATATACAAACAAACAGAAGCGAATCGGCAATCAATTATTTACGAAAGCAACGTGAATTTATACGCGCAACCGAGAGAGAGAGTGAGAGGGGGGGGAGAGTAAGGCTGCATCGTCATATTTTCCTCTCTAAAAAGCCAATTAATCGGCTTAACCTGGAAAATTCGAAAGAGTAATTAACACACACGGTATATAGTCACACACGCGTAATTATTTTTCATTAAGTTAATGTAAAATAACGAGATTCCTCCGCTCTTAGCTAATGCACGCGTGAAACGTGTATGTATAGGGTAACGGTGAATATATATATATATATTGATCACGACGAGTTCGCGCTATTTCCACGAGTACGTTGCGTTGGAGTTGTTGTTTTCTTTCGTTTTAAACGAAGCTTTACGAGACGCTCGTATCTTTATAAAACGAGTGACTCTTTCCTTAATGTCGAGTGTGTAGCTTTATCTCTCGGTTTTTTTTAACCGGCGTAGAGATGTATATATATAATGAAGCTTTCCTTCTACGCATGTGTATATGTATGTGTATATATATAATGTATAATCCTTTTTATCTGTCGTTGTATGGTGCTGTTAGAATTGAGGATTCGAATATATTAGAGAAATATATATTATCATAATTTTCGTCACAATTTTTTTTTAAAGTTATAAATGTTATAATTGATAGTAACACTGGGTAGTTAAGAGGGTATAAGTTAATACGATGATAAAAGTTGGAAACATTGAAATGAATATATATATATACTAAACTCATGGCAATTTTTCCTATGATTATAATAATTTTTAAACACAAGTCGATCCTTTTTTCCATTAAAATAGTAATAGTTACCATAATCATATATTTTTCAGTGACACGATGAAATCGTACATTATGATGATTATAAAGTTACACAATCGTAGACGATTGTATAAATAAAAAGCATTGCTACACGCAGAGAAAAAGTTTAGATTAAAAATTATAATCGTTTATAGTGAAGAGATTTATAATTTCCAGTATAAATGTGACTATATATAGTTTATAATAAAATATCTGGTAATGTTTATCACAAATTTTGTAAATTTAATATAAACTATAGTCATATGTTTACTAGAAACTATATTGTGATTCTTACGAAATATTTCGTAATTTTTAATACTAAATTTCTCTCAACGATACAGTAAAAAATCTTACCACGTACACATATAATTTTAATATTATATATATATAAATAGAGAGAGAGAGAGAGAGTGAGAGAGAGATAGAATGTTACATATACACTTTAAAAAAATTGGATGAAAGTGCAACGTTTGCAAGGTATTACTGTCATAAAGAGCACAACATTCACATAAAGATCCCACAAAAATTAAGGGTTACAAGTGAGGGAGTTTTAGTTTAATATGGAGATCAAAAATAATGTTAGACCATAAAGTGGAAAATATCTTATGATCTATACTATTAACTCTCTCAAACTTGGAATTAGAGGCATCCTTATTGTAACGCGTATATTTCAAGGGTTATGCGGAATCGTAACGATAAACCTTACATCTTGACCTTTTTCTTTTTTTCTTTTATTGACCAATTGACGATGCTTCTTTTACAGCCATTTATTTCAAATAAACCGTAATGCGGATTTATTATTGCTACTTTACACCATTTCCTACTCCGTAAAGCACGATCATATTCTAACCCAATATATAACTGTATTAACGAAATCATCGCGTGCTTTCCGTTTACGGTAATTAAAAACAAATGTTTAATATACAATGTGTACGCACATATACGAGTAATATTAGTAATCTCCTAAAACGCTGTTAATCATAGTACTGCATATACAAATATACCGTAGAGAGAGAAATTAATAAAAAGAAAATAGAATAGAAATATTAATTACGGATCATTTTCATTTTTCACTCATCCCGTATTATATATATATCTACACATGTGAGAATATGGTTTTCCGCACGTTTGCGAAATTTCCCGGGAAACGAAAATATCACGTAGAAAATTTCGTTGAATGCGCACCTACTTCCCAAAGCTCGAACAAAATTTTCCTCCCCTTCAACGAAAAAAAAAGTGAGTGAAAGAGAGAGAGAGAGAGAGAAAGAGAGAGAAAAGAGTCTACACCGCCGACCGCAGAAAATTTTTTCGACCATGCGAAATCCGTTTTTCCGCGAACGTGCCAAAAAATGTACGGAAACGTTCTTGCAAACTCGATATATATATACACACACATGCAGAGATACACACAGATATAGAAATGCATATTTTTCGACAAATTAATATACATATATACACGTGACGCGTGCGAGGTGAGAGACGCTTAATATGCTCGACTTGTATATACACACATACGGATCTTTTGGTGAAATGAAAAGGCCGGTAAGCGATGATACGATATAAAAAAAATGTACAAGTTACGGATACACATTGATGGAACACTTATGTGTACGTATATAAATCTAAGCGATACTTTAATCCTGGGGGCGTTTTTGCGCTCGGAATCGCATGTTTTCGCGCATGAATGACCCGACGTGAACGCTCCCTATCTAGATTACGTATCTTGACACGAAAAAAAAAAATATATATATATATATATGTGTGTGTGTGTGTGTATAACGTATATTTTACGTGTATATAAGTGCGGGTACATTGAAATTCGATTTTTTTTATTAACAGTCGTGCTTCCCGCCAAATTCCGTGACGATACTTTATTTCGTTCTCTCTCCATCAAGCTTTTCAATCATACTATTTTGTCATTTTTTTCATTCTTCTTTCTCTCTTTCTCCCCTTTGAATATTAATTATATATAAATGATATTTTATTTGTAAATGTACATATAAATATTTTTTTTTAACCGATAGGCAATTCAATTACATTATCTTGAGAGATGTAAGAGTTTGAACTGAGATTTAAAATTTATTGGGTGCGTAGTCCAAATAAACGAGACAAATACTTAACGATATATATACACGCGACCTTTTTTTTAAAAATTTGTAAAAAAATATCGTATGCAAAAACGGATAATTAAATAACGGCATCTGATATGTGACGAACACTCTCAACTGTGTATTTATATATATATGGACGTGGGTATATAGGAAATTCCAGAATTGAAAAAATAACGAACAAAATACGAGACGCCCCAAGAGGAAATACAACATTCCGAGTTATGTCGATCACGACTCGTGCCACGTGTATATACCTATATACATATACATACATCGGGAATGCAAAAAATATCGTCACCACCACCGTTGCTCCCATAGGAGGAATTTCACTTCGTAACCCTAAAACTTCTCTCTCTCCCTCTCTCTCTCTCTCTCTTTTTATATCCTAACTCGGCCTCTTTTTTCCCTCCCACCTACCCCTACTCTCGGTCCATCGACTTGCAAATGACGTCCTTCTTAAAGGGTCGATCAATTTTTTATCGGGCGCCCAATTTTTCGGATAAATTTGCTTCGGCAGCCGCGGGACACTTTTACGATCGCGTCGAGAATTTAAAAATTTTTCACTATGGTTTACGGTACTGCGGCCCCGACAGGTGGGGTGCACATATATACATATATACATAGGTGCGTGTGTATGTGTAGGTAGCGGTGGAAAAGTGCGAGTGCTCGTACCGAAATATAATGTGATTTGATAAAACGTCGTGTCGTGAATTTGGAATGTCGATTTTAACCCCTAGTTGCGAACGTACATGTGTGCGTATGTGTGTATACACACGCACACATACATACATATACATAATATATATATATATATGTATATATACATATATATACATATACACATATGTATATATTTGGGTATCAGCGAACCGATGAAGTGACTGATAAGCCACCAACTCGGATAAATACGCAATATAAATAAATTTCAATTCAATTTCGAAAAGAATTTTCGTCATTTCCTATTTTCTCTCCATCTATTTATTTACGTTCACTCGCGCTACACACGCAGATTTTTCAAAGCGATTGCGTTTTTCGGCATTATTGAAAATCTAATATATGTACAACGATCCCCTTCTTTTTTTTTATGGTTTTGCAAATTTACAAAATGTATTTATATATCTCGAGACAAATAATAAATTATTAAAAATGTATATATATATTATATAAATAATATGCAATATTTTATTTTTTATAAACTAATTAAATATGTTTATACCTTACATTTACGTGCATCATTGAGTAAATCTGATACCCGAACGCAGAAAATTATTTATAAAATATTTATACGTATATATATAAATTTTACGAAGTTTCTCCCGTTTCTCCAAATCAATAATTCATTATATATTTATCAAATTAATGTATACATGAAATATCTTTAGTGGAAAAAAATGAAAGCATTCGTGAAACGTAATTTTTTTCATCAAAATCTGTCCGTTTAATCAAAAAATAGCTTTGTAATTAATGTCCCAAAACTGTTTTTAAATATACAACATTACAACATATACGTCCCGGCAAATAAATCGAAAATTTGTTCGATTTCGACATATACTTATATTTTTCCATTTGTTTTTCCTTCTCTTTTTTAGTTGTTCACTGTAAAACCCGCAACGCGTAATCACGCTCATTTAACAATTATTCGCGTTTCCCCTCCTTCGGAACTCATCCTCGTTCTTTGTGAATTATCCAGCGCGCACGTTTTTCGACCGCGAGCGAATTTAAATAGCCGTACACGACCAGCACGGTATATATAATAATTAAAATTTAATATTTTAAATAAAAAAAAGAACGAAAGAAAAACGAAGCAGGTATGTATAAAATTATATGAAATCGCGAGTGCTTTGGAGTAATCGTATAATTCGCCAATTGATTCTTCAATTAATATTATCAAATATAAAAGGAATATACAGGTCGTACGAGGGTTGTCATCGAAATTCAATATTCCCAGTGTTCGAGTGACTTGTGCGTGATTTATTCCTCTCGCAATAAGAATCCCGCACAATGGACGCGCCGCCGCCGCCTCCGTCGCGACGATCAGAATAAAATATAAATATATAAGGGACGATGGGGAAAAGGTTCTTCATTTTGCATTCTTTTATATCTTCATCAATAGCCTTTACGAGGGAGCACAACCTCCTTTCCCACTTGGATTCGATTCCTCATCTCTGGGTTCTCCGGTTCTTATCAAAATTCATGCAACGACTCATCCCTCTCCCTCTCTCTCTATCTATCTATCTCGGTTCGTTCTCTTACACTGCGCCGACAAAGCCGCAATTTACATTGGACGAACGATCGTGACACATTTCTCAAACGGAAATTATCACCGAAGGTATATATATATATATAGGGAAAGGACGAACTTATCTCTCCTAAGCGGTTCGATTATTTATAAGGAGAACTCGGTGCACTGCTTCCTCGAGAGACGTAAGAATATATATAGGAGAAAGGGAATCGAGAATTTGCTGCGAAAGCGGAATAGCAAGATGCAAATTCCTTTGCGTCCTCTCCTCTCCTCTCTCTCTCTCTCTTTTTTAACGTTCAACCGGGGAAAGGAAAGGTCATTAAAAAGCGCAGTACAGAAACTCCTCGAGCCATAAATCGATTAATATTTCTTTATAATGAATTGCGATACTCCCTAACTCACGATTAATACCAGATAAATTTCGTAAACTCCACGTATTTCGAATTTTCACTCCTTGTTACACTACCGGCTATCGCTCGATTGATATTATTTCCTTCAAAAACGAAACTTTATGTGTATTATTTTTTCCCCCCTTTCCTTTTTTCTTCGTTCCGCGGAACATGGAAAATTAATTGCTATCGCTACATACGTAAAATTTATTTATTTTAACAATACACATATATATATATATATAGTTATATTTAACATATATGTTTTTCTTTTTTTTATGTAAAACAAAAAGGGGGTTAAACAATAAAGATTGAATAAAAAATTAGTCTATTTGAAATTAACAATATTGAATATATAAATCGTATAAAATGTGTATCGATCGAAAACGCGCATTGTTATACAAATTAACTTGAAGGTAACTTGTAGATTTTTTTTAACATTCTACGTAATTATTTATTTTACGTATACATATATGTACATACATAAATATAAAAAAAATTCGGTACTAAATATCCATTGTACGTATTTATACGATAATCACATCGTGTACCCGGAATATTATATATTTTTCTATATAAACTCAATCTAAAAGCTTATTAAAGTAACGATCGTAAAGTTTATATTGACCATCAATTAAGTTGAGAGAGCATCGTACGAATTAATTTAAATAAATGAATTCATATAGAATTTAAAGCATCTGACATCGTAATGACTGTTTGGACCTAGTTTTAACGTAATTGGAAAATTTTCACTAGGTATAAATCACTTTATGTCGGATATTATACACGGTTTTAAAGAAACTCAGAATTTAAGTGACACATACACACACACATTTATATACACGCATATATATTTTTTATGACCTTTCAAATGCACTGAATAAATTAAACACAACGAAATGACCCATAAATAATTATTAATAAACACGCAGATATAATATATTTTTTTTCTGTGAATTTTTTTTACAAGATATACCATAAATTTATTGTGCTTAATTACACTGAGAGTTTTGAAATATAAATATAAATTTATGTACTGTGTATTATTTATGAGTTATTTTTAAAAATCACTGGTACAGGTATAGCTATTAATTGAGGGTAAAAAGATCAATGTTAAATTGATTTAATTTACTCTTTATATTTTTTAAATGTTTTAAGTAAATAAAAGTTGTATCAATTAAAAGAGGGCAATAAATTATTTATATATAATTGTAGCTCCATTATAAATCGTATATTCTATTCAATAAATATATTATTTTAATGGAATGAGTGACAGCGTTCTTAATTTTGATTTATGTTTTTGGTACGCATTTATTAGAAACATATTCAAAATAAGACTATTTTACACATCGTAATCGTAGATTAAATTATTATTTTCATAATTACACTGCAAGTATCGATAGAAAAATAAACTCTTAGAATTTTATAAATTAATGTCTTAATTTAATCATTTGCGCAATTTTTTGTAATAGAAACACAATTTAACTACAAGCTATATTATCATTTATGCAATTAAATTATTATAGAAAAATAAACCTTCAAAAATTTCCTAAATATCGATAAAATTATTTGATAATTGTACATTCGACGACTATATCGACGTTTATCAGCATTAGCGCGACCATTTAACATTACAATAATCTACTAAAAAGGTGATGTACACACACACATATACATACACATACACAGTACGTTGATAATTTTGAAATTCACCATACGTTTGACCGAAGCAGCATTTTCTATTTAAAAGTTCAAACAACAGCTCACCCTTTCTCCCTGGCGCGCGATTTCCATTCTAAGCGCGCACCCGCACACAGAGAGAGAGGGGGGGGGGGGAGAGAGACGGTGACGCGTGAAAATGGCAAACATCATTTAACCCTATAGTCGCGGGCTCCAACCAACCAACGAGTCCGCCAGTCAGTTCACACGGAAAATTTCCGTGGCGTTGGTGGCAACGTTCGTTTCGTTATAGCAATATTGTGCCGTAATTAGCGTACCGGGCATTGCGATTCCATAATGTGCCGATAACACGCGCGTGCTTTCGGCCAATCCGTGCATTATTCATTTCCCGATATTCCGGAGCAAGAAACCTACCGAGAGAGAGAGACTTAGTGCGCGTTGTTGTTTAATTTTCTATCCAACCGATTTTTTTCTATTTTTTTTTTCAACACTTTGTTATTTTGATGTATGTATATAGAAAATTAACAAACCATTTAAGTTATTAGAAGATTTAAAAATTATCTTCTTTTATTAACCGAGGGTCGAGTGATTTTAAGCGGAATTTCATCACGAATCGCAGGGTGAAAATTATCTGAATTTTTGTTTGTAATCGGCTGAAATTAATCATCGACGTGAGATATATTAATAGCAACGTGATGTATTGAAATATAATACTTATTAATAATTAGGAATTGTTATTGTTGTTAAGCTTTTTACTTATTTATGTAATGTGAATAAACATATGCGATGCAATACCTTCTTTTCAATGCGCACGTACATAACCTAAAAATACATACAATAATCCATTTATTTACAAGGCAGGTGAATTTATCATTTGGTGATGTTTATTATTTTAAGGCATTTACGGTTGTATTTATCAAACTTTATTTTAAATTAAAAGAAGACACTTTTTTAAAATTATAGGCGTTTCGTCCTTGATGTTCAGTTTAGTCTCCTCAGTAAGGAACTGGAAATCTTATCTTAAACGCCAGCAAAATGTTATGCGGAGCTAGCGAGTCTAGAGAGATGGCCATCTCCCTCTAGCGGTTGGAAAAACCACCAGCCAAAATATAAAAAAAACATTTATATCTATTACTTATTATAAATTATACATTTTTTGACACAAGTTATTTTAAAAATACTATTTTAAAAAGTGAAGTTCTCACATTTTATACGTTTAAAAAGTGTAGGGTTGTTGATTTTTACACATTATAGCATAAGTAGATACAATTTGAAAAAAAAGAACTTTAAATATCTCTGTTTGAAGAAAAAAAATGAAATTTTTGCTTAAAAAGACGATATGATTTTACTACAAAATTTTCGTTTAAATCTTGTTCAATTCTGATTTCTTACATAACTTTTGACTTAATAGAAATATTTAAACTTTCTTTCTTTCAAATTGTATACTTGATTTTAGTTTTTTTTTCTATATATATAGCTTTACGTTAAAGAGTCTGCTCTTAATTATTTTCAAGTCATCAGCGATTAATATTTCTTCATAATTTTTCATTAACTGCATGTTAACTTTCGTCATTAAACGGCTCATGAATTTCATATGCATTCTGTCACATTTATACAGCAAAAAACAGTTCCCGAAATTCCAACGAAATCAGTGATCCAAAGGGTGGAGGAACTCCTTATATAAGATTGAATTCCTCATCCAACATCATTTTACCAACGGAACAATAGCAAGCGAATCTTTAACTAAAACAAACAAGCCACTGTTATAACCACATTTTAGTTAATTCGATACACCTAATAGTTTTTAACAAGATTAAGTATAGAATATATAAGCGATTTTTATTAATCTTACACATATTTACAAATTACATTAGTCGAGTGAATATTGACAAAGGGGAATATATATAGGTATATATCGTGTACATCTATCTACCTAGAATCGAAGAATGAGAGAAAGGATGATATTTTAAAAATGTTTCGAGGAAAGCCTATTGAAGTTTCGATTAATCATAGAATCACGCAATCAAATCCTTGTAAACGCATGAAAATTTAAGCTCCCCATTGGCCAACTTCCCGATTTATCGAAAGTTCAATAGAGAGAACGAGCATCGCCAATTATCTGATTAAACTCTACTGGAGCTCAATTTACTTACAATGCGTGTGCATCACGAGTACAAAAGTGATCGAATGCGCGGCATTGCTCTCGCAAAATATCAATAATTTACAATGATATATTAATCAGGGGAAAAGTAAAAAAAAAACATATATATCTCCGTCGCGCATTATCATCGTAATTATTGATCGATGCGTACCAGTTGCATAATTATAACTATAACATTTATATATATATTATTTCGGTGTATACAATGCGAATTTGTTTATTTATCCCAATGTATATATATATATATATATATATACATCCGAGTAAAATTAAATACACCCGCGCATTCACATTTATATATACACATACACGTGGGATACATGATGCATTGATTTAAATTGAAAATTTAATTTGCATGTCCATTAGCATTTAGATGATTTAAATGATGACTATTAATGTGAAAAATACAAAAGCATCGGGTAATTAACTGAAATAAGCGATTACCTTGTAATCTGCTTCCTCGCCGATATTAATTTAATCAAACAAAATGATAACGCAATAACAATATTACTACTAATGAAACTGAAAACTCCCGCGACATATACGCGGAAAATATAATATTGAAAATTTAGTTAATTAATAGCGCGAATAAATCTTGCTCCATATATTTTGTTATTTATCATCGAAAGAGTATATACCAATTCGTCACAATAATGATAACAATAATCATCGAATCGCTCGCTCGTATATGTCGACGGTGTACGAGCTTTAACGTATATATATACATACATATGTACGATGTACCTGGCTTTTTTTCCAATTTTCAAAATTTTTGAACAAATCCTTTTTATATATATGTGACGAATATAAATATATATATATATATATATATATATACATCCGAGTAAAATTAAATACACCCGCGCATTCACATTTATATATACACATACACGTGGGATACATGATGCATTGATTTAAATTGAAAATTTAATTTGCATGTCCATTAGCATTTAGATGATTTAAATGATGACTATTAATGTGAAAAATACAAAAGCATCGGGTAATTAACTGAAATAAGCGATTACCTTGTAATCTGCTTCCTCGCCGATATTAATTTAATCAAACAAAATGATAACGCAATAACAATATTACTACTAATGAAACTGAAAACTCCCGCGACATATACGCGGAAAATATAATATTGAAAATTTAGTTAATTAATAGCGCGAATAAATCTTGCTCCATATATTTTGTTATTTATCATCGAAAGAGTATATACCAATTCGTCACAATAATGATAACAATAATCATCGAATCGCTCGCTCGTATATGTCGACGGTGTACGAGCTTTAACGTATATATATATACATACATATGTACGATGTACCTGGCTTTTTTTCCAATTTTCAAAATTTTTGAACAAATCCTTTTTATATATATGTGACGAATATAAATATATATACTATATATATAATACATCAAGGCAGTGCAGAAACGAGAGGCGCGTGAATAAAAGCGACAAGTAAAATATAAAACTTGAGTCAAAAAAATGTAAACGCGCAGCTTCTGGAAAATGTGTGTGTGTGTGTGTGTGTTTGTGTGAGTGTGATGTGTGTGCGTGTGATGTGTACACGAGTGACAGGAGAGGTAGGTGCATATAAGGAAAATATTATGTACGTACATATACAGACGTCGGAGATCAAACCGAATATGTCTCGCAAGTATATTTGCCGTTTGCATTCGTAAACGCAGCGCTTTTCCTTATATGTACATATAGAAGGTGTGTATACCACCCACGCACAAAGGTAAAGATAAAGGTATGCGCGCGTGTTTTGGACATGCACAAAGTGATGCAATTACAAGGAATTCGAGTATATCCTGACTGGCGCTCGGTGCGTATAATGAGAAATCCGCGTGTATATAAACCTAAGAGAGGCATTGGATTAACCGACGTAAATTTTCAAACGCGATGAAACTCATCGAATTTACTTTGTGGCCATTCGTTTCGGTTATAACTTGTATATACCGTTTCATTGTAATTAGATTTTTTAACCCTTTAGATATTGCTTGTGAATTTCGCGAGTTGGATTGATTAGTGGAAATTTACCGATTTAATTATTTGTTTATTTATTTTTTTATTTAACGTACGTAGTCTACACTTAAATTTTGGTGTAGATCGAATAACGAAACTAAACAATGTTGATATTTACCTTTTGAAAGTATCTGCGTTATCCATCAAATGCGTTTGAATATAATATATAACGTATAATCAAAAGCAAAATGAAATCACATTTTTATTTCCCCGATTTGAAACACTATAAATCGTAACGATCTCGTTGACATTGTATTACAGAGCTTACGGACAATAATAAGGCGAATTAAGAGATTTTTAACATCGTGATAAAACTTAGGCTATTTACACAATATTTTCATCACGATTCCTCGTAATTAAGGAAACTTTTTCTCGCGCATCCTTCTCGGGATTTCTCGTTTCCCATCAGACCTTCCCCTCTAACGAAACTTCGAGGAGTAGCAAAAAGGATTCCAAGGTGCGACTCGCGACTCTAACGACGTCCGGAGCAACTTTCCCCCCTCTCTCTCTCTCTCTCGCATCTTGGCATATTCTGCATTTCTCGAGCCCTTGCTCCAGAGTTCGACTTGCTTTCCTCGGGATATGACTGTACCTCCCAAGGCTGATTACTGCGGAAGCGACTCGCTCTTCCATATTATAGTCCCTCTCTCTCTCTCTCTCTCTCTCTTTCTCTCTTGCTCTTTGGCTCCATTATTCTGTGTAACGTCGTTCAAGTGGTGTCCTCTCGATGTGAAAAAAAAAATAAAAATTCCGTCATCCTCAACGAGGGATCTCTTTGTCAAGGCTGTTTTGATTGCTATTCTTTTATGGAAATGAACTTGAAATTGGATCGAAGATATTATCTTTTCCGAGTGAAATGTCGATCTATATTCTTTATTCATTCGTGTCTCTTTTTCTTATATTGAGAACTTGAGAATAACATAATTTTCACATTCAATTTCTTTTTTTTAACGATATATGTATTCTCGAAAAATAACGTTACTTAACTTTATAATTGTCGTGGGAAAATCATTGTAATGTTATTCAGTTTTATCGTATTTAGCAATTTTTTTTATTAAGAAGTTCATTAAGATGTTACTATTTTTAGGAAACGTCAATTTTAGTGATTTTTGGTTTTTTTGGTACAATTAGCTAATTATTCGATTTTGATCTAGTCACCAACAATTAGTAGATCTTTTCAAAGCGCTTTTAACGTATACATTTAAATTTTCCCCTCTATGATACTTTCTAAAAGCTATAAGCAAAAAAAAGCTGATTTTGTCTAGAACGCTGTATTTTTATTCCTCATCTAATTCAACTGATTTACAAAATCAAAATAGTGGTTACGTAACTCAGTTGGGGCTGAAAAAGAGTGCTACTCGGACGATATAAGTATCTCAAGTAAAATTTTTTCGTTGGCTCTGACGACTCTTTCCTTCCTAGGATACTCAAAGTTTTTGATTACAATATTATACATAAGTTTCTTACTTTGTAGTATAATTTGAAAAATATTGTAAGTATCTAAAAATGTAAATATTAAATTATAAAAGTTGCTAAAATGTCATAAAAGTATGAGTCGTAAGTAATATCAGTGTAATTACGACTGAAATAAGTATGTGAACTAAAAAATGTAAGACATTACATTAACTCTTTGAAGCATGGTGGTCCTGTAGAACGGAGAGGAAAAATTTGTATCAATATCTCATCTGTATTAACCATATGTGTACAATATGCACGATCGATAATAGTAGCTTTTTATATTGTCGTAATTGCTATATGTGTAGTTATTAATTAATAATAGAAATAGTGTATGTTGTAGGGACATAAACTACTTTTAGCTCAATACATACCACGTGCAACAATATCTAAACTAGAACTTTTTTAATATATAATTTTGTTCGTCAAAAGTTTTTTAATCTGCTTGGCATCAATGATAATTTGGAATATATTGTCGTGTATGAAAAGGAGACGAGTGAAGGAAAAAAAAGCGGACGACGGGATGCGAACACTGGACCAGTAGTTCTAACCAGAGGGTTACAGTTCGCGACGCGGAAAATCGCCGATTAGTCCTATAATTTTTATTTGTCACTCGACTCCTTCTCGCACACTTCCTAGGTCACGTGGCGATGCCCGTGACAACATCAAACTATAAATAATTAAAGAACATCAGTTGAAAAAATGTTAAAAAAAAGCGTGAAGGTTTAGACTTAAATACAACTTTAAGGACATCTTGAATAATAAGACTCAATGTGAAAAAGCTAATAAGTTACAACAAATGATAAACCTGAAGCAAAAAATTTAAAATTCACAAATAAAATATATGTATATATACAAACGTATACAATTTAGTAAAATATAAATATAATATAATATGATCCTTATATAAAAAAGTGATTACCGGTTGTTGTGACACTAAGTGAAACGGCTATGCGATCGGTTTACGTTTAGCGCATGCGTTTAAAACATTGTAGGTTAGATTTGGCAGCGCGGGAAAAACGTAATTTTTGAATTTTCTTGACAAAATCGAAGTATAATATAAATCATGAATAAATATATTATTAAATATTGTTGTTTTAAGTAAATAAGACAGCGTAATATTTCAAATAATGACTGTTAAAAAACGCAAGAGCGCGTGGAACGCGCATGGTCAATTCTAGTGTAAATAAACTATATGTAAATATGTATATGTACTCCAATAATAAAACTCTAGATAATCATATAAATGTATGCGACTTAAAATAATAAATGAAAAAAACTCGCCCACCCTTTTACTTTGGTTAAAGGTAAATTTTTTTAGTGATTATAATAATTTTCTTTTAACTCTAAAAATCAATAAACTCTATAATACTGCATTAAAATTTATATGAATTATCGGATAATATAATTAAAACTATGAAAATATATTTTTAGGAAAAGTGTATATATTGAAAAATAACTATCTCAACTACATTAGTGTAGATCTTACAGCACGGCGATTATTAAAGATAATTTTTTCTGGAAGAAAAAAGAATACCGGAGTCAATCGTTTCGTAAAACATTTAAATTTTCTTTTTATAATTCATAAAAATTTAATCTATCATAAATGTAAAGTAAGTGGAACATGCGTTTGAAGGAACATAGACTCGAACCATAGAATATAAGCTGTCAAATAAAACTTATCCAATATAACATACTACGCATAAAAAAATTGTATTAATAAACTTCTACTTTGAAACCTGATTTTTATTTTAGCATAAATTTCTTTTATTTTATAACTATTTAAAAATCGTCGTTTTAAATTTCTTTGTATTACACGTAGAGAGTTGATATACTTTAATTAAAAACGTAACGTTTTTTTATGCGCTGCAAATGGTGATGTATAAATATTAGTCTATTAGCAAAATAAAATAAAATAAAAATCTTAATCAATTAATCGCGATTAAATTACTGTAAAGTTGAAATATGTTTTATACAAGCACGTGGAAAAATCAGGTGGAGCGTTTAGGTAAAATTTACAAATGACTTCATTTATTACGGGAGACGTTTTAACAGATTTTACTGAAGCTTTTCAAGCAATTATTGCTGCATTAATCTACTCAATTTTATAGTTGTATTACGAGAATAATTTTTTGTAGTAGATTTGTTTGCAATTTGTACGTTTACAACTATTTTATTAGGAATAATACATAAAAATTAGTACATCAAACGCAACGACACACGACTGCAGATTCAAAGATTATTAATGTATTTTGTGGTATTATAATCAGTATATTTACAGAAAAAATTATAATTTAAACTTATATTAAAAAGTAGGGTCAATCTTTTAAATAATAACTGTAAGTTTAATATTTATTTTACGGAACGCTCAAGTGACTTATTTTACTGATATTTTAATAAAATAGTAGCTCAAAGTTTTCTCGTATATACGAGTAGATCGATTCTTCTAGAAATGTGAGGGTTAATATATAATATAAAAGCAAAGAGAGGCAACTTATTATTATATCAAATGTATTAAAATTGTAAAATAATCAAGATATTAAATTATACTTCAATTTATTAAATTTTTGTTAACATTTATAAAGAATTTAAATGAAGTTATTTTAATGCAATTTTTTCTATTGAGGCATTGAATTATCATATATTTTCAAAATTTTAGGTAATAAATTACCTCTTAAATTTTCAGATGAATCTGTCTATCCATATACGAGAAAATTTTGACGCTCCGCTTGGGAGATGTTTAAGTACTTATTATATCATTTGTTACGACGCAATCTACGATTCCAAAATTCCATGGCGATTGATGCAGTAGTTTATGAGATTAATTATTCAAAAAAATGTTACAAGGTGGTTCACAATTATAAATTAATATTTCTCATAATTTAATATAATAATCACCTACAATTTTTATACAATTGTAATAATTAGATCGTAAGAAAGAGCAGCATATTCTCGTGGTTTTTCTTAAAAATACAGAATATGAACTACTGTAAAAGGAGTAAATTACAGTCAGTAAACCTCTTGGATATATTTATTTAAGTTAAAAATTGATCGTTTGACAATAGATCGAATAAAATTAACCAGTCAACCAAACCAAATATCCAAATAAAAAACTTGACTAATACCTCTAGGTTCCGTTCATTTTCCACGTACACTATTCTGTTTGGCGTTCCAACTTTCCGGAGTCCATCGCAGATACATTTAAAATTATCACGTGTGCGCGAAGGAAGCGAAGTAACTTTTTACATTTGACTATTTAACACGCAAGGGAGCAAATTATAATTGTCTCACAACTCTTGCCAGCGACATCTCTTTAATAATACCATAGTCAGATGGTAAGAGAGAGAGAGAGAGAGAGAAGAGGGTAGGTCGCAAGCTCAAGGGAGTCCGAAAGAGGGATGACTAAAGTTTTCTCGTTTGTCAGTTGATCGGTCGCACAGGCGCAACCGTATTTGGTATGGTACCGCCAACACCGACGCCTCGGCGCGATATCGAGATTTTCACTTCCGCGACGAGAAGATGCTGCCCGTGAAATTATTCATAGGTCACTTGCTAAGCCTTGTATACGTCGGTCTTAAGCTTTAAACCAACGCGATCAACGGATCTCTTGAATCTAAATTTATCTTTTCACCTTTGTATAGGAGAGGTACACCTATATACGGTACGTTCGAATATCATTTTAAAACGTTATTAAATATTTAGACCAAACGCGCTGTTGAGTACATGGCTTCTGAGCATCAATTGTGATGGAAAAGAAATGGGTATTTGACTTTGTAGGAAATTTTTTGATACAAAGTAAGCGTTATCAGACCGAAAATATTATTTACCGGTGTAAATGTATCGTGCAAATTTTTAGGAAATTAGAATACGAGTGCGCGTATAATGTACACGGAGAAAAATGTTGTAGTAGAAACTTGACATTTGAATTTGACATTATTTTCCACATTATATCGTAATATATGCATTTTAAATTTAATCCGTTAATATATATATCGTTGTCTAAATATTTTAACATTGAAAAATCAGTTTCCTTATGAATTATATTAACAAAATGATCAACAATTGGGCGCTCATCAGAAATTGGTTATGATACGGTATATCTATACTAAATTTTCTAAAATTCATAATAAATTTAATTATACAACATAGTAATTTTTACTGCAATATTTTTCTCCATGTATGACGATAGTCAGGAGAATAATATTCTTAATAAGCTCGAAATATAGGTATATAAAATAAAATACATAAAACGAGGTACATCATTTATTTGTAAAACATATATTTTAGATAATAATCAGTTGAACATCAACGAAGAGTTAAATCAGCCAGTGAAAAACTTCACTCGAGGCGACGTATTCAAAATTTCGTATTTTTTCTAAGTTTCAAATTTCCCGTGAGGTATAAACAAAGTCGAGATGTATATCTCGACCCTTATGTATTCTTTAACCGTCCTTTTCACACAGTGTCGTTTGTTCGAGACACGGCGAAGCTTTGACAGATACTCCTATATATATATACACATACAAATACACACATATATATATTTATTTTTTCTTCGGCCCTTTTCATATTTTCGTTTCCCCCAAGAACAGAGCTTTCGCGCTCGCAGTCGAATATAAGGCGACGTAGTGCGGTATCAATTCACCCGGGCTTCGTCTTTCTGCCTTCCTCCTCGGGAACTTTTAACAAGCATGAAAATTTATATCACGATCGTGAAAGTTTTAAGTACACTTTTCCTACGGATAGAGAAAGGCAAGCAAACAAAAAGACGAGCCACGGTGACACCTTACCCTGAACAAAATAACCTGAATGTATCAAATATCACTTTTGAAGTTTCTCCCTTTCCACCCTCCCCACCTTGTATAGTTTCAGTCTCAGTTTTTCATCCCTCTTCCCCCCCCCCCCTCCTCCCACTTCTTTTTACAACGGAGAGGAAAAATATCAACATTCTGTGCACACATTCCTTTTCCTCTCTTATTTTTTTACATCTCTCCGAGAGACGGATTCTCTCAAGGATAATAATTTCCCTTATTATATTTGATTCTACCTTTTTTGCCTACCTTTCTTTTGTTCCGTAATTTACGTAATACCTTGTTACCCGAGATTTAAATGATGGTAATAATGCACTTTTATTTGCGAATGTATATTATATACACTCGGCGTTCAAAAGTAAATTTATCTTTTTTGATATATTAACATTGTTATATATATTTTTGTTAACAATCAGAGGGATTACCTCATTGTTTATTCATCGGCGTCGCGATATACTTTTCGAATATTTCGATTTTTGTTTTTTTTTTTTCAGACGAGAGGAAACGTGGTTTATTTTGTATCGAATTAACGAGAGGTATTAAACGAAGATATGGTACAGGGGGGTATAGCGGTATAACCATTAAATTGTCATTTCTGAGTGACCAGCTGCATTGTCATGGACCGAAATCCAGTTAATCTTCCGTTTCTCGGGGGTCTCTCGTCTTACCGTGTCATGTACGCGTGTCAAAATGTCAATGTAGCATTTACTAGATTCCCCAGACGTACAGGCTCACCTTCGCTGATCTCCTATATTATTAGGGCTACAAAACCCTTGATGTACGCGTGTATATTCCCATATTTTTTTTTACCGTCCAATGCAGTGTCAAAATTAAAATCGTAAATTGATTATTTTTTATTTGTATTATATTAATAGTCCGTAATTAATTGTAGTACACGTTGTGAGAATAAAAGAATAACAGCGTCAATGGTAAAAATAATCTACGTGTTTATTATTTGTTAATTTATATTTGTGTTCAATAAATAATTACAGTACCTAAAGAGGTCTGCAAACAACGGAGACGAAACGTTGTACAACTATTTAAATAAATAAGTTGTTATTTATTTATTATCATCCTCAATATCGGTACCTTAATACAATAATACGATTGTAAGTATTCATTGTTCTCGTAACCACGTGTACATAAATCACGTTATATCGTTCTCTATACCTTTGTTGATACTTATATATTATACATTTTTACTTTATTTCATTCGTTTCGTTATCTCTACTTTTAAATGTACGCGGACCCGTGTACATTACCTTTGTAGTCGAAATTTATTATAATAAACTACAGGTGGTTCTTTTCATCGTTGAGTATATATATATTAGATAACATCTTATATATACCGAAGTTTCAGATAAATTCAAAACTCGGTGTTCCGACACGAGCGCGCGCGCGCCGAGATTCCCAGTTTCTTAACTTTTAACGGTAATAATTATTTTATCAAACGAGATGATGAACTTCCCGTAAATGCATTATTTAAACAAGGAAAACAAAGGCAAACGCAGTGACGCGCGTGATATACAACTTTAAATTAATTTTGGAAATATATCATACGAGTGTAGAATAATTTATTAATTTTGTCTTGACAGATCGATCGATGAGTGCTATACATACTAAGTGAACGTTGAAAAATGATTATTCGATCTAGAAGAAACTATGATTTTGACTGCACAGCTATATATCGTCACATTTTAGTGTCCAATCGTGCGACAAGAAGAACCCCTGCTGAGTACAGAACCAGATGCCTACGGTCCTAAAACGATTTTGCTCTTAGCATTAATGTTTAACCGTCGGACATGTCCATAGTCGAGTCGAGTCACACCTGCTTTTAAAAGCGTTATTTAGATACTCACTGCGCTCGAAAATATTTGAAAATCATATTTACCACGGTGCAATTAAGATTGAGTTATGCAATGCGAAAAATTACCGTGCTTCGAAAATATTAACACTTACATTTAAAAAATAAAGTTTTTTCAATAAAGTATTTGTTTGATTAGTCATATTTTTCGGGAACCGAGATATGTTAATGGCTGATGTCAAATGCAGTATATCTATATATTTTTTTAATTGATCTAAATAAATATTTCTTGATTTCGATTATTTATATTAAGACTTTGTTCTTAAGATTTTTTTGTTTTTAAGATTTTTTCCTTGAAATTATTCAAACTAATATTTTACTGAATTCATTGAACTTTATTTTCAGGGCACGTTTTTTAGTTTTATTTTCTGAATAAGCACGTACGTTGACAAGCAGTATTTTGAAAATTAAAATAAAATAAAAATAAAACACTATGATGCTGAACATTGATACTCTTATTCAATCAAAACAATCGGTATTTATTTTATTTCAATAAGTAAGGAGTGACTTTTTTCTTTAAACAATTACCTATGGAGATATGCCGAATTAAATGTATTTAATAAGTACATTAAAAACAATGAAAAATAATAATTTATAAAATTCGAGTATTTCTAAATGTACATTAAATTAGATTTCATAATTTTTAAATTAATTTATTAAAAAATGTAGTTCAGTAATTCTGCAGGTACATGTTTTATGAGAAAAAAAATGTTTTTAGTTAGTTACACATATACCTAATAAAAATTGAGAGGATTTACACTTACATTAAAAATAAAGTTTTTTCAATAAAGTATTTGTTTGATTAGTCATATTTTTCGGGAACCGAGATATGTTAATGGCTGATGTCAAATGCAGTATATCTATATATTTTTTTAATTGATCTAAATAAATATTTCTTGATTTCGATTATTTATATTAAGACTTTGTTCTTAAGATTTTTTTTGTTTTTAAGATTTTTTCCTTGAAATTATTCAAACTAATATTTTACTGAATTCATTGAACTTTATTTTCAGGGCACGTTTTTTAGTTTATTTTCTGAATAAGCACGTACGTTGACAAGCAGTATTTTGAAAATTAAAATAAAATAAAAATAAAACACTATGATGCTGAACATTGATACTCTTATTCAATCAAAACAATCGGTATTTATTTTATTTCAATAAGTAAGGAGTGACTTTTTTCTTTAAACAATTACCTATGGAGATATGCCGAATTAAATGTATTTAATAAGTACATTAAAAACAATGAAAAATAATAATTTATAAAATTCGAGTATTTCTAAATGTACATTAAATTAGATTTCATAATTTTTAAATTAATTTATTAAAAAATGTAGTTCAGTAATTCTGCAGGTACATGTTTTATGAGAAAAAAAATGTTTTTAGTTAGTTACACATATACCTAATAAAAATTGAGAGGATTTCCTAACTCTAATTAGAAATCATTATTTTTCAACGCATGTACAGTGACTCGTAGTATCAGATAATAACTAGAACCAAAAACATTTTTTTTAAACAAAGTATATATTTCGGAAAAGAATTACGGTAAAAAAATATTATATCTTTTAGTATATTATTCACACGAAGTAGGTTAAATGTACACATGAAAGTAATTAATTAAAAAAATTATTTTTCAACCTTATGAAAAGTTACCAGTATAGGGGGGATACTTCGTGAACTTGTAGATTTAAGGAGATGTGAAAATAGAAATTTCAAATCCCTATTTATTTTTTAATTAACAATGGGTTGACTCTCTCTGTAGTGCTTTTTTATTTGCTTCGAATACCACGTATGATTTTTTCCAAAAATTTTTATCACTAAATGATCGGGATTTTTGTGCAGCCGCAATTTTTCTCCTAATTGTTATTGACGAAAAAGGCTGTTCAATATTAACTATTAATAATTAATTTAATAACCATTGAAATCATTTTTTAATTTTTTAATCAAATTATATTATTATTAACTTTTATTTAAACTTTTTTGGCCAATTTATATGTTACATGACTACTTTAATTAATTATGAAACTCTGATGTTCTTTATAATGGACTTACCGCAGGATATCTCAGGAATCATTTCATCGAATAGGCTGAAAGTTTAATAGTAACTTCTAAATATGATTTAATTCCATTTGAGTGGAACAGACTGTGTTAAGATTGTAATAAAAATATTATCATTACTAAATAAATTAAAAATTGAAAAATTATATAAAAAACAGATAAATATTTTTTTTATATAAACATTTAGATTTTTATTACAATTCCGTTGCGATTAAGTGGATTTAAATTATATTTAAAAGTTACTGCTAAATTTCAGCCTATTCGACGAATGGTTCCTGAGATATCCTGCAGTAAAGCCATTATGGAAAAAAGATCAGAGTACGAAGTCTCATAATTAATTAAAATAGTTATGTGACATATAAGTTGGCCAAACCAATTTAAATAAATATTGATAATTTGTTTAAAAAATTAAGAAATGTTTTCAATTGTAATGAAGAAAATGATTAATTTTTAATATTGAATAGTTTTTTTTCAATTTTAACACTGGCTGGTCCCCTTAAATTAAATAATAAAAATAACCTTTAAGTTTAATTTTTAAATAGAATATTATATTTATTTCTAATCATTGGTCCCAAGCTGTATAATTTTAGTTTAATATATATATACAAAATTACTTTCCAACTAAACAGTATAATGATTCCTCTGGAATTCTAATAATATCTAACCGAGACAATTGGATCGTTAGTAAATTCGACCAAAGTAAATGTCAGTAATATTAACCAAACTGATTTCTTTCGTATTCTCTTAAACATCACTGAAATATTCCTTAATTTCAATTCTTATTCCACGCATAAAAACAAATTAAAAACAAAAAAAAAGTAAAATTTTCCGAAACAAGGATTAGTAACGGGGAAAAAAAATGCGAAGCAGCAATAAAATGCATTTGATCGTTTAATTAGATTCACGATCTCCCTTAACTTTCGACAAATTTCCTTTCACATAGGTAAATCCTAGGTTCGTCGAACGAGAATGAGAAAGCTCGTTAATCCGAAAATCCCGTTTGCCTAGTAATCGCGCACGCACGCTACAATTCCCCGCGCGAGTCAGAAAATTTTACAATCTCGGTATACATATATACATATATATGCGAGCCAACTCCAACTCGCTCCTACACATACATGCACGACGGTCAAGCCTTCCCGCTGTGCATGGCCCACTTTATATGTACTTCGAACGCTCCGTGAAGGACTATCCGGGTAATCCCAAGAATTTCTCACGAGCGCGCATCCCAAAATCTCCTGTACTCGGGGGGTTATGAAACTTCCTGATCGTTGGCTCGCGAGACCGTAAAAACCCTTGGAATAAGGAGATTCTATACGTGTATGTGTGTGTGTGTGTGTGTGTGTGCGTGATCCTTCGTGCATGCGCATCGCGTGTGCGCGATTACAACGTAAGAGAAAATAATATATACTTTGTGAAATAACGATGACACTGTTTTTTCTTTTTTTTTTTTCAAATTTATGTATAATTTATATTGAATGTATATATGTGGAGCTTTTGGTGAATATTTTGTTAATTAAGTGTATTGAGAGAGAACGTGAAATGGAATTTACGTCTCGTTGATTCGATATCTGAATGGAACGATTAAAAGGGTACATCCAAACCTTTGAATACACCAGACAATTATTGAAAGATATATAACGTATACATCTTCCTATATTATATAGTTATAACAAAAAATTTGGAGCTTAAAATATTTAAATAACACACAATTTTGTAAATAATAAATATTTGTTTATTTCAGAATGTAGATAAAAATAGTTATTTAATTAACTATTGGGGTTGACGAGCGGAGCAAGCAGGGGGCGATGCCCCTCTAATATATACCTATATATGTATATGTATCAGGATCGATAATCGGAAAGGTACGAGGCGTTCGGAATTTCGGAGCATTTGTTATTCTTCACTTTGATTTCTTTTATGAAGAATGACCAAAGTGAAAGAAAAGAAATCATCAAGGGGTATATAACGAGATAAATGAGGGGGGAATAAGAGAAAGCTGAAATCCGAGTTTCCCCATGTTAAAGTAAAAGGAGCGAAGGTGAAAGAAAAAAAAAACATTAGGAGAAAAATGAAGTAGGAAGGGGAAAGATAAAAGGTGTAGGTGTGTAGGTAAGGAGAAAAATAAAGCGCGAAAGGAAAAATGAAAGGGAACGAAGGATAAGGAAAAGCAGAAGAGAGGAGAGAATGAGGAGTGTTAGACGGTATAGAAAGAAGCGAAAAGTTCGATCCCCATACCCGTCGGTAAGAAATGGAAGCGATAACTTAACTCCGTGCGGACTCTTAAAAATTCATTCGCCCCGGGGATTCGGTGCAGCGATGCATAATTCAACCAGGAGGGGTATAAGACTCGTCCCGGTCCTACGAGTAAGCTACACTTGGCTAAATTTTACCAATAAATTATCGAGCCTCTCTCCCTCGTCGTCCGGGGTTTCTCCCTCCTCCCGACCATTTCCCTCTCTCTTTCGTTATACACGCGCACGGTGTTCATCTCGACAAATTAATCGTTAATGGATTTTCGCCTTCTTCAAGGCCGATCTGGTTTTTGGGAAACGTTTAATCGGAACGTATTATCACTTTTCCCCAGTACGGATGTTATACCGGATGCTATCGATCATTTTTACCGATTGCCCAATCGTTCTTTCCACGAATCACTTTGATTCGGTTATTTGATTAGTTACCCCTCCCTCCCCCCTTCCCCAATATGGAAAACCTAAATTGACTTTTCCAACAATCTTTCGCATTCAACTTTTGGTAATGAGAAAAACGTATATATACATCTTTATATGTGTGTTTGTCCTTTGGTTTGAAAACTTATTTAGATCTGATTTTTTCCTTTTACACTAACCGTATGGTTTCCGTTCATTCCCGTTAAATTAGTAACTCTCGGGTAATTTTAATCTCACTGTTTTTAATTCTGAGTTTATTAATTTTATATTTATTAATATTTGTAAAAATGAAGTAGTACCTGTATAAGTTTTGTGTTAAAAATTAGTATTAAGTGTATAGATGGATACGCACGGATAGTTAGAATAAAAAAAACGATATACTAATATTTAATACTAATTATTGTTATAAATATGAAAAATGTTCTATCAAAGATTACTACGTTTTCCAAATAAGAATTTTTAGTCTTTTCGGAAAACATTCTAATATGTTATAATATGTATAATGATCAATAATGTATAATGTTCAACAATAATAGAAAAAAATCTTAAAAATTACTATATATTGTTTAGTATAGTCGAGGCACAAGCTTGATATAAATATATTAATTTTTGGTATAATTTTTGTAGTTATAATTTGTAATACAATTCGTTAAATTTAAGGGGTTCTTATACCGCAAGGTTTTTCCCCTGAGAGTCAATAAAATCAACGATTTTTTTGCCTCAATTATGAAATCAATCTTTTAACTAATTTTTATTTTTTTTCCCCTTTCTTTAAAATAAATCATAATAAACCTTCATAAAATAATTCAAAAGTAAATGTTACAATTACGTACAGTATAATAATTCTATTGATTCTAAAAGTCTGTACTTTAACTATACTATAAATTGTACAGAAATTTATAACGGAATATCTTTTTAACGTATAAATAAATTTTACTACAGAATACACTCATTTTTTCTGGCAATCTATATCCTTCATTACTAAAAGATATTACTAATGTTTATCACAACAATTTTTCCCGCGCAATTACTCTTCTCTCTCTCCAAATATATAGTAAAGCTTACATTGAGAAAAAAGATAAATTACAAATGACAATATAGAGTCTAGTAGAGAAACTAGTAAAATTACTGTATAATTTCCAGTAAAAATATGAGTAAAGTTTATTATAAATTTCACTATAATCTTTGCAATATTTACTACAATTTCAGCAAATTTTGATATAAACTAATGTAATTTTCCTTAGTTTATCAATCTGCGAATTATTTACGAGAAAATATTGTAATTTATATTATAAAAGAAAACTTTGTAATTTTTAATACAAAATTTCTCTCTCCGGGAAATACAACAGTTCGATTAAATATTAAATTAGAACAAAGTTTATTAGACGTGCACCGATATTTTAAAGCACCGAAATAAAAGGATTAAAAGAGAAGGAGTAAAAAAATTTAAATTGGTTTGACTAAAAAGAAAAAAAAAATAAACAAAACGAACCAAGATACATTCCGTCAGCCCGCGGAAAATCGTATATCGGTATATATATATAACGAAAGTATATATGTAAATATAAATTTCGATATCTGCAAGCAATATAACCGTCTCATTTCCTTGGGCACATAACGGTTATAGAGTGGAAAAATATCTGTATCTACATTCCTCTCTCGTGACATTCGTTCAAAACCTCGAAGCTTAACCACCGCGGCAAATCCTTTCGAAACTTTAGTCCGCATCTGCGTTTATTCGCGCACCTCTGCGTCCGGTATATAGTTGAAGAAAAACGTGGTTTCGTGTGTATATATAGATAGATATATATATGAACGTATAGAGTCGATAACGAAAATACAGTGACGAGGATAAACGTATACGTATATATACGAATAGTAGCATGGATTCAGTTAGACAATGAACGTGTAGGTGTGTAAGAATATATACGCGTATAAGAGGTATATATAGGAAGGGTGTATAAACGTTGAGAGTTCCGAGGAGATCAGCCGCATACACGTAATCACGAGAGCAGTCAAACTCGACTCGGCGCAAGAGAGACATCGAGCCCGATATGTATATATAGTCCCGGTGAATTTCAAGCACGAGGTGTCACTGCATTTGTTCTCGTCTCGCCTATTGTTCTTAGACTCTTTGATCATTCGTCGGGAAATTCGTGCAAGACCCAAGGAGTTTCCTCTGGCTGAGAATCATTTTCTCACTCTCCCTCTCTCTCTCTCTCTCTCTTTTCTCTCGGGATGTCGGTATATGTGTAGAGGACGCGGAATTTGAATTCAAATTTTCAATTTGTTTGACTGTTGTTTTCGTGCAGGGAGTATATACCTTCACTTTTACCGAGTGCTGCTGGAATAAGCGTTGGCTTTGATTTTTTACTCCTTTTCGTCTTGCTGCTGCTGCTGCTGCGTGTTGTTGTCGTTCCTTCGTCCGATCCTGTATACCTTTTATCCCGCAATAGTATACGGAGCTGGATATATAAGGATTCAATTTGAGGAAACGAGGATCGAGTTTGCGAAATCCACTAACCTCTCGATTTGTATATACAGGAAAGAGACGTTTGGTGAATCGCTCATTGGTCATTAATTAACTTATTTATTTTAATTATTAAATGGTTATTGGCAAGTATTTCTTTGTTTTTATTTGTAATTATTTTTGATAAATTTTATGAATGATGATTAGCTGTTTAATTATATCCATATAGATTAAATAGTTACTCAGACACTATACCCTTTCCTCGTGATTATCAAATTGTTTGGAATAATTGAAATATTAATAATATATTTGAAAACTTCGTGGATTGAATGTAAATAACAGAAATTGAAAAAAATTGTAAACTATTATTTAGGATTTTACACATATCAAAACCAGAGCTTGGTAAGTATTATCCCTATTCGTCGAATACTTTTCCTCGAATACTTTTTTTATTTCTTTTTTTAATTAATCAATCAATACAGACAAAACTAAATTGAAATAATGCAAATTTTATATTTTATTTATTTAAAAAAACTTGAAATGTTTTTTAATAAATTAAATAAATACAATTTAATTTTTTGTTAAAAATGTTACTGTTTGATGAATAAAATAAAAAAAAGTATTCGAGGATAAGTATTCGACGAATATTTTACCTCGAATACAATTTTATTTATTTTTTCTAACTAATCAATCAATAAAGAACAAAACAAAATTTAATGAAATCAACTTTTATATTTTATTTGTTTAAAACAAAACAGAAAATTTTTGCTTCTAAGATTAAACACCATTTAACTTTATAAATATCACTTTTTTCATCACTATTTTTACTTTATTTTTAAAAAAATATTCGACGTAAAGTTGGGAACAGGTTGCTGAACATTAATATTTCTTGGTACAATATTGTTAAAACCACTGAAAAACTTCGAATGGACCCAACTAATTGATATACATTTAATAATTTCCAAAATTTGGATATAATTGACATAATAGCTCTATATCTTTTAGCTACGGAGATAAATACAAAAAGCTTATGCAATTTAATATTTTTGCATTAAAATATAAATAGTGTTATAATAATACATTTGTTGAGACTGAATATTTTTCAAGAACAAAAGTCATATAATAAAAATCCAAATATAAATATTTTTCTTACTCTTAAGTTTTCTTACAAAGGAGAATGCCAACGGAAAGCATTTGAAGTATATCTATATACATTCAAGATTTGTATATGTAGATATACTTGCAATGTTAAAAATGAAACTTTGTCAGTTAATTTTGGCTTTTCCTTTCATTTCCCAAAAAACATTTTTTTGCAAATGAAATATCGCTAGTAAAAGTAAAAGATAAGGCATGATTTATAGGTCTTGGAACGTCTTTATACTTATTGGCGGACGCCTTTCACATAAGAATATTTGACCAAGAGTAGTAATATTATTTGTTTTGTTAAGTGTTTTATAACCATTTAATTTTGTTTATTTATCTTTCACTCAAATTATGTAAACAATTGACCTGGTGTATGTATTTGACCATTATTAATATTTCACAATTTAAAGCAAGTTAAAAAATTAAATTTTTTTTTATAATCTATAGTTACACCTAAAAATATCGTTTAAATTTTAACTAGAATTGTTATATAATAATTTAAATACATTACAATTATCGTCGAAACCCGTAATTTATAAATATAATAAACAATCAAAACAAACAAACTGCTCGAAATTGCGTGCATTACAATCGACGAAATCACTAAAACGATACAGTTAATTTTGATGCACAATGTATATATTTATATACCTATATATCTATACGCGCATTATCGATTTAAATAATAAAGTGAGTAAAAAGTGTGACAGCTGAAAAAGGAAAAGAAAGTCTGCACGAAGAAGACAAAGCGGAATTCGAGACGATACACGTTTTTCTATAAATATATACGTGAATATACATACATAGACCGAAAGAAGGGATCAACCATTTATCCCACGTTCCGGTCAGCGATCACTACACTTTTGTTTTGCCTTCATTTCCGGAGTCTCGCAGTACGAAAACCTATACACCCACATATACAAGAAGGAGAGAGACGGAAACCTCGCGGACCAAACTACGGATACACCACAATGGGTTTATTCATACGTGGACGCCAAGGATCGCGAGCAATTCTCTCTGGCTTTATGCGCTCGTCCCTGCGGATAAAAAAGATGAGAGAAGAAAAAAAATACATTTGCGTACAATGTCCGATTCTGTCGTCTCGCTCGTTGAAAAAGAATCTTTTTCGTGTATGCGATCTCTCTCTCTCTCTTTCTCTCAAATATTCTTGGACTTGTACAGCATATATATGTATAAGTGCGTGTATCGTGATACGACTGTTAAACCTTTTCAGGAATTTGTCGAGTGACTATAAGTAGACGTTTTACAACGGAGATGCATGTCGTGATTGTTACGCACTCTAAATTTTTTTCAAGTGAAAAATTCATTCTTAAGAGACGAATCTTAATCAATCGATGTTGAGTCAGAGATTTCGATCTAATCGAGTTAAGGGAATGTCGGATCCAGAAAATGGTCATTTGTTACTTTTTTTTATAAACAACAGATTCAGTTTTTGAAAAAAATCTGTCCTTCAGGCTATCTCTGGCATGTTTTGTACAATATAACTAAATTTTTTCATATTTGGAATCGATATTTTAATTACAATGTTTGGGTTAAAAGATTACGTCTTTTTTAATAAAAATTACTTTTTTTAATAATTACCCACGATAAATTCTTTATTTAATTATTATTAAGCAAATGATTTTTCCATTAAAAATTAAAACATATCCGTATGAATTTTACCAGATTTTTAATTCAATATTTTACATATAATTTTTAGGGTTGAAATGTGTAGATCCTGTAATTTGGCTCTGAAATAGGCCATAAAGATTCCTTTAATTTTATTTTTCGTGGGAAAAATTGCTTAATTCAAATACAACATTTCTCGGATTCGAGTGAAATTTACTCACCAAAATGTAGTGATTTGGTTTTAGTAAAAGTTTCGAGTAACTTTTCAACTTATAACGAATTTAGATAGTATTGAATAAACAATGAATTATTTTTCAAGTAAATTCGTTTCTGATGCCTCTGGAAATGTGAATGGATGTTCTGATTACAAACATGATAAACGAATCCGTATTTCGTTAATATTATATATGCATGTTATATTTCGATTACGATAAAATCTAACGCGAAAAATCTGATTTTTCAAAATAAATATTGAGTCATTCTCTTATTTGACATAATAATTACATCGAATAACAGTTATTCGAAATTTCAAATTATTTTTAAGATTCTTTTAGCACACTGAGAAAAGTTTAGATTAAAAACTTACTATTGGGCCTTGCTAAGTAATCACAAACTGAGGACAAAATTAGATATAGTTTCCAGTAGAAATTACTATAGTTAAATAGTCTACCAATTTTATAGAAACTATAATATGTCCCCAGTTTGGTCAGTCCTGTTGATTCTTTACTCGAAACTATAGGTAATCTTTAATAACAAAATTTCTGTCCGTGTATTTAATGTAAATTGAACGTTTGCCAATGAGAATGTGCAGATTGGCATACAAAAATGCAAAACTGGCAAGTGCTTCGAAAATATTAAATTAATCTTAATTAAATTTACCGACAGTTATTAAAGTAGTGAATTATACAACATTTATAAACATGTTAATTTTGATGCACAATGTATATATTTATATACCTATATATCTATACGCGCATTATCGATTTAAATAATAAAGTGAGTAAAAAGTGTGACAGCTGAAAAAGGAAAAGAAAGTCTGCACGAAGAAGACAAAGCGGAATTCGAGACGATACACGTTTTTCTATAAATATATACGTGAATATACATACATAGACCGAAAGAAGGGATCAACCATTTATCCCACGTTCCGGTCAGCGATCACTACACTTTTGTTTTGCCTTCATTTCCGGAGTCTCGCAGTACGAAAACCTATACACCCACATATACAAGAAGGAGAGAGACGGAAACCTCGCGGACCAAACTACGGATACACCACAATGGGTTTATTCATACGTGGACGCCAAGGATCGCGAGCAATTCTCTCTGGCTTTATGCGCTCGTCCCTGCGGATAAAAAGATGAGAGAAGAAAAAAAATACATTTGCGTACAATGTCCGATTCTGTCGTCTCGCTCGTTGAAAAAGAATCTTTTTCGTGTATGCGATCTCTCTCTCTCTCTTTCTCTCAAATATTCTTGGACTTGTACAGCATATATATGTATAAGTGCGTGTATCGTGATACGACTGTTAAACCTTTTCAGGAATTTGTCGAGTGACTATAAGTAGACGTTTTACAACGGAGATGCATGTCGTGATTGTTACGCACTCTAAATTTTTTTTCAAGTGAAAAATTCATTCTTAAGAGACGAATCTTAATCAATCGATGTTGAGTCAGAGATTTCGATCTAATCGAGTTAAGGGAATGTCGGATCCAGAAAATGGTCATTTGTTACTTTTTTTTATAAACAACAGATTCAGTTTTTGAAAAAAATCTGTCCTTCAGGCTATCTCTGGCATGTTTTGTACAATATAACTAAATTTTTTCATATTTGGAATCGATATTTTAATTACAATGTTTGGGTTAAAAGATTACGTCTTTTTTTAATAAAAATTACCCACGATAAATTCTTTATTTAATTATTATTAAGCAAATGATTTTTCCATTTAAAAATTAAAACATATCCGTATGAATTTTACCAGATTTTTAATTCAATATTTTACATATAATTTTTAGGTTGAAATGTGTAGATCCTGTAATTTGGCTCTGAAATGGCCATAAAGATTTCTTTAATTTTATTTTTCGTGGGAAAAATTGCTTAATTCAAATACAACATTTCTCGGATTCGAGTGAAATTTACTCACCAAAATGTAGTGATTTGGTTTTAGTAAAAGTTTCGAGTAACTTTTCAACTTTATAACGAATTTAGATAGTATTGAATAAACAATGAATTATTTTTTCAAGTAAATTCGTTTTTGATGCCCCTGGAAATGTGAATGGATGTTCTGATTACAAACATGATAAACGAATCCGTATTTCGTTAATATTATATATGCATGTTATATTTCGATTACGATAAAATCTAACGCGAAAAATCTGATTTTTCAAAATAAATATTGAGTCATTCTCTTATTTTACATAATAATTACATCGAATAACAGTTATTCGAAATTTCAAATTATTTTTTAAGATTCTTTTAGCACACTGAGAAAAAGTTTAGATTAAAAACTACTATTGCTTCTAAGTATCACAAACTGAGGAAAATTAGTATAGTTTCCAGTAGAAATTACTATAGTTAAATAGTCTAAATTTTAATATAAACTATAATAATTTCCCCCAGTTTGTCAGTCTGTGATTTCTTTACTAGAAACTATAGTAATCTTTAATACAAAATTTCTGTCCGTGTATTTAATGTAATTGAAACTTTTGCCAATGAGAACGTGCAGATTGGCATACAAAAATGCAAAAATGGCAGTGCTTCGAAAATATTAAATAAAGCTTAAATTAAATTTACCGACAGTTATTAAAATAGTGAATTATACACATTTAGAAACTATATATAATATACTAAATACAATGCAACTACCTTACAAAACGCTTGTTTGTTTTTTCATTTAAAATTGCCTCTTGGATACTTTCACATATTTTGAATTTTCTCGCTTGACGTCCGGCAAATCTGATAAGAAATTCGTAATCATCGACCTCCTTTATACAGATTTTCTAAAAAAATTGACGAGATTTTAAATCTGCATTGTCATATCGTATCCGTCAATTTGAATTTTTTAATTACTAACGTCAAATAATCCATAATCAGTAATCCCAAATTCACAAACATATCAAAAGAACTGCTCGACGTTATTTTCAGTTAAATAATACCCTTAAAAGGTTCAAACGCGCCGAAATAACTAGGTTACATAAACGGGAGTAGAAGCTTTTTCCGAATTGTTTAAACTCTACTTTAATTTAACTCTCGATGACTATAGTTATTAATTTAGTAACAAGAACGAGGAAGAAGAATTACAACGATTTCATAACATAAAAAAGTGGGTATACGTCATTAAATCTCAAATGTAAATACATTTCTACGCAAACATTAAAAGTAAAAAGTAATGAATGATTAAAATTGAGAAACAAATGTGTAAAATGCAAGAAAATCTTTATTATACATTTGAAATACGGATACAGTATATATATATAAATGTATACGTATGTGCATTAGAACTCTGACCGTAGAAAAATCAGGCACGTCCAGGTGGTCGGAAGCGTAAACTCAAGAATCTGATAAACAACCAGTCAACGAATGAGCTACACGAGTTTTAATATTTCAAGAGGCACGTTATGGTCCAAGTCGTAGGAAGGAGACCGAAGGCCGCTGCCACTTGGCTGCTGAATTTCACATGTACACGCGTCCCCGAAGAGGCCTCGGGAAACGCGGCCAAAGGAACGAGGAGCTAGAGGAGGGTTGCTGCCTTGAATTTCTCAGATCCCGGAATTTCTTATGTCTCGCGAGAAGCAAGCTATCAAGAGAGAGAGAGAGAGGGACGAGCTTCTCGTCCTTCGGTATCTCCCATGAGATCGAGAATGGATCCGTGATGCCTTTGTTCCGACTAGACTTAATAACCGCAGATCTAGTGTGAAGCTATCTGTACAGTCGAGAGGATCAGCTGTCGCTCAAAATATTTTACATCAGATATTTCAATTTAGGAACAATGAATTAAGCTCGATACGTAGGCGTGTAAATGGGACCTAAGTAACTTTTTATATTTCAAGAAAAATGGAAAGAAAACAGCAAACAAAGAAACACGATATCTTAAAAATTGGATTTTAAAAGTGAATTTTCGTAACAATATCACTTATATCCTATTTACGTGACTAAAAGGTCATCAATTGTGATACTAGAAATCTAACGATTATTTACAGTACATGAAGACCGCCTGGGTTAAAATTGTAAGAAACTATGCAATAATAAATTAATCATTCTTTTTCTAACAATTGTAAATATTTCTTAATTTTCTAAACAAATTATATTATTATTAACTTTTATTTAAAATTTTGTATCCAATTTATATGTCACATAACTACTTTAATTAATTATGAGACTTTGTACTCTGATTTTTTTTTAATGAACTGACCGCAGGATATTACAGGAACTACTTCATCAAATAGGCTGAAATTTTAATAGTAATTTTTATATATGATTTTAATCCATTTGCATGGAAAACACTGTGTTAATATTGTAATAAAAAAATTATACTTACCAAATTATTTAAAAAAATTGAAAAATTGTCCAAAAAACTTTTATTAAAGTTCATTTAGTGACTTTAAAACATGTTTTGCTATTATTATTAAAATTTCAGCCTATTCGATAAAGTAGTTCCTGAGATATCCTGGAAAATCAGAGTGGGGAGTGTCATAATTAATTAAAATAGTTATTTTACAAATAAAATTAGCTAAAATTTTAAAATAAAAATTAATAGTAATATAATTTGTTAAAAAAATTTAGAAATGTTTTCAACTGTTATGAAAAAAAAAATTAATTGTTAATATTGAATAGTTCTATTTCAATTTTAACTAAGGATTGTCCCCTTAATATCAATATTAAAAACTTGTTATAAAAATATCTTTAATCATGATCATACATTCAATATTACAATACGTTTATAATTAATTTTTATCCTTCGTAACGAAATATAACAATAGAATGATATTTTAACTATCAAAATTAGCTTACAATCCGTCAAAATTTCTATCAGGGAACGTTCGCAAAGTTTCATCCCAACGTTCGCAAAAAACATCAATACGCTTTCAATCAGAATTCATAAATGATGAACGCAGATATAGCCAAGCTTTCCATCGGTCGTTTTTCCGATCGATAGATTATCTCTCGATCGCGTGAAAAGTCATTCAGGTTTATTAGGAAGTGGAGTTCGGAATCCCGGTTGTACAAGTTGAACCAAGTGACCAAGTGAATGTACAAGTTTGGTTAACAGCTCGATTAAACTAGTCGGAAAGTAATCAGTGACACCAAAAACGAGAGAAGATGGTTGTTAATAAGTAAAAGTAATTTAAAACTTATTATCAATGATCTAGAGATATAAGATTTTCCATTACTTAGTAATTCACGGATCAGACGTTAAATAGATTCGTATTATTTAACGCGCACCGAGCTCGAAGGCGTATAACGATAATAAGTCTTATATATATACCTTTCATTCGTTAATTTCTCCTTATATGTATATATAGTCATAAAATCTTATCACAAATAAAAATAAATTACTAATTATTTAACGTGACACACAAAAGCAAAGACTAAGCTATATGTATACTTCTAAATTCATGAAATTTAAATGACGAAAAAGAAAAAACGCTTCTCCCGATTATATAGTCCGACGAACTTTTTAAATCCTCATTAACGATCGCGCAGGAAGGAAAAAAAACAAACGGTAAAAGAGACGGTCAAACGAAGTCGTTTTAATTAAAATTTTGTAGGATTGAAAAGATTCTTAGAAAAGGCTATAATAAATCCGCATCTCGTATAAAAAAAATAAAAGAAAAGGTTATAGTAAAGTCGGAAAAGGTTAAAAGACATGAGAGAGTGTCATTGGTTGTTAGTTGGGAGTTCCGTTCAAAACCGATCAACATCGACCGATCGTATTCCCATCGTCTATATCCATTCGCGCGGTGTGTCTCGCTCGGTCTTTCATTCAGTCGTATAGGAAAGCACATTCTCCCATTAGCGAACAAGCCACCGATGCACTATTATCCTAGTTTCGCCCTTTAAACTAAAGTAACGTATACCTACCGTTTACCGTAACATTTACCTTTCTACATCTCTTATACGAGAGAGCTCGCTCATAACCGAGCACTCCTACCGGGAGAAGTTTAATTAAGTTATTCATAGGAGAATTACAATAAACGTATATGTAGTTACGAAATTAGATTGATTCCACTTTGGAATTACCAGACGTTGTATATATCTATATACGTACGTACATATCTTTGATTTGAAACGATTATTCGGAATCATGATTTATCAAAACTTTTTATCTATAACCATATTTACATAGTTTTCTTTTAATTAAGATATTAAAACTTTATAGATTAATACACCACGGTGATATATATGCAATCATCAGATTTTATAAAACGAAAAATGTCAAAAAAACCATTTTATTACTATATACTCACAAAAATGGTTGCTTAATGCAAGCGAAATATTTTTAATGGTAAATGATTTTTCTGGTATTAACATGAATTTCCTCTTACGTTAATTACTTTTAGGATTATTTTGTGAAACAAGGAGCATAATTCTTTAAATTGTATAAGAAGAATCGTTAACTTCAAGCGGATGTGTTTTTTGGCGCACATTTAAGAAGAATTCCGCACTTGCAGTAACAAATCATTTTTGTGAGTGTAAGAAAGATTGTTATCTTATATTTAATATTTGAAAGGCGAACTATAATAATTCCCATCGAATATTTTAAGTATATGATTAAATGGTTATAGCTTCAGCCAATTCTTCCAAATCAAGACTGTGCCAAAAGTTCGAAAAGCAGAATATAAATATTTGCATTTCTTGTATAAAATTTGCACCTTTTATTAATATTAAAAATTATATTTGATTAATTAATTAATAATTTATTATTAATATTAATAATTATTTTAACTAATTAATTAATAATTTATTATCAATATTTATAATTAACGTTGATATTGGTATCCGTAGGTTCGAGTGTAGGTTGTATTTGTTTATATTAAAATTTCCAACTATTTTGTAAGATTTCTTTTCTATTATTGGTTGAATTTATTAGACTATTTTACACAAGGATGCTCAATTGATGTCGATAAAAGCTTCGTTAAATTTGATACTAATAATTAGTACCTGGCATATTTATTTATTCAACAAATTTCATATAGAATTTAAGATTTATTTATAAGATACAACGACAAATAAATAATGACGATGGTTACAATACAACGCAACACTGATTTGCATAAGATTATTTCATTAAACTGATTTATATTAGTGGATAAAGTATTCCATTGCGGTTTATTTTCATTTACAGTAGAGCGAAACCAGTATAATGACATTTTATTTCTTGAAAAATTCTAAAATTATGTAAAGAACGAAGTAAGATTCTTTTATCAGATGGGTGCGATATAAATATTTTATTTAAGGAAGATCGCACTCAACTCTTTTACCCTCTCTACTACTTTATCAACGTAAAATATATCACATAAAAATAGACATAATTAAAAAACAGTATTAATTATGGCAATTGTAAGAGTTCATCGCTCTTCCTTTATTAATAATCAATATGTATATATCTACTAAATTTTAAGTAGAAAGATCCTTACTTTTTAAGAACCCTCAAAAATTCAAAAATTAATATCAGGTTTGACGAACGTAACATAATATTATAAGAATATGGTTATACATATTTTATATAAATAGTGAACCCTTCAAATTTTATAATTCAAAGCCTGCTTTTTAATTATTTCTGATGATATAACGGAATGTTTAACATCGATAAGGTATAGGAAGGATAAAAGTAGAAACATTATATTTAATTTCTTTGTTAATTTCTGTTATTTGATATTTCCTTCTATAATTAGAAAAAATATAAATAATAATACTAATTTACTATAAATCTACGCCTTATCGGAGTCAATTTTTGCAAACTTTACTATTTGATTTTTTAGTTCATCTACCTATAGTAACTGTCAGTTTATATACTTCGAAAATGTTTAGATTAAAAATTACAATGATTTTTAATAAAGAAATCACAGACTGGCAACCCAGAGGTAGGCAAGAATTTGTCTACAACTTTTCGTCAAATACTTTTTAAAATAGATTAAATGACTTAAACATTATTTAATTTCATAGATATCACTTTGTTTTATTACATCTCTATATTTTTATTTCATTTCTAAAAAGTATTCGACGGAAAGTTGCAGACGAATACTTGCTCTCTGGTAAACTGAGAAAATGATCTATTATAGTTTATAATAAAATTTAGTAAATAATTTAATTCTTGTAACATTTACTATAACTTTTATACATTTTATAGTAATTTTCCTCTCAGTTTATTAGTCCGTGTAACTATTGTAATTTTTTTCAAATAATTCGATCATTCGGCGATATATGTATATATGATTTTTACAATTTTACCGCACCACATAGCTTGATTTTAAATTAAAATTGTAGTTTGTAATAAAAATATTGTAATTTTTAACACAAAACTTCTCTCAACGCATTCTTAGTAGATGCGTTATTTAAAAAATTGGTCAAATTGCCTTTAAGAATTTTGTATTACCGTAACTGTCCTGAAAATGTTTGGAAATATATAAATAATAAAACTCATTTTCCTTGCAGCTGTTGTTGTACCTACGATCCGACGACCCTTACCGCGCTGAGGTTATTCAATCGTGAAAATTGTCAGATCGATATATACATATACATATACATACATACACTCTAGAAGAAATAATATTTCAGATTTCCATCCGCATCGAAAGATCATCATTTTTATTTGGTAACAAGGCCATATATATACCCATAGTTTCGTAATATAGAACGAGAGGTCACGTTTATTTCTCGTTACGTCGAACAAGCATGTTCATCAAATTTACTTTGGATGTTTATATGTATAGCTCAAGACGGACGATACAATACAAGGGTGATCAACTAATAAGAGAAACGAGATAAAATATAATTCATAAATCCATAATGAGAAAAGGAAAAGAGAAATCTCCCCCGTTGCGTAATGTAACGATGAGTGAGAGAAGTAGGCGCGTATGAGGCTAATCGAATGCCAAGATCGAAATCAAGGGAAATATGAGAGATATATAAGAAAAAGCATGGGGTATGACAAGACCAGGACGTATTGGATAGGGATAAGGGTACGAGCGTAGAGAGGGCTCGAGGGTACTACCTACTCACCTGCGAACACAATCCTCCCCCTCCCTCTCTCTCTCTCTGTTCCTGGTCTAAAACGCAGAGAGGTAGGTACAACGACAGACCACGATAGAACGGTATCTTAACCATAGAACGTAGAGTGTCGCGTGAACGCGCGTGTGGAGAGCTCTTGATTTCCGCAAATTGATCGTGTCTGGGCCGAAAGCTCTGCGAGCCCTGGGCTTACTCTCGGATTCACGGGTAATTTCATCCCTCGGACGGAGACGTACCAATTAGGCTTCCGCGTCTATATATGCCCCACTCTCTCTTCATCTCTGGATATGTGTACACACACACGTACACGCGCATCTATGTGTATAAATGTATATACGACCGAGAGAGTAGGGAGAAGGACAAGCTCGTTCCGGGGAAATGTTGTTTACCATTACTTCGACAATTGCACGCACGCGAAACCTCCCGTGTCGAGTGGTCGCAGGCACTAGGAAATAACTCCCCGTGCATATGTATACACGGACAGTTTTCAAACGCATTTTTACATTCCCCCCCCAGCCCCCAACCCCTTCCCTAGCTCCTAACTTGAAGTATTTGCAAGGTAACATTTTTCGCAAAATCCGAGGTATCCGACGATATCGCGTATCAAACGCATTCTTTTTGCTTTCGACTTTCGCTTGATCTTTCTTTATACTCGTTTTCTCCAAAGAGGTTATTTTTCCAATTTTTTTTCCTCCCTTTTTCACGAGGATCTACGACGAGGGTGTATAAAATTTCTTGTTTGACACTGGATATACACCCGCGCACCGGACACAAATTTCGTTTTAATTGAAATTTCAATGTTTAACGTTTATTTCGAACTGTATATGTATATATTCCTCCTATACGATCGACCTATCAAATCAATTTTTCGTTTCGTAATTCTAAAAGCAAAAGAGAGAATTACATAACGCGCGGCGTTTTATCGGGTTTAATACATTGTTTCACTTGGTTATCGAGAACATCAGCGTTATTGCGATTATAACTGTCGAAACTAGGTCGTAACTCTTTACATAAGAATTTATGAGCAAATCCACGGAACTTTTAGATTTGTGATTAAAATAAAATTTCTTTTTATAGCACACTCTTCTTATTTGGTATACATATATTATACATCCTCAGGACTTCACAAAAACTGTAAGCGTGCAGGTCAATTTTAGCTTGACCGCGTACCTAACTAGACGATTATTTTATGATACAAATACGAATTTATTTACTTCAGATATCAATATCTAAAACGTAAGAATGGTGCCTTATTTTTTTTTCATCAAAGTTACTCTAACATAGTTTAGATCACAGCTGTCATACTGGCTATACAATCTTTATTTTGAATGTGCCTCGCATTACAGTGAAATTTTCATATTGATCATCATTTTCAACAAAATTAAGTAATTAATAAAGATTGGTCATATGTTTTCGTGGTCCTGTAATTATTTGTAGAACTACACGGTTTATTGTATATATACCTTTTCCATTTATTGCGACATCAAAATATTTTGTGACGCTCCTGCAACTACTTTAAAATATTTAAAAATTAACCGAATCACAATTAAGGCAATTTTGAAAATTTTAATATTTTAACCTGACTTCTTAAAAAAACTTACAAATTTTACAAAACCTTGGAAAATTTTTCTTTTACCTTATCTTTCACTTAAAAATGTTCTTATAATAGTTAAAATACGGTGTACCAAAAGATAACGTTAAATAAAGGCGCGAATTGGAAATCTAAAAGTTACGTGGATTTGACCGTATATACTAATGTAAAATATATCACTTTTTAACTTTCGTTAGATTTCGAATAATTGTATAAATATATATATATGTGTATAAATGTATATACGACCGAGAGTGATTTAGTAAAAAAAATCAGGAATAGAGCGATATTGTAACCAGTTAAAAAAAACCAAAAAATATGATTCACTAGACTTAAAGGATCACGCGCGTTAAATATTCATAATAATGAATAATAAAACGTTGAGTGCGCGGATTGTACATATATACATACATATATACGTACATGTTGTATAATCAATATATATAAGCAGCCGAGTTAATTCCAGATGTACATTTAACGATAAATATTCAACCTTCTGAGAATTTCAAGTATCCTCGTTATTACTAATGACTGGTGCATTCATTACCAAATCCCAGGCGTATATACGAGCGTTACCAATGTAAACAGATATGTAGACCATAACAACGAAGCGTTTTACCCGAAAGTCAGATTCAAGTATCCCGCGCGGAATTGAGCTACACGCGATTTAACGGCTGGCTTACCTTTCCTGTACCCATGCCCCTCCCCCTCTCTCTCTCTCTCTAAGGATTTTTTTTTAGTTCGTGGGATTAGTCGGCGCATTAAGGCTCAACCGATTGCAAATAATTTCGCTGTTCGGTACGTTGCTTGATTTTTCAATGGGATTGCTGTAGATGCGATCGTTGCGGTGTATGTGTTTATACGAAGCAAACATTTGGCGAATTTGAATGTTGAATTACGGAGTATATATATCTATCATTATTAAAAAGCTTCGTTAGGTGTTTATTTTTAATTTTTTTTATTGATTTTATCGGTTTGTGTATACTAATTTTATTATTTAACGATATATTTAGAGATTCAGTTTATTTTTTCTTTGTACGTGTAATAATTTGTATAATGGAAATAAGAAGATGCTGATGATTTTTTCGTCAAACATCATGTAATTTATATAATTGAAATAAGGAGTTAGTTTTATTTTTATTTAAGCAGATCTGATCTTTATGTAAGATTATTATGCTAGTTAGTGGTGATTTTTGATGATCAATTCATAAATATATAATATGATTTGGCTAAGTTTTGATGGTTATTCAGTAACCGTATTAAATTATACTTATTAATTATAAATAAATACAATTGAAACGTTTTTTTACAACATGAATTATTTAGTTTAATTGCTCGCTGTTTCGTTAATTAGTAGATTTTATATGTATCGACTACATCTCTGATATGTCCCACCATGATTAAATACAAGAGGAACAATTTATTTATAATGATAAATCTTGTCTTTTACCCTCCATTATATTGGTGATATTTAACAATCTATTCAATTTAAAGAAAATATCTTAGAATAATTTAAAAAAAAAGCAAAATATAGGTATTTTCTTGATTTTTAAGCTGATATTACTCAGAATTATCTGAATTGATTTTCAAACAAAACTCATTTAACAATACTGTTCTATTATAGAAAAAACATTTACATTATTTTAAATGGGAGGTTTTTTTAAATTCAGTTAAAAAATCGTCCCGTCAGGTACATGTTTTTTAATAGTTAATACTAGTACTTTTGAGTGATATCAGATGAAAGATAAAAAAATATTCTGTATTATGCTTTTTTTGATATTATACTACGATATTTTCTTCAAAAGCTCTGGATCGTTAAACATTAGATAAAACATACACATTTAAATGGAAAATGTACAAATGATCCTGAACTTATGGACAATACTGTACTTCCTAAATTGCACTAAGGATTCCGTCCTAACATTATAACAGCTTTTTCTCTTGATAAAAAATTTAATTTTAACCTGACTTCTTAAAAAACTTACAAATTTTACAAAACCTTGGAAATTTTTCTTTTACCTTATCTTTCACTTAAAAATGTTCTTATAATAGTTAAAATACGGTGTACCAAAAGATAACGTTAAATAAAGGCGCGAATTGGAAATCTAAAAGTTACGTGGATTTGACCGTATATACTAATGTAAAATATATCACTTTTTAACTTTCGTTAGATTTCGAATAATTGTATAAATATATATATATGTGTATAAATGTATATACGACCGAGAGTGATTTAGTAAAAAAATCAGGAATAGAGCGATATTGTAACCAGTTAAAAAAAACCAAAAATATGATTCACTAGACTTAAAGGATCACGCGCGTTAAATATTCATAATAATGAATAATAAAACGTTGAGTGCGCGGATTGTACATATATACATACATATATACGTACATGTTGTATAATCAATATATATAAGCAGCCGAGTTAATTCCAGATGTACATTTAACGATAAATATTCAACCTTCTGAGAATTTCAAGTATCCTCGTTATTACTAATGACTGGTGCATTCATTACCAAATCCCAGGCGTATATACGAGCGTTACCAATGTAAACAGATATGTAGACCATAACAACGAAGCGTTTTACCCGAAAGTCAGATTCAAGTATCCCGCGCGGAATTGAGCTACACGCGATTTAACGGCTGGCTTACCTTTCCTGTACCCATGCCCCCCCCCCTCTCTCTCTCTCTAAGGATTTTTTTTAGTTCGTGGGATTAGTCGGCGCATTAAGGCTCAACCGATTGCAAATAATTTCGCTGTTCGGTACGTTGCTTGATTTTTCAATGGGATTGCTGTAGATGCGATCGTTGCGGTGTATGTGTTTATACGAAGCAAACATTTGGCGAATTTGAATGTTGAATTACGGAGTATATATATCTATCATTATTAAAAAGCTTCGTTAGGTGTTTATTTTTAATTTTTTTTATTGATTTTATCGGTTTGTGTATACTAATTTTATTATTTAACGATATATTTAGAGATTCAGTTTATTTTTTCTTTGTACGTGTAATAATTTGTATAATGGAAATAAGAAGATGCTGATGATTTTTTCGTCAAACATCATGTAATTTATATAATTGAAATAAGGAGTTAGTTTTATTTTTATTTAAGCAGATCTGATCTTTATGTAAGATTATTATGCTAGTTAGTGGTGATTTTTGATGATCAATTCATAAATATATAATATGATTTGGCTAAGTTTTGATGGTTATTCAGTAACCGTATTAAATTATACTTATTAATTATAAATAAATACAATTGAAACGTTTTTTTACAACATGAATTATTTAGTTTAATTGCTCGCTGTTTTCGTTAATTAGTAGATTTTATATGTATCGACTACATCTCTGATATGTCCCACCATGATTAAATACAAGAGGAACAATTTTATTTATAATGATAAATCTTGTCTTTTACCCTCCATTATATTGGTGATATTTAACAATCTATTCAATTTAAAGAAAATATCTTAGAATAATTTAAAAAAAAGCAAAATATAGGTATTTTCTTGATTTTTAAGCTGATATTACTCAGAATTATCTGAATTGATTTTCAAACAAAACTCATTTAACAATACTGTTCTATTATAGAAAAAACATTTACATTATTTTAAATGGGAGGTTTTTTTAAATTCAGTTAAAAAATCGTCCCGTCAGGTACATGTTTTTTAATAGTTAATACTAGTACTTTTGAGTGATATCAGATGAAAGATAAAAAAATATTCTGTATTATGCTTTTTTTGATATTATACTACGATATTTTCTTCAAAAGCTCTGGATCGTTAAACATTAGATAAAACATACACATTTAAATGGAAAATGTACAAATGATCCTGAACTTATGGACAATACTGTACTTCCTAAATTGCACTAAGGATTCCGTCCTAACATTATAACAGCTTTTTCTCTTGATAAAAAAATTAATTTTATTCACTTTATTATTAATATTATAATTTCAATCTTGATCATTACACGAAAAGAATTATTTTTTTTTAATTTGACACGCAAATTCAGTTAATGTGAGACATTTGATCATCAATCTAAAAATTACATTATAATAACCTGATCAAAATTGTGCAGCTCACAAATATTATAATAATACATACACCAACTTATTTTCCAACAGCTCATCACGTTAATTTTAATTACAAAATTCTCTCCGTGTGCCAATAGAAGATGAACTATATAAATAGCGTTTATATACCCACATAATCATTAAATCACCGAGGGAAATTTCATAACTACTCGGGGGTAAAAAAAATTCTGTGGACGTACATTAAAATCCACGTTCGCTCTAATTTACCGATGCACACGGCTGTGCGTCGCGTACGTGTACGTACACATATAAATATTCACGTGTAAGATGAATAAAGCCATTCTCGATTGAAATCCAATTTTTAATTCACGCATCGGTAATTCTCATTGGAAAACGAAGATTGAAGCATTACCGGGGGTTGTCGAGTGCCAGTTGCCGTATGTGTGTGTGTGTGTGTATGTGTGCATGTCTGCACCCACACACGCAAGGATCCTCGTCCATTGGATCATCCGTTTCTCTCTTTCCGCGCGTTGTATTTACCACCGTGCACCCTTGTTCATCCATCTGCTTCGAGAACATTACCCACTCGGCCTTCTCTCATCTGTGTGTGTACGACTCTTTCTCTTTCGACCGACCACCCCCACACGCACACATACTCGTACATATAGTATATATATAGAAACACAGAGCTAACACGTGAATTTGGCGCGTGAATTTGTGCGTTCGCCAATTTATATATCGACTGCTTACATTCCCGTTTACTATTATTTATTTTAACTCGTTCGGTATTTTCTTTTTTTTCGCGTCTTTTCCTCGTTGTAAGCGAGAGGGGCAAAGGCACTTGTAACGTTTTATATATCGAGAAACATCAAGAGAAAAAGGACCTATACCGATAAATATATCCGCGACATCAACGAATTCGACTCACGGATTTTCTTCCTCCGATCGTCTGTTTCCTATACTAATTTTTTTTTTCTCTCCCTTCCTTCTTGCTTCCTCTTTTTTTCCGTTAGACCCTTCCGCACGCGCGCACGTTTGTCAAAATCACTCGTTAATGCGCTAGCTCGAAGAGCGGTGCACATTCAATTACACCGCTTGTCCGGTATCGATTTTCCATCTCGTCCTCGCTCTCCCCTATATGTATATATATATATACCTCCTCCACCCTCCCCCGCCGACGGGTTTTGCAATTTTGCGAGCGCGCGCTATCTCACTGGTATTATTAATCATTACCAATTGGAAAAGAGAAAACGCCGAGCATATTGATTTTTATATAAGAATACGTGATGAAAAGTCACTCTCCAACGTGTGTTTCGATACTTTCGATCTACGATTTTAAGCTGTAAGTGTACTGCACTGTTTATTCGCTTGTAATACTTCGTATAAGGCGGTTTTACACGCTTACCTTGAGTTAAGGTGAGTCATGATGATTTTTATTTGTTTTCATGAAATTTTACGAGCCGATTAGGCTATACGAATTGATATATATATATGTTTGCGTGTGTATTGTATACGTCGAGTTTGACGAAAATATAGAAATGATGTGTATTTCATTTTATATTTTTCTCTTTACAAAATATTGTAAAATAATCATTTTTATCGCAAATGTCATTATTATTTTTTAGTAATATTAATATAATATTAATATATAATATATAATACAATATAATATATAATATATATATAATATAATATAATATAATATTAATATATAATAGTAATATTAATATAATATTAATATTAATATAGTAGTAATATTAATATCGGACAGAACTTATTTACAAATTTTAGGAAATAGTTTTTTTGGCTACGATTTTTATAGTTATCCTAACTATCCTGTATTTGATTATAGTAATTCCAATACATCTTGGAACTGCAAATAAAAATATAATTTAATAACAAAACAATTTTTTCTGTTAGATAAATTTGTTTCATTATATAAAAAAAAGAAAAAAATTAAATTTTACATTAACTAGCAACAATTCCTCCATATCAGAATTTTTTATCAAAATAATTATATAAGTGTCTTCTAAATGGTAAATTTGTCGCAGGAAATATCGAATTGTCATAAGCCAGGAGAAAAAAAATGTACTCAGAAAAAAATTTCACTGAAAAATTAAAATTTTTGTTTTTTTTAATGTTTTAAAAAAGTTTAATGCATCTAGTTATATAATTTCTAATACACTTATGATTATAGAATAGTAATCCTAACCCTTTTTGTAGTGATAGAAATTTTTTTCGACTGCACTGAGAAAATTGTATTAAAAATTACTGTATCGTTTAGCAATGTCGATATAAAGACAATTAGTAATCAATGAGATAAGTGTTGAAAAATATAATTAAAATCACTGCGTTATCGAGTAATTAAGAGACAAAATGGACACATAACATTTATTGTCTTATAGAAAAATTCACCACGAGTTTTGGGAAATTTAACAATAATTATAGTAAATTTTCTTATAAAACGTAGAAAGTCTATTCCTCGATTACCCAATGGAATAGTAATTTTTGCTACAAACTTTTAAAATGTAATTATAACAAAAAATGATTTATGCGCATTAAACTTTCCAACATAACATAGCGTTTTCTTACATTCTGACGGTCTACTGTAATTTTTAAAAAAATCATATTTTTCTCTATATGTATCTATAATTAAGTTTCCCTTAGTAATAATTACGAAAAACATAGTTAACTATACAATACAATACATTATATGAAATTTTTATGCATACAGTTGAGAGATTTTCAATTATATCACTCTGGTAAAAATAATAAATTTTCTAGTAATGCTAAACATTCTAAAAAAACATGAACGAATTCATAAAATATAAATAAAATTCGTATATTCAATATTATATAAATTCAATATATCATCGATATTACAGAAATAAAGAACGAGTTTTTTTTCGCCAATTACTGTAAAAAGCGATTAGCGAATTGAATTAAGTTAATTTAATAAATAGGCGTATGTCAAAAGAGCTAGCCTATATTTATATAGGAAACCTACGTGTTTATTAAATTATGAACCGTACTCGATAGTAATCAACTTAAACGTTTGAAATTTACATTGTTTAAATACGTTTCGCGACTAAACGATATATATGTATGTCCGCTAATCATTGTTGCAATACGCGCCGCGGTTAAAGAAAAAAAAATCCTCCCCATCACGACACAACATTATCGTTAATCGTAAAATTAAACAATTAAAATCGCATTACACATTAAAACGGAAAACAATTTCGAACTTATCAGTTTTTAATAATAAAACGTTACGAAAGTGTCAATAAAAGACACCGAAATGAAATTTACAAAAGTTATAAGCAATTTAAATTCTATTGCTACGTCATGCTGTGCCAGTTTTATGCACTTGCGGGGTCATATACTAAAACTGTTTTAAAGCTTCTGACTGTCGATATTTTAAGAACGTATTATAAAAACGTAATATAACTCGCAATATTAATAATCTTCTCTCTCTCTCTCATTTTCTTTTTTTCCTGTTCGGTTATTCAAATCCCATGTAAACCGAAAAATGTAAATGCGTATCTATAATCTTCCGAGTTACGAAAAAGTTATTCGGTCGACGAGTCAAGGTGACGCGATTAGCCGAGAACGAAAGTAATTAACATATTACTTGATCGAAAAGAAAACACCGAAAATCAAATCGAGTACAAAAAGTTTTTCTCGCGGAATATTCAAATGAAAGACGGCGGTGTGGAAGGAAAAAAAAATTAAAGTCTTTCGCAAGCTCGATAAATCGAAGAGACGAAGAGCTTGCAGCAGCACAGAATCGCGATTAAAAGTCGAAAGGCAGGAGAGAGAGAGAGAGAGAGAGAGAGAGAGAGAGAGAGAGAGAGAGAGAGAGAGAGAGAGAGAGTGAGAGGAGAGCGACTGAAAATAAGGGCACAAGAGAAACCCGGGTGGGTTTTTTTGCGTAAGGAACGTATACACGTAGTATATGAGGAGAAGATAAAAAAAGGAAAGGTTAAAGCTGAACGAGAGAGAGAAAGAGAGAAAAAACGAGGTCGACGAGACTCAAAGGGACGACGGCATTTAATCAGGCTTTTCATCGTACACGCGCGTCTATACGTACAGTATGTATATATCGAAATACGCCTAATTTTGATTTGGGATTTTAAACGACTATGGGACAAAACCACGTTTCCCTACTTCTTTTTTTACGGAAAAAAATGTACGAGCTTACGTCTACTTTATATTCATATTTTCTTTTAAGAAATTGCGGCAATGTGCCAATTACCTAAAGGTGTATAATATATGATAATTCAACTATTACAAGTTGATAAACGAGCTTCCAACAAACAGTATACCTGTTTTTTATTCTAAAATAGCATATCGAATTTAATTTGGCATATTTTATTCCAAAAAATTTCATTGCTTTTAAACGTAATAATCAAGTTATCTCTTTAATCATTTCAAAAGCACGAAAATTCCATCGCGATTCTTCACGTTCTTTCGTAGCTTATCAAATAACCAAGAAAACTCGTTCTTCGTAATATTAAAATATTGAAAACTTGTCTTAACGTTTTTTTTAATGAACCATTTAATTATATCGTTTACATTCTCATAAATGTAAATTGTTCTTGAAATATAATATATAATTTATACACTTATATTTATCAAAAATGTTATTATATTATAAAAATTCTAGTATTTATAAATTGACACCATTATGTATTTTAAGAAAAGTGTAAATTACACTTTTCAAAAGGGTAAAATTTAAAGCATTTGTTTAAACAGCATATAATCTATAAAGCGTAACGTTTGAATAAAATTTTCAAAAATATAAAAGATGAATAGAAATTTTTGTCAACTTCTACACGTCAAGAGGATCTCGTAAAAAGACCTATAACGTCAAATTAAAACATCTGTATAATATAAATCGATTCAAATATATATAAATGTATTATATACAATTTTACAAATTATTGCGTTAGTTGTTTAATTTTTGTTACAGAGCTCACGGAGACGAAGTAAACACTGAAAAAGAAATTGAGTGAATTTAATAAAACATTTTATTGGATCCTACAGAAATATTTCGAAATAAATAAATATTTTATAGTTGCGAAATATACGGTATCTTTCTTTCAATTAAAATTTTTCTGATTTTATTAGGATTTTTTGTAGTTTTTAACCAAAATTTTAGATTATTCAAACGAATATTTTATTGAATTCACTCAATTTACTTTTTCAGTGTACTATTTATTATTTACCATTTATTTCTTTCAGAGTGTAGGCTATAATACATAGTCAAGTATATATATATACGTTTTATTTAAAAAAAATGCGTATCAAAGATAAATGCAAACATTTGGTAATAATTCGTGTAAAAAATATAATATAATTTATTTTCGTACAAATAAAATATTACCATATCACGTTAATACATAATTTTTCATTCCCTTCTCGTATTCGTAGACGAAAATTCGAGCTTCCTCTTGATTCCCTAAAAAAAACAAATATATATAATTTTGAGTCGAAATTATATTGGCCCAGAACAAGCACCAGGGAAAGAGAAAGAGAAAAAAAGAGAGAGGCCGAGTTGATTTGTGCAAGGGCATTATGAAAGGAGGTAATAACGTAAATTGCGTCGTTACTTTTAATGGTCACGAATAAGTCAAGTGCCATTTTTACTGATTCCCTCGAGTCATTTACGTAATTCTTTCTAAATAAACCACGGTTATACGAATAAACGGGAGAGCTCGCATAATCTATCGATAAATTTTGTATTTCACCGTTAAATTCAGTTTAGATTTATTTAATTCAACGGATATGTTCTCGAACGTATTTGTGGTTTTCTTTCGTTCGACATTAATTGTATTTGCCAAATTAACGAGAAGCGTATGTTTTTTACTTTTAAAACGTGTATAACGCTTAATGTACCACAATTATATATTAAGGAAGTGTTTCAATTAATAACGTATTGTTATTATCATCGTTGTTGTTGCATTTTAAACGCGCTATTATAATTTAATATATACGAGTAATGAACATTTTCACTTTTACGTATTTTTGAATTTGGATTAGTGATATTCGATGATAAGAATAAACATTTTTAAGTGAATATTTAGATAGTAACGCTGGGACATACTTGAATTGTAAGAAGATTTAAAAAGAATATCAGGAATATATTTATAAGGAGTTTGTAAATTTTTAATTTTATTATATGTTATTTATATGTACCAAAAATGTATATTTTTTCGACGTCCAACAAATAAATTTTACCATACAACAAAAATTTATTGAATTTCCTATGGCCGTTTCATTTCTTACTATAAATAGTAGTACAATGTTTATAAACAAATTTTAACTGTGCCAAGTTTTCACGGATCACCGACAAGTGGGGTGTGCTCGAGCGGGTAAATGCAAAAACGTTACATCGATTTGTACGATATAATCCTGATTTAGAATATTCTTCGTTTTTACATACTATTTCTATGATATATATTTACGTATTAAAATAGTATAAGCAATGATAACAAAAACTTTTCCTTCGACTGATCCGAAATCCACGTACATGAAACATATAAAAGTATTTGTGATCATTTTACATTAATCCACCCATCGAATTAATATTTTTTTTTATAAAAGAACGTTACCCAAAAAGAAAGAAAAATCTGTATATAAAGATTCAAACTATATCACTAATAAAATTATAATTACGCTTTATGTTATATAGCATAATAGTCTTAAATAAAGATTAAATGTCCTTAAATAAAAAAATTGTAATTGTAATGATAAAAGAAATATTATCTTAGTTTACCACAAAATGTAGTAAATTTATAAATATTTATAAATCTTAATAAAAAAATATACAATAGTTAATAATTAATTTTATTAAAATTAATACTTGTAAGTTTTTCAGTTTTTTGTATAGTTAAATTAATATTGTTTTTTAAACTAATTTTTAATGATTTAAAAATTATAGTAAAGATGAAGAAGGTCATAGTTGTAACTATCGTTAATTGTAATTTAAAAAAAACATTCTGACGAATAAACTGATAGTGAAACCGCTATCAACTTAAATTACTATCACCAGAGTCAATATTGAAAAAAAATATATATTCTCCACGTATAGATGTATAAATATTTACAGTCTATTTACGAAACAATATATATATATATATATATATATATATATATATGTATAGGTGTGTGTGTATTCTAATAACGCGCGAAATTTCCTCAATGTATACTTTCAATATTCATTCCATTTATGTATTCTTCAATAAGGTTAGGAAGGAAGGTGAAAAATTTGAAAATCGCCAGTTTCGCCGAAAAGCAAGCACAATTTCAAATTCCGTGCACTCTTCTTCGATGTTAGCCCAGTTATAAGGTGGACGGTTAAAGCGCACGGTGGGCAAAGGAGGGCGAAGGAAAATAAGGTATATAGAAGTGCGAGCAAATTTCGCGAATTTCGCGTAGAAATAGCGAGCGCTCCAGTCGTAACGTAACCGGTTGCGCGTCGAGCGATATACTCAAAGTATATACATATAAAAGAGCGCGCGCACCCGAGGAGTCATAGTCAATCTTGGAAACGATAACGTCCTCCCGCTAAATTTAAAGAGGGCAGGGGGATGGGAGGGGATAAAGAAAGAAAAAGAGAATGGAAAAAAGGGGGCATGCAGAAGCTGGAGGGGTGGGGTGCACGTTCTCGCTCTTGCACACTGTCTTGCCATTGGATAGAGTCATAATCTCGTTAAGCACACATTGACGCGAGCAACGTCGACGTGACTCCATTAAGATCTCGGAGACTCTATATCTCGACTTACTTCCTCTATAGAATCGAGCGGGCTCGAGGTGCGGGGGTTCCGAGAGAAATAGCCTCTTTATCCGGCATCTCAGACGAGACGGAGACAAATTTGTTACCCCCTTCCTTATACCCTCTCCTTCTCTCCCTCTCTCTCTCTCTCTATCTCTATCTCTGTTTCTCTCGACTCGGATTCTTGGTGTACAGCTGTGCTACTGCTTAAAACCTCGAGAGAGACAGAGAGAGAGAGAGAGGGAGAAAGATGATGGCTCGAGCCAAACGATCGGTTCGATGGATCCCGAGGTGCTGCTGCTTCATACCTTCGCTCCGCAGGAATTAACGCCACGATCCCGTCTACTTTATTGGATGGCCGTGAGACATGCACCAGACTTGGAAATTACGATATCTATATGCATATATATACATATATACACATATATACTCATAGACGGCTCAATTTTATTTTAATTCCACAATGACATTCGCTCCCGATTGTTTAATATTTTTACTATATTTTTTTAAACAATTTGACGGATGACAATTAATTTTTAGCGTTGTCAGTTTATATTTGCTTTTCGAATAATTGTCCAAAGTATTAAAAAGAAAAAAAGAAATCTTCTAGCATAAATCGACTGATAGATATTCTAAATAGCAGGTTTTAATGACAAAATCCCTGTTAGAAATGAAAACGATTTTTAAAGTAGAAACAAAGAATTTCTAAAAGATCGATAGAAAATGGCTAGTTATGACCTAAAACATGGCTATTTCTAACCTCAAACTATTTAAAATCGCCAAATTTCTACTACGGATAGTTTGTTTACATTGAAATCCATAAGACGATAAGGATAAATATTGGTTTGATTTTTATTGATTTTATAAATGTTAGGCTTTAAATAGCTATTTGTATCAACATTAGTTTTGGAGGTTTTTTCGCTGTATAGACGATCTAGTTTCTCATTTCAGAATGTGAAAGTTGCATTAATAAAGTATTTGATCAATTTTGGAACAATTTTGGAACAATTTTTAAATTGTTACGAATTATTTCGTACATGAAAGGGTGGAGACCACATGCTTGAACACATGAAGTTTGTATAAAATTAAAAATATGTTATATGAGGATTTCCATGTGCGATAACTAGGCTCAAAAAACTAAGCCACAAACCAGTCAGGGGTCAAAAAAAAGATAATATTATTGGCTATAAGAAGAAATTTTGGTACATTAAAAAATATTTGATCGAATATTCCTTTTTTTATGCTTTTTTAAAATGTATTCCGATTTAAATATAATAAAATTAGTATTTAATACGTCTACAAAATTTTAACAGATTCTTCTTCAAATTTATAAGACTTTGCCGATTTAATATATATAAAACAATAAGTTGATAGTTTTTGAGTTAAAAACAAAATTGTTAAAAATGCTAAAAACGCTGATTTTTCAAATACTTTTAATCGTTTGACTGTCTGTATACCTTTGCTCTAACACGAGATAAAAGAATCTCTTCTAGAAAATACTTTTACTTTCTTACTAATTATATCCTTGATTATAAATTAATCAAAAAATATACATACATGCAAAAAAAAACCAATAGAATCTCGGAATATTCGTCAAATTTAATGTACATTTTAACCGAGAAACTGCTTTTCAGTCTTTTAAAATTACGTCCATTCCATCAATCGTGCAATCACAAAATAAAAAATAATTTCATCACTCGCCTGTATTTTTAAATATCTTTATTCCAACTAGGTTCGAGCATCATTGTATACAAACATTTGACACTCGAGATATTCCAAATATATTCACCCTTCATTCCAAAACGATAGACACAATCGTCTTGACAATCACACCTGGAACACCAAACATTCAACAAAAATTCCAAACATAATTACCAGGATATTAAACGAAAAAAAAAATAATAATAAAAAAAAACAAACGTTTACAAAATAGCCTCCGTTGGTCTGTGTCGTACCTGAAAGCGAGTTGCATTATACTTTCCTTCACTCTTATACTCCTAAGAACGCTTATGTACAAATATATATATAGATATACGTATAGTTGGCACACGGTAACGTAAACACGCACATATTCAACTGAGGTACGTCGAGTGCGTATAGCTTACCTCGCTTTATCCTTCATGTCAAGCACGAGTGATTTTCTTTTCGCTATTACTTTTCTTTCTTACTATTTCCATACATACATATATATATGTATATATATGTATATGTATATACGTACATAGAGGAGGACTAGAATGTCTCTGAATTTAAAGGGATGCATTACAGTGCGGCGAATGGAACGGTTGAATTTGACAGAGATAAAAAGGTTTTTCATAGTTTCTTAATGCTCCACGCGTTCTACGTTATTTCGTCTGTTTATTCTGGCCAACGTCTTTTTATATGTAGGTTACGTGTATATATAGATATATACCTTATTGTATAAGGTTATTATTATCATATATACATATACGTCAACAATATGCTATACTTGAATTAAACTCATAAATGCCGCGTTGCACTCGAAATATTAATTTAAGATTATGCTTTTTTTTTCTTTTTTTTTCATAAACTGGAATACATTTTACATAATGTACAATATACGTCTCGTGTACGAGATTATTTGTATTGTACACGATGAACCTTTATTTCGTTTCGCATCGACACGAGTATTACGTTAATCGAGGGTATACGTTCAATTTTTATTTAATATTATTTTTTAAATAAATTTATATTTCCAGCTTTATTTCGAAACGTTGAATATGTATAGTTTCTGGACTGTAATCAGTTTGGAAACAGTTTTATAAGTTTCTTTTTCAAAGACTATACATGATTTACAATTTTTCGACGGACAATCCTGGTAGTTGTAAGGAACGTGTGTACAAAACACTTATATGTACGAAATAAATTTTGTATAAAGTTACATCGCAAAAAAATACATTTTCAATTTTCTTTCGAATTTACGTTGCGTTTATTTGGTGCTGTACACAGTTTTAATATTGGTTTTGTTTTCCACGTTATAATAATATAGACATTTAAATTTTGACTTAGATTCCCCACCATTGGGAAACGGTATAAAGATAAATTAGATATTAAATGGATTATTCTTATTTTTCTTAGGACGTTATTGCAGTTAAATAACACACTGTTTTCGTTTTTCATTTAGTTTTGCACATCTCGTATATACCAATTTACGAGTTTGTATCGAGCAATCAAAAATAGTTCGAGTTTCAATAAATTTACACAGAATCTCGACCTACTTCCTATACATTTAAATGACATATTGAATGGTTACCCAAAATTAAAAATTCAAATAAATCTTTGATAGCACACTGGTTTAAATGCAGTGGCCAACAATAAATTAGCTTTTAAAGCCGAGTAAACAATCGTTTGTTTGTATAATTTTTGTTCAGAAATTTATATGCGAAATTAAGATTTAGATTGAAAATTTTCACTATACACCGAGAGAAATATTTGAGTAAATTTTATTAAATTTTTAGTAACGCGGTAAGAGACTGTCAAAACGGAAGAAATTACTGAACTTTTAGTAAAAATTGATGGTATAAGTTCATTAACCATTGACTAGAAATTGAGTCATTTTTTTGGATTTTGGCAGTTTGTTAATGCACCGCGTTAATGAAAGTCATTTTTCGGAAACGGTAGACGTTTTGAATACGTGTTTTCTTTCAGAATTTTGACCATCCTGACACTATAATATTCATCCAAAATATGTAGATACTTTTTAGAACGAATTTCCTGATCCTGTTAAGCTTCAGTAAAAGGTCAACTAAAAGGTCAATCGTGGCAGCAAAATTGTTTAATTTTATTATTTTTAATATCTAGTTTCCAGTTACGCACCCACTTCTCACAGATTATTATCCAGCAGGGCCTTAACTATTTACAATTTTGTAACATTTTCAGTCCTGAATAAATTAAAGATACAGCGATATAAGTTCGATTCAATTTATCAAAATATATAATCTGATCGATACGATCAAACCCGATTGTTTTTCTTCTTTCGCCCGTAAACTACACGTTGAAACGAATCAATCGTCGCAATTTATATATAAAATCCTTCATTGTGTATATTAATTTAGTCTCAAATCGATCGAGAGTCACTTATTGTATAGATCGAATTACCAATGAATGGAGGAAAATGAATCTTCCACACGCAACGTAACAAGTTGCAATAATGAGAAATGTATATATATAAATATATCGTTTATAAATTTTTCTAAACCAAGCGATAGTAATCGCATGAAATTATTACGTTTCAGTATCTCCGTGTCTCTGATATTCGTATGTACATATCGGCTATATTTCTCAATCGGTCGAACGCTTATATCTCTTTTCTTAGGATGACAAGGGTACACACACACACACAAACACAGATACACGTGGATTCACGCACATTTATTCTTCTTATATATATATTCTTCTTCTCTAGTCTGTATATTTTCTAGCAGACTATCTCATGGACTTTCGGTTCTCTCTTCCGCTTGTGCTTGTGGACGTGTGTATACGTCACTCCCGTAGACGAGTTAGATATACGGTCCTCGTATATTTAGCGGTACGTTAGTACTTTGTCTCATCTAACGCGCCCGCTACGCCGCTATATCTGTATGTACACGTTCTACGCTCAGGCTTTACGTTTACTCATTCGGAACGAGGGAGGATTGGGTGTTACGCGATACATAAATCGAGAGACTTACTCTTTTCTTTCTTCTTCTCCTTCTTCTTTTTTTTTTTTCGTTTTGGTTTTTCGCTAAAACTAGTCACTGTACGTTTATACTTTTTTGTAATTTACAAAATTGGGTGTTACACTGACGAGAGGTGTATTTTATATCTGGGAAACGAATTGATTTGAAAATGTGATTCTTTTTTTGTGAACAAGATTTACTCGGACCGCGGGGGAGGGTTGGAGTTATTTGAATTTTATTGTTATCTTATTAATTATCGATAAACGAAATGAAGGCAGATATTAAGAAGTGTTATCATTTTTTAAGCTACTATCTTAATTTTGGTTTGAATAACACAAACGATTCAAAAGTTATGTTTTATTTTGAAAAGTAAATCACAAATTTACGTTAATTTTGAACCATATAATTTCATTGATTCAAAATTTTTTTAACGTTCACTTTTAACATTTGTTGTTGAAGATTAATGTTAAAACTATATTAAACTTTTGAATTCATCTTTCTTTTCGTTTTAGTTTGGAGATTAAAAGTTATTTCTCTTTTCGTTGGGCCCTCGTTTCCCCTACGTTTGTTCGAAGAGATCGAATATCTTCATCCCTAGGGCCCATTAGACAAAATCCCGAGACACGAGTCAATCTTTTGGGTTAAAGAATTACATTCCACGATTTCAAATAAATTCGTTTCCCGGAGGTCAAGTATTCTCGTACAGAGAAAAATGGTGTATTAAAAATGGTTATATATTATTGTAGTAACGTAAGGATATACTTGGATTATCATAACTTGTACTATATAATCGATAGCAAATACTAACGTGTGTATAATAATACATTCTAAGTAGGAAAAAGTAAAGATGTTTTGAGAATAGTTAAAATGTATAAATTATTAATTAATTTTTATGTCGACTGTATAAATGTGTAAAATTAATACATAATTATTTTGGTCTTACAGTCAATTAAGGGGACACGTCAAAGTCAATTTTTACCGACTGTGTCAATAGAAACGAAAAAATTATTTTAGTTAAATAAGTATGGTAAATTATAGACAAACCAAGACATCGTCGTACCAAAGATTACTTTTATCATCCCTACCTTATCAACCGAGTGAATTAAATAATTTTAAATATTAATAAAAAAACTTAATAGTATTTGACAAAAGTATTAGAAGCTTTTGTTAACAAACATTTGACTTCTCTGAAAAATTTGATACGTAAAATTCGATCACGTTAAAAATATAAAAATCATATAAAATTCTCGCAAAACCGATTATATTCAAGTCTTATATTTTGCACCGAGGTCAAATGTTCGTAATTAAAGATGTATTCTCTTACTTTATCAAATAATATCATGTATTAGTATTTATTATCAAATTCTTCGTTTATATCGATTTATACGGTAGGGAGGATAAAAGTTAAGTTTTGAACACCTTTGGGTAGATGGTATACCCGGTGGATTACCGACCGAGCAGAAAAGGATAATTATTATATTTATTTGATAATTGTCACTTGTGTTGTGTTGTGTATAAAATTGGACACTTGCTCTGACTTATAATAAATTAAAATCTTTTATATAACTTTTTATTATTAATATTTTTTTCATAGTTAATGGACTGTAACACCAAAATAATTATGTTTTATCATTAGTCATTTTTCTTGTTCTCTTCAATACATTGTTTATTTAATAGGTCGAATCCTACAATAATTAAATCAGACTTAACTTGAAATTTTAAAAGAAAAACCCCTCTATTTTTTACGTCGTATTCGAATTATACGGAAAATTTTACATTTAAATTTGGTATACAATGCTTTTCACAAATATTATTCGTTAAGCTCGAACATGGGGTCGGAAAATAATTGAAAACGACGTTTATTTTTAAATTATTTGAGTTTTATGAATCCTCTCATGATTTGGTGTACTTTATTACATATTTTCTAAATGTAATTTGCAAGAGGACTCACCTTGATAAATCACCCCGAAGGGAACACAAGTTTTCGTTGTTCGTAAAATTCATTAAGTTGGGTTCAATTTGACAAATGCATTCGAAAGAACGAAAAAAGTTACAAAAGAAACCATCCTCCAAAAATTTTCACGGCTCTCCATCTCATTTCCCCATTATGTACATATATATTAAAATTATTCGTAAATTTTATTACTTTTTATAAAATATAGTAAAATTGTAACAATCTAAGTGTGTTCTTAGACTACTTTACACGTATAATTAAGTATATAACTGCCTCTTGCAAAGCAACTTTTAGATAAAAAGAATGCTAAATATAATTTTCCAATATTTTTAAATTATAAAAAGACATACATTTCTATCGATAATTAAATTTTCGATTTCAATGTTACATATTTTATGAAGAAAACTATTTGCTTGTAAAAATTTTAGATAGAATTCACTAACAATGTAAATAATCATTATATCGTAACAAAAATAAAAATACAATAAACAAATTAAAATATAACCGTATAGCAGGTTCTACAAAGATTAAACAACTTTAAATACATTATTTCCTTTTTCCCCACTTCCAAAATGTGTCAGCAGTATATGTTTATTTTTTCACCTCTCTCCTCTCTGTATTTGCCGGTCAACCTCGCCTCCCGTTTCTCCCCCGTCAGTGTCATAAAATTCTTGTTGCCGCGTGGAAAGTAATGAGATTTACTATACGTCGACGTCGGCCACCTCTGAATTATTGCGACGAATCACGCGAGGGAGTTCCCCGTGTATTAAGTGGAACGTGTTGTACATTCGTATGTATATCGTATACGTGTGTGTGTGTGTGTGTGTGCGTGTGCTTCGCGCTCAATGGAATTTATTTGACGTCGAGAATACGTCGCCTTTTTTTCCTCCCTTCCCTGGTACACCCCTATTCCTTAAGTCTTGACGGTCCTTTTGCTCTTGTCACAAAATGTAGATTAAAGTTATAAATGTCGCTCACGCGTATATATATATATATAGTTATGCATACGAACCTAGAACGGACATCCAGTGCATCTAGAGATATGACCGATGATTTTCTTACCTTCTTTTTTTTTTCTTTCTCACTGTCCGAGCGATACGACGATAAAGTATATATATATATACGTGTTATCTAAACGTGTATATGTATACGTAACGATTATTTATATCATTCCACGACGCTCTTGGAATTTATATTTGAATTTAACGTAATTTTTTTTACAATTGACTGCGGCTAACAAACGATGTACTCCTATATCATTAGTACAATACATCTAATAATTTATGAATTTTTAAAGACGTTTAAGAACGTTTTTAGAATCTACGTATATATTTAGGAAATTTTGTAACCTATTCCAATGTAAAATTTACATATTATATATATACGCTGATGTTCTCTTTAACGTATCACTTATTACAAATTATTTCCCTATATAATATTTATTAGAACACGCAAATTGTTACGTGTTCAACCCCACTCGAAATCCTCTTTCCTAAAATTGTATCATTATAATGATTGACCCCTCCGATCTAATTCGCCAAAAAAAAGAGTCAGATTAATGTCAAAAGCGTCAGTCAACCGTACGTTTCGAAAAACCAAGGGACACGATTCACGCAATCACGCAGAAATAAGCGAGAGATGATCCTTTTTTTTTCTCCTACCTATTTATATCCCATTCGAGGTGACATTTTTAAAAAATCGATAATATCCTGAATCCTGATAATTATTTAATTTACGCGCTAATGGTTCTTCTCGAACTTGTCGCGGATTCGAATCAATAATTGATCTTGCAATTCTTGGTTGATTCGCGATCGAAAGCGTTTTATATACGTATATATACGAAAAAAGATAAATTAAATACGCCATTTCGTTGTTACGCGAGTAAGTGAATAAAAAGGGGTGATATAAAAGAGAGTGATGTTTTTGCTAATGGGTTTGTAAAGTGGAAAGGAAATAATTAATCCGTATTATACGTGCGTATGTATTTTTTTTACATACTTAAGGATATTTAATGTATGTTACATTTGTGCGATTGTTACCAGAGATGTATCGAAATATTTCCTCCGGTAATGTAGATATACATAAATTTTCAATATTTCGCGTAACGTCTGTGTATATATTTATTACGAAACAATTGTTAGGAAAATGAAACGAGCGGATGTTTACGAACGTTTATTTTTTCGTATTTTTTTTTCTACATTGTTATTAAGTTATATATGGTGTATTATGCATTGTAATCGAAATAAAGTGCGGGTTAATTATATCCCGAAATCCATTACAATCTCGCTTTAGGAAATAGAAATACATTCTCGTCGAGAATTTAATAATAATATATGTATATTTTCTTTCTGTTTCAGGTGAGTTATATTACCGCAACGTTACGTTTTATGCACGTCGAAATATAATTAAACAATTAACTACGTAAGTTGAATTTTATTAGTAATTATATATACGAACATGTCACATATTTTAGTATCAAATTTGCTTATTTGACGTTTTATGTATCAAACACATTCAGTATATATATTGCATCGTAACGAAGGTTAATATTCTCGTATTTTCGCTTGTATTTTTCTAATCGATGTAAATTTCGGATGGTATTATTACGAGTTTGACATCAGCTTGACGATACGCGTATCATCTTTATAACGGCGTACCAGGATTTTCATAAGTGATTTAATTTTTAAATAAACGTTAATTTTTTTTGCAAAAATTGTTTCAACGTATTTGCATATACTTTTACAACCAGGTTTTTCTTTTAATAAACAATTTTGACGCGCTCGACAAAACAAGTCGAAGGAACACGGAGTTATAGTTAATTTAACATCGATTTTTTTATTATGTAGTCAATCGTAAAGATCATATATTTATTGAGCGAAGAGTATTTTTTTAATAAAATTCTGTATGGTAATTTTGGGTAATTTGATTAATAACCTACAAATTTGAGCTGATATACTAACACAGTGAAACAGTTCTCGAGAATAAATATAATCCAATAAAAGTGATTAATAGTTGCATAAAAAAAACTTTTCATATTGAACAATCCTAATATGTAAAATAATTTTTAATAATTATAATAACACATAATGTAAAATGATCTTTTTGACGAATTTCGAATTATTTAGAAAACAAGGAATAAAGTCAATATATTGATCACAAAAAGTTAAGTACTTAAATAATATTATAATTATATAAATAAAGATAAAAATAAAATATGTAATAAAAAAAGAAAGCAATGCCATATACACAGAGGAAAATGTTCTAGCGAAAATCGCAATCGCATTCGGTAATAAAGAGGCACGTTACTCGTCTAAGGATCACTTTTTATTGTATAAGACAATTTACCAGACATATATAGTAAATATTTAACTAAAATTGTAATTTTTACTCGCAAATTTTTATCCGCATATGTAAATTAAAGTGCGAAAATTGTAATGCCTCATATTCATTGGACAAACGTAAAATCCAAATTAAAAAATGAATAAAGTAATATAAAAGTCTAATATAGCATAATCTATACATATATATATATAAGTAAATAGTGTATAAGGTCTAACATACTTCCATTAGAGAGATATCGTACACTATATAAATTTACTTAAATATTTAAATAAATTATCAAAAAGAATTATTAAATTACCGTGAGAGTTTAACGATTTTCTTGTAAATAATACATCCTTAACTTTGATCGAACAGCCGATGTTTTCCAAACTCCCAATAACCTATATATATCGATCCTATTATCAACTTATAGGATTATTCCGTTTAAACGTTAACATTGCATTGCGTTTATATAATGCTCTTTACAGATGTACCGTATACGTCCTTGATATTATAAACGAGCTGGGATCTAGATAGTTGACAGAGCGAGGGGGGAGGGGGAGGAGGGGGGGGGGCAGAGATACACCCGAAATAGGGGAATAGGAACGGCGAAGTATCGAACTGACACATCTAACCGAATTGCATTGGAATGGGGTATATCGCGGTGGTACGCGATCCTTAACGCCTCGATTTCTGGTCGTAGCACCGGGTTCTGCGTATTGTACATCATCGTCTCGGACGTTCGCGTGCAAGGCTTACCCTGTCTCTCGTGTAATCGTGCATAATAATTATGACGTCATCAATTAGCAACAGCCTGCCTGACGTTAATGCTTGGGATCGTGTGTACCTTCCCAGGCTCCTGACTCTATACACACACACACATATGTGTATATATGTATATATATATATATATGCATGTATATATGTATATGTATAAACTAGACTTACATCGATGCATCTTGTCATTTGATATTACTTTAACGATGCGCAATCGGTCGTAAATATTAAAGATATTATCTTAATTTTTTTTATTTTGATCAAGAGGAGGTTGGTTTTGTTTGTAAAATTCGTTAAAATTTAATATTTCAATTGAAAGTTTTTATTTGTGGTGATACAGGTTATATGTTAATGTACATTAATTAAGATATGATTTTTGTGAATATCTCGAACATTCTAATTAGAAAAATTGACATAATAGACTTGGTTCAGAGAAAGATAGAAAATCAGTGTCGGTACTTGCCTTAAGGTTTATTTTTGAGTTTTCATTGGATCTGGTTAAAATTTAGAGAAAAGTTTCTCTTAATAAATTGTTAGAGAATAAGTGGAATAGAATTATAATAACATGAATTTAATGTTATTAAACAAAAAAATTTTTATTTCTATACAATTTTTTTTTCATATTTTTCAGCAAAATTTTTATTATTGCTTTACACAATGTTATAAAGCTTCTTTTACGAATTCTGTTCCATTTACTTTCTAACAAATATTTTAGAAAAATTTTTCCCAAAATGTCAACGCAATTCAATGAAAACTCTAAAATATACATTACCACGAAGTGAGTACGAACATTGATTTTGGGTCATTCGATGAATCAAGTCTGTTTTGTCAAAATATTAAAAATACTCACAAAAACAGTATTTCAACTTATGTATATTAGCATACATTCTGCATTAAAATAAATTAATTTTTTAATTGAAATTTTTAATTTTTGAAAATTTTATAGGTGTAATAGTGCTTGGTCCCTTTAAAATGAGTAACAGCGCGCCTTTCGATAAATTCGTTGAAACTTTATAATTGTACGGATGTAGAACGTATTTTTTTCGGTCTAACGCAAAGGTTGTTCCGCAACGGAAAAAAAGAAATCATAGCATTAATACATTAACAAACAGTGTTTGAAAGAATAACGGTATCCTGCGAATAAAAATGTCGTCGTTAATTTCTTTAATGTCTTTAGGAAACTGTTAATGTTGCATATCCCGTGTCAGGAAAATAAAGAACGAAACGAGTGTTGCGTGTATCATACTTCACTTTTTTTTTCTTATATCTGATACACAATCGTGCATTATCGCACAATTGCTTGAAAAAAATATTCCGCATTAAAATATTAAAATTCAAAAGGCTAGCTAATTAAAATTAGTAAGCGATAATTATGGTGCGTAAAATTAATCCACTTTTATATAAAATGATCGATATTTTAAAATCGTTGATAACTTTAAACAATATGCACATGTATTATATCACATTAATTTCGAGCACAATTTATTAAAAGGAAAAGTAGACGACAACGTCAATTCAACGAATGGCGCACAACCGACGTTTAATTCTAAGGCATAACCGTTATTATTTATATACACTATATATTTTGCAATTAATTTCTCACGAGAGTAATTATGAAGAAGAAAAAAAAAGGATTCTTACTACAAAAAAAAATGGAAGTCTCAAAAGCATCTTCACTGCGGACGCCTTAAGGAAACGATTATGTCCTTGCGTTTGAAGCACGCGCAACAAAGAAAAATTCCTTCCTGCTTTTAGAAAGTAAAAAAAAAAGAAGAAGGGAAGGAGAAGAAGAAAAATTTCAAAGCGCGCACAGTTTCTATACGAAACGCCAGGAGAAAAATTGACTCGCGACCTTAAAAACTTTCCTCCCTCATTCTTTAGGAAAGGAGGCGAGCCAACCTTCTGTTTTCCCCGCAAACGCAATAGCATTTCCACGTCCGTCAAAGTCCACGTCCGTTATTTAAGTATTTTCACCGGGGTATATATACTGTTTATTATTTTTTTTTCCTCCCCCTCTTTAATTTATTTATTTTCTCTTTGTTGATCCTTTTGATGTACGCGCGTTTATTTTCTTTTTACGAGCTTTATTAAACTAGGCAAATATTTCACCGATTTACCGTATATACTGCTGATGCACGAAAGGTGTTAACGCTCGCTCGCTCTACAGAGAATTGTAATTTAAGTTTGAATCAATGAGGAAACGTTCGCGCAGTCTCGAATGTGTTGATTACAAGATTCATTACGTAAATACGTTCGGATAAATATTTAAATACATATTATAATCTAAACACTCGTATGGAGTATTTGTGCAAGGGGTATCAAGCTACCAAGTATCATTTTAGTTAGGAACGATGCGTGTAAGTAGAATTATCCGCGTATAGTCAGACGCGCTTAATTAAACCAAGTGATATGTTGGTTTTACGCGATTCTGTACTCTATTATTGACGTAATTAAGTTATTTAAATATATAACAGATAAGTTAGGGGAAGTCAATTATTAATTAAAATTTTCCGTATTTTAAATTATTAAGTGGAAAATACTGATTTTTATAATACATAATATTTTATTATTCGCACATACATCGCTCGCTAACGCTCGCTCGATTGAATTTTTATATAGTACTTGTATTAATTGTGTAAAATTAAAAAAAGAATATTTAGTTCATTGTTTATTAAGATTTTATATCAATTATCAAATGAGATCTCTGAAGTACTGCCAATATAGTAATAAAATAAAATAATAATAAATTAAAATAATTATTTCTTAAATGAAAATTTCGTACTAAAAATTTAGTATATACGAATTCATCACGATACCTTATAATTTTTAATGTATTTACGTGTATATAGTTCCGAATTATTGTCAATTATAGTCATTGTCGGTATAATTCATAAATATGTATATATAAGAAAATTTTGTGAAAAAGAAACATATTTTAATTTTTTTGAGCGAATGGTAATTTTATGGACGTAGGTTCCTAAGATATATAAAGAACTAATCTGAATCGATTCACGAATTTATTTGAACTCTTACTAAAGTTTTTATAATTCATAATGTATTATTCTTGCCATTTGAAACACAAATAAAATAAAAAGTTTTCATTCATAGAAAAATGGTAGGAATTGAATTTTACATTGTATGTAATAGTGGAGTTTCGAGAATTTTTTCAAAAAAATCAATTTTTCCTAAAAATACACATTTTGATCATACTTTTAAGAACGACTATTTGTATCACCCCGAAACAAAACCACTTGTGCTTATATTCATGTTTGATGCAATACTCTCATTAAAACCTAGATACTAGAATTTTTTTAAAATTCCACTTTTGTTAAAAATAGTGTATTTGGTTAAAACTTTTTTTGCTTTCGAGTTAGTGTTTATAACACATCCTTCACAGAAATATTGACTATCTATTCTTAATTAACCCATTAACGCCCAAACGACCAACATTTTTTTTTCTTTTTTCATAGTCATTATCTAATATTTAAATCATGCGCTACTATAGTACTGATTTTTTTCGTTATAGTTTTGGATGTGTTCTTTCGAATGCCGTCGGTAAAATTGACTTAACCTTTTTTTGAAAAAAGTTATGATTTTTTTAATTAAAAAAAATACAGAAAATTTGTGGCTATTTTTTGATAATTAATTTTTTTTCATATTATAAAATGTATTTAGATCGTTCGATTCATGAACAAAAGTGCATAAAATAGTTATACTTTGACCCTATATTTTTTGTATTTTATTCTCAGATAGTCAAAACTTTTGATTTCAATGTAAAAACACTCAAAAATAGAGAAAAATGAATAAATTTGGTTATTTTTCGTGTATTTTCATTAAAAACAAAATTTTTGACTATCTAAGAATAAAATACAAAAAATATAGGGTCAAAGTATAACTATTTTATGCACTTTTGTTCATGAATCGAACGATCTAAATACATTTTATAATATGAAAAAAGAATTAATTATTAAAAAATAGCGATAAATTTTCTGTATTTTTTTTAATTAAAAAAATCATAACTTTTTTCAAAAAAGGGTTAAGTCAATTTTACCGACGGTATTCGAAAGAACACATCCAAAACTATAACGAAAAAAATCAGTACTATGGTAGCGCATGATTTAAATATTAAATAATGACTATGAAAAAAGAAAAAAAATGTTGGTCGTTTGGGCGTTAATGGGATAATGTCTCAAAAAAAATAGTACTTTCCTATAGAGGATATGTTTAGGTGGTCAGGATGGCTGCTTGGTACAAATCTGATGCACAAGTAATTTTTTAATATATATAAAAAAGAAATGAAAATTTACAATTACATGAAACAGATGTGAATAACGTCACGTGTAGGGCGTCAGGAAATATCGAGCGATGGAAAATTGGGTTAATGTACATTTTAATATAATATAAATAGAAACGTAATCGAAACCATGAGAACGTTTCCCTTCAGTATGATGTAAATTGCATATTGTGAAAGATTTTAAGGTGATTGGTGCAGCAATTAATGAGATCAATTGTTATAAAAATTTCAGTCGCTCTCTGTACTGATATGTAAACATTTTTAAAACAATTAATCTCATTAACTACACATATCACCTTGAAACCTTGCACTTTATAGATGTTGCATCACAGAGTAATTTACTCGAAATTTTGTTTAAATTATTAGATGTAATAATAATGGCCAAACCTAGTGTAAAATATAGAAAAAATTATTTATTAAAAACGACTTTTTTTTTATTTGTTTATTTTACAAACTATTGTACATAGAGAAAAATTTCCGATAAATTTTACCCTGCTGTTCTAGTAAAAGTGAGACAAAAGACACAGCAGGGTAAAAAAATACCCAGTTTTCAAATAAATTTTCACCGAGCAGAAGGGTAATATTTATCAGAAATGTTTCTCCGTGTATAATGCTTACATTTCAGCTTATTGGTTGAAGTGATTTCTTATACATCAGAACGAACTATCATAATATTTTATCATAAAATAAAATTGAAAAAAGGATTTTTTTTAATTTTCATTCAAGCTTATTTCCATGAAAGTAAAATCTACCTTAGAGTCGTAGAGCATTACGTTTGTTAGAAACTTATTTATAATTTTAACACGCACGTACGTACTTTATTTTTTAAACGTTTATTAATAATTTAATTTACTTACATAACCATTTGAATTGCTGTTATTGTTATTATCCTACAATTGATAATTTAGTGCGTAATTAATGTAGCAATAGGAATATTATATCGATTAGTCGTATTTGCAACAATAATTACGACTATTAATTACACGTATAAAAATTACAATTTTATTATCTTTTTTTGGAGATGTGCCAGGGAGATTTGCATGAATTTTAATCATTTTAACTTTACGATGAAATCACGAAACAACGCCACAATATATGTAGAAGTATAATAGATTTTTTTTATTTTTCAACCTATAATTCTCATACAGCACGCAGAATGAAAAAATCTGAAAACTATCATTCTTCGTTGGAATAAGGTCACGTGTCAAATACGAAGTCTGACAAAATCGCATCTATAAAGCATTTTCACCTAAAAACTATATCAATATGTGTGCGCGCGCGTATCCATATACTATCTACCGAAAATGCGATGCATAAATTTTTATCGCGATTGACATATAACAGAAGAAAGGGAATAATAAACGTCTTTACGACTTGGATTAGGAACCTCCCTTCATACTTTAATTAACAAGATATAACCTACCGAGTTTTTATGTGTAACCTTTCGTAATACACTTTTCGTGTATCTTTGAGATTGAAAGATGAGAATACGACGCGATAAAAAAAAGAGAGGGAGAGAGAGAAGAAGAAGAAGAGAAAAATAGTCAACTCGACTTAATTAGAGTTATAAGAGGAAAAACAACAATGGGCTATATTCAATTTGTCTCCGATTTCTCTGGTCTCGAGGAGCCGGAATATTTCATTCGATAATACGAGAGGAAAAGTAGATGAGAACGATGGGAGAGAAAGGAAAAATGGTATATTAATGAAAGTACATTTAACGAATTGACGGTTATTTTTTTTTCTTTTCTTTTTTTTTTGTTATTTATTACTTATGTAAGCGCGAAGCTCGTTTAAGATAATCGAGCCCGAAAATTTGAGCGCAGTCGATGTAATTTTAATTTTATATATATCCATTGTCGAAAGTTATATTGTTAAAACAAATTTATTTTCCATTCTATTGTACGTTCGATAAACAATAGTTTTCTATTTTTATTCGTATACTTTACAAATAGATATAAGTAAGTTTTTGTTTGGTTAACAATGAACCCAGTTGCGTTCGGTATAAAAGTTATTAATTTTCTTTTTTCATATTATTATATTTTTTTAATGTAGATATATATTTTCACGTGAATTGTACGAATATAACATTAGCGATAAATCGTGAAAGTTTAATCATTCATTTTTAGCGCTCTGCGGTGGCACTATACCAATGATCATCTATACAGTTAGTTATAAATCGTTTAACAAAAGGTTCAAAATTAGATATATAGAGACAAATCTCGAATAAAATAGAGAAAAAAATAGCACGAGAGTTGCTCTCCCCCTTTTTTTTAGTCAGTTAATCGATCCACACGAGGTATACGAAGTTTTTCCAGATTGCAGGCAACACGGATGCAAAATGTGTATACGTATATATATATATAAAAATATACAGGAGTCGGTGCGAAATTAGCCCTTTGAGCCGATAAAAGCACGAACGAATGACACAGAGGACGGACCATTGTATTCCCAAACTGCTGTAAATTTGCTCACTTCAAAAGGACATTGGATTCGAGGGGGACGCATGGACGCGCGTAGGCCAATCCGAGAGTGATTTTGTTGCGCGCGTGGGAGATTCGTTAAAAACAATTTGCACCTTTCTCTCTCTCTCTCTTTTTATCCGTCTCTCTTCATCTCTATGGGTATCCCTTTCGACGTTAAAAGGGGATATGGTAAATTAAACCATATATATATGCATTCGTGTTTAGGAGGAAAAGTAGGTACATCGCGACAACAATGCGGAATCGTCGATATTGAACCGAACGGGTATATATTTAGGTTTTTTTATTAACACAAGAGTGGACTTTTTAATTTCGATCTTTCGTTCTATATATATATCTTACATGCGCAATTGCGACATTGGTAATCATGGTGGTTTAACGGTGAATTCGTGCGGATATATCTCGTTGGTTCTTTTTTTTCATTTCGTCTGCGGTGATTCGTAGGTAAGTTGTATTTTGAGGAAAGATTTAGTATAAATGTTAAATAATAAAGTGATTGACAAATTCATGTTGAATTAGTATGTTACCATTCAATTTAATTTTAGCGACCGAAAGGCCTGTGTCTTACATTTAGTATATTCGATAAAATTGTGGAAATGGTACTCCTTGTTATTAATGTGATTAATGTTATAAAAAACAAATAATAAGTGCACTGTGAAAAATAATATTTATAATAATACACGAGTTTACTTATTTTTAGTCGATTGGTAACAACTCAGGTACACTGGAAGATTAAGTTATTTGGCAAAGTGGTCAATAAAGGTGGACTGAGGGCTGTCAGGCGACAGAGCGACGCGATTGGGGTAACAGAGAGGAAAAGTCGGCCCACCTCGATTAAGGCCGGGAAAGCTACCCTCTCCCCAACCTTAGATGGAAGGAAGGGGTAAGTCGAAAGGAGCAAGGAAGGCCTCAACCGAGGGAGGCCCAGGGGAGGCAGTCTAATTTCGGCTATCGGGAAAAACGGTAGATCGGGCCTTCGAACTTGAGTCGGGCAAGTTAGAGCGCTTACCGGTTTATTAAGAAAATTATTTATACTTTAACACGCCTGACGTACGTACTGTATTTTTTAAACGTTTATAATAATTTAATTTTACTTACATAACCATTTGAATTGCTGGTTATTGTTATTAATCTACAATGATAATTTAGTGCGTTAATTAATGTAGCAACTAGGAATTATTATACGATTAGTCGTATTTGCAACCATTAATTACGACTATTAATTACCACGTATAAAAATTACAATTTATTATCTTTTTTGGAGATGTGCCAGGGAGATTTGCATGAATTTTAATCATTTTAACTTTACGATGAAATCACGAAACAACGCCACAATATATGTAGAAGTATAATAGATTTTTTTTATTTTTCAACCTATAATTCTCATACAGCACGCAGAATGAAAAAATCTGAAAACTATCATTCTTCGTTGGAATAAGGTCACGTGTCAAATACGAAGTCTGACAAAATCGCATCTATAAAGCATTTTCACCTAAAAACTATATCAATATGTGTGCGCGCGCGTATCCATATACTATCTACCGAAAATGCGATGCATAAATTTTTATCGCGATTGACATATAACAGAAGAAAGGGAATAATAAACGTCTTTACGACTTGGATTAGGAACCTCCCTTCATACTTTAATTAACAAGATATAACCTACCGAGTTTTTATGTGTAACCTTTCGTAATACACTTTTCGTGTATCTTTGAGATTGAAAGATGAGAATACGACGCGATAAAAAAAGAGAGGGAGAGAGAGAAGAAGAAGAAGAGAAAAATAGTCAACTCGACTTAATTAGAGTTATAAGAGGAAAAACAACAATGGGCTATATTCAATTTGTCTCCGATTTCTCTGGTCTCGAGGAGCCGGAATATTTCATTCGATAATACGAGAGGAAAAGTAGATGAGAACGATGGGAGAGAAAGGAAAAATGGTATATTAATGAAAGTACATTTAACGAATTGACGGTTATTTTTTTTTCTTTTCTTTTTTTTTTGTTTATTACTTATGTAAGCGCGAAGCTCGTTTAAGATAATCGAGCCCGAAAATTTGAGCGCAGTCGATGTAATTTTAATTTTATATATATCCATTGTCGAAAGTTATATTGTTAAAACAAATTTATTTTCCATTCTATTGTACGTTCGATAAACAATAGTTTTCTATTTTTATTCGTATACTTTACAAATAGATATAAGTAAGTTTTTGTTTGGTTAACAATGAACCCAGTTGCGTTCGGTATAAAAGTTATTAATTTTCTTTTTTCATATTATTATATTTTTTTAATGTAGATATATATTTTCACGTGAATTGTACGAATATAACATTAGCGATAAATCGTGAAAGTTTAATCATTCATTTTTAGCGCTCTGCGGTGGCACTATACCAATGATCATCTATACAGTTAGTTATAAATCGTTTAACAAAAGGTTCAAAATTAGATATATAGAGACAAATCTCGAATAAAATAGAGAAAAAATAGCACGAGAGTTGCTCTCCCCCTTTTTTTTAGTCAGTTAATCGATCCACACGAGGTATACGAAGTTTTTCCAGATTGCAGGCAACACGGATGCAAAATGTGTATACGTATATATATATATAAAAATATACAGGAGTCGGTGCGAAATTAGCCCTTTGAGCCGATAAAAGCACGAACGAATGACACAGAGGACGGACCATTGTATTCCCAAACTGCTGTAAATTTGCTCACTTCAAAAGGACATTGGATTCGAGGGGGACGCATGGACGCGCGTAGGCCAATCCGAGAGTGATTTTGTTGCGCGCGTGGGAGATTCGTTAAAAACAATTTGCACCTTTCTCTCTCTCTCTCTTTTTATCCGTCTCTCTTCATCTCTATGGGTATCCCTTTCGACGTTAAAAGGGGATATGGTAAATTAAACCATATATATATGCATTCGTGTTTAGGAGGAAAAGTAGGTACATCGCGACAACAATGCGGAATCGTCGATATTGAACCGAACGGGTATATATTTAGGTTTTTTTATTAACACAAGAGTGGACTTTTTAATTTCGATCTTTCGTTCTATATATATATCTTACATGCGCAATTGCGACATTGGTAATCATGGTGGTTTAACGGTGAATTCGTGCGGATATATCTCGTTGGTTCTTTTTTTTTCATTTCGTCTGCGGTGATTCGTAGGTAAGTTGTATTTTGAGGAAAGATTTAGTATAAATGTTAAATAATAAAGTGATTGACAAATTCATGTTGAATTAGTATGTTACCATTCAATTTAATTTTAGCGACCGAAAGGCCTGTGTCTTACATTTAGTATATTCGATAAAATTGTGGAAATGGTACTCCTTCCCTGGAAAAAACGTAAGAAAGCAATTAGACATCGGTTGGCGAAAAATGAAGATGTTAGCCAACGGATTGACCAACGGTTAACCAATGACACGGCTTATTCCGTCACATTTTAGACGGTTCTGTTGGTTAACTGTTGGTTAAATTTTATTTCTTTACATAGTGATTTATTTTCTATAATTATGTGTAAATAATTATTTTTATTAATTGTAAATAGATTATTTACAAGAAATACTGTATAAAGTGCATAAATTATTTATATCTTTTTAATTGTAAGGTTAAATGAGATTCACAAATTAATACATTGACATTTCGAGGTTACACATTTTGCAAAACTTTTTTCATTTTTTTTCTGTCTCTGTATATTTTAGAGCGACGTTTGCTATCCATCTGTAAATAGTATATTATACAGAAACTATCTTATACGTAATTTTTTAATTTACAGATGATCAAACGCTTTCCTGTGCTTTATACTATACGCAAACAGACCACGCGTAAGCTGATCTGACGCTTCTATATATATATATATATATATATAACTTATAATACAATGAACCGTAACCTATAAAGTAAATCAAGTTGTTGTTAAAAAATATGTTTTAACAATTTAATTGTTAATATTTATAGTTTAAATAATAATCTTATAATCTACATTAAATTATATAAGTAAAAAACTGTAAAGATTTAATAAACTTTAATCGCAAATTTTTTTTAGTCTTTACCAGTTCGGTTGGTCAACTGTTGGTTAATATTTTGATTAACCGTTAGTTAAAAAAATTACCGAACAATTAGTTGGTCAACCATTTTCGTTGGTTTATTTTTTACCAGGGTTGTTATTAATGTGATTAATGTTATAAAAAAACAAATAATAAGTGCACTGTGAAAAAATAAAATTTATAATTACTACGCGAGTTTACTTATTTTTAGTCGATTGGTAACAACTCAGGTACACTGGAAGATTAAGTATAAACATTTCTTGACTACATCGGTAAGAATGTCAAATTAAGTCTCTATTAACAGAGATATTAAATATTCATATAAATCGTTCCAATAGTTAGGGTATCATCATATTATAATCAAGTTGAAATTTTTAAAATAAAATTTATAAAATTATATAATTAAATTCAAATTTTTATCGCGTTTGGTTTCAGAATTTTGACAATGTAATAGAAACAATATTTATGTACTTTTTAGAACAAACTAATTTTTCTATTAAAAAATAAAGTTATATTGCAATCAATCAAATGGACTATTTGTAGGAGTTTGTATAAATGTAAAATAGAATAATTAAAAAAATTTTAAGTGTTTCCTTTTAGAAAACGAGCATCTGAAACGGTATTATAATCGAAAGAAAAATAAGTAGTCATTCTGGGTAAATCAATATTTTTTACCGATGTAGTCAAGTTAAAATTACTTAAGTAAGTTAGGTTCATATAACTTTAACTATTTTTAAAATAAAATTTATAATTACTACGCGAGTTTACTTATTTTTAGTCGATTGGTAACAACTCAGGTACACTGGAAGATTAAGTATAAACATTTCTTGACTACATCGGTAAGAATGTCAAATTAAGTCTCTATTAACAGAGATATTAAATATTCATATAAATCGTTCCAATAGTTAGGGTATCATCATATTATAATCAAGTTGAAATTTTTAAAATAAAATTTATAATTACTACGCGAGTTTACTTATTTTTAGTCGATTGGTAACAACTCAGGTACACTGGAAGATTAAGTATAAACATTTCTTGACTACATCGGTAAGAATGTCAAATTAAGTCTCTATTAACAGAGATATTAAATATTCATATAAATCGTTCCAATAGTTAGGGTATCATCATATTAATCAAGTTGAAATTTTTAAAATAAAATTTATAATTACTACGCGAGTTTACTTATTTTTAGTCGATTGGTAACAACTCAGGTACACTGGAAGATTAAGTATAAACATTTCTTGACTACATCGGTAAGAATGTCAAATTAAGTCTCTATTAACAGAGATATTAAATATTCATATAAATCGTTCCAATAGTTAGGGTATCATCATATTAATCAAGTTGAAATTTTTAAAATAAAATTTATAATTACTACGCGAGTTTACTTATTTTTAGTCGATTGGTAACAACTCAGGTACACTGGAAGATTAAGTATAAACATTTCTTGACTACATCGGTAAGAATGTCAAATTAAGTCTCTATTAACAGAGATATTAAATATTCATATAAATCGTTCCAATAGTTAGGGTATCATCATATTATATCAAGTTGAAATTTTTAAAATAAAATTTATAATTACTACGCGAGTTTACTTATTTTTAGTCGATTGGTAACAACTCAGGTACACTGGAAGATTAAGTATAAACATTTCTTGACTACATCGGTAAGAATGTCAAATTAAGTCTCTATTAACAGAGATATTAAATATTCATATAAATCGTTCCAATAGTTAGGGTATCATCATATTATATCAAGTTGAAATTTTTAAAATAAAATTTATAATTACTACGCGAGTTTACTTATTTTTAGTCGATTGGTAACAACTCAGGTACACTGGAAGATTAAGTATAAACATTTCTTGACTACATCGGTAAGAATGTCAAATTAAGTCTCTATTAACAGAGATATTAAATATTCATATAAATCGTTCCAATAGTTAGGGTATCATTATAAAATTATATAATTAAATTCAAATTTTTATCGCGTTTGGTTTCAGAATTTTGACAATGTAATAGAAACAATATTTATGTACTTTTTAGAACAAACTAATTTTTCTATTAAAAAATAAAGTTATATTGCAATCAATCAAATGGACTATTTGTAGGAGTTTGTATAAATGTAAAATAGAATAATTAAAAAAATTTTAAGTGTTTCCTTTTAGAAAACGAGCATCTGAAACGGTATTATAATCGAAAGAAAAATAAGTAGTCATTCTGGGTAAATCAATATTTTTTACCGATGTAGTCAAGTTAAAATTACTTAAGTAAGTTAGGTTCATATAACTTTAACTATTTTTACATATTACTAAATATTCAAGGCAAAATTAGTTCCTTTTGTTAGATGTGTTTTTGACATCCGTTTAATATTATTGTGTAATTATGTAATCAAACATTTACAGGCAATCAGTAGTCAAATTATCTTTTTAGTAAATTTTTTTATTATACTATTTAATACTTGACCGGTATTTTCAAATCGTTAAAAACAATACCCCAAGAACGCCAAAAAAATATCATATCGGATCATATAAAAGTAATTGATATCGATGTGCTAATAATAAAATTACTTAAACTACAACCTGAGACTTAAATAAATATCTACATTATTATTCTTCTCATTATTATTACTCGGTAAAAAAGATTCCAAAGCTGTTCAATGTCATACATGTCTACAATTACATTTACTTGTCATAAGCAATTGCGTTATTATTATAAAAAAAAAGAAAAGTTCAAAGTCTATATATTCGAAATAATCGAAAGTCATAAACACTTTTTCCGGGACACGAATGTATATACTTTTATTTTCTTTGCTGTTCCAATGTTCAATTAGCGCAAGAGCCGAGAAATAAATATATAAATATAAACACCGGTGGTTATAACAAAGGATAAAGAAAACAAAAGTACCCGGTTATATTCAGCTAATTCGAGATTAAAGCGACAACCACCCCACACAAAAAAAAGAACAGAGTCGCCCCGTTCGACTTTTCTGTCGACGACGAGCTGCGATCTTCAAAGTAAAATAAAACCGCGCACTGAATATCCGAAAACAATACGTTCCCGGTGTGACCGAGTGCCCCAAACAACAAAAAGAAAATTGTATCTTCCATATATATATATATATGGGTGTGTATATATACTGCACGTATTCTAGTGGTGACCGGTTTCTGGACTGTGGTTTCGCCTCCGTCTTGCCAAATACTTGAGCTCCGCGACTTCGTTGCTTCATTTTTCTCTTCTTCGGAAATGAGGAAAACGTCGAATCTTTCCCTCTACTCGATATATCTATTCCTATCTTTTTTTTATACTCCAGACAAATTTTCAACTACTTCTCTCGATCTCATTTCAGTCTTATTTTGCATATAGCTTCGTATAACTTTATTTATTTACCTCGGTTGGAAGTTTCGTACGTTTAATTAGGCGAAAACAATTAATTCCTTTCGATCATCGTTAAGTAGATTTTATGACCCTCGTTTTTCCTCAAATTTTTATCGTATCGTCCGAAACTTTTAACCTCTACGAGCTATAAGATTCTTTTGAATTACTTACCGTGTGGAAATATCATATTTTTAAGAAATTTGTTGCTCAAATTTTTATTTAAAGGAATACAATTATTGCTTTGCGCTTGGCTTGTACGAAGAAAGAACAAGTTAAATGGTAATAATAATTATAAAATATGGTTTTTACGAAATTAAAAAATATATCGCCCGGTTACTCCTTGGTATATATAGGTATATCGAATATATGTATATATCGAAACGAAAGGAGGTTTGTTAACCGAGTTCTCTCAAGTATGCGAATTGCGTTTGTCAAAATTTCTCATGGAAATATCCCTGACGAGATACCCCTATAAGTTTTATACATATTCAATTGAATGTACCGAGATTATACAAAGAAAAGAGAGGCAGAATACAAAATTTTCAAGCTAACCGGTGTACACAAGGAGAAACGTTTCACATATTCCTAACTCTAACAAATTTTAAATCCGATTGTTTGCTTACTTCTCTTTTCTCTTGTTTTTCTTGTATTTTTCGCTATAGCTACGATACGGAGGAACCAGAAACTTTGCGCAAACGTCAACGGTGATGAAAGCTGAAAAGCGAAGGGAAGTAATTGCCTTTTATATATAGATATATATGCCAGGGCATCGAAAAAGTAACGGAACCTTTGTCCAGCGTACCTTACCTAAAAATATACACGGAGAATAAATTTCTAGTAAAAATTGTAATGTTGTTTAGTAATGGAGAAATGATAAAAATTACTATTTTTTGCAGGAAAATGTTACTACATATCTACTAACATTTACCACATACGTCTCGTAAATTGTTCCTGTAACAAAATAGTAATTTTTCTCATTTTTCAAGTCTATCTCTCCATTAAGTACTAAATAACATTGTCTCTTTTACTAGAAATTTTTTCTCCGTGTGTATATACACCCAGTCCGTTAGTTTTCTGACACTCTGTATAATATCGTTTGTAATACTTTTAATCGTGTAAATATTTGTTAATATATTACTTTATGTAAATATATAAACAATGTAGAGTGAGCAATACTATTTTTAAGCTAAAACTTTCGGACTATCCTTACCTTTCTGATCCGTTCCGTATATCTATTTTTTTCCACAGACACCTTTTCCGATTTTTTCCTTCAATACCGCGCACGAAAAAGGACTTGCCAATCTCGACGTGTGCAAGAGGTTTTTATTACTCTTGCCTGGGAGCAATCGCACTATCCGACGAGTTTGAATCGACATCCTTTTTTTATTGCACTCTTTCACGAAAAAAAAAAATAATTCTGTTAGTCCAGCAAAGTGCAATTTGCTAAATAGTCTTTATAATTGTTTTAATGTGCCCAAATAATATGTTTGCTCGGTAAATCAAAATTTACGCAACTGAACATTGAGATAAAGTTGTAGTAAAAATATGACAATACTGTCTAGTAATGGAATTGCAGAGACTTTCAAAATGCAATAAATGACTATACTGTTCAGTAACATTTATACAACTTATGGTAAATATTACAAAAATTGTAGTAAAAAATGAATAATATAAACTTTTAGTAAATATTACCCCATTACACTATAAGAATATTTTTAAAATTTGACGTCTGTAATTTAATTTTTAGACAGTATTGTAATTTTTACTTCAGTATTTTTCTCAGTATATGCTCGATGATCAATTCAGCAACCGCTTTGGCTATATAGTAACAATTAAGAGAAGCATAATCTCTTTAGTAAATATTTATTTATTATACTTATTTATTACAATTTTATTATACATTATGTTTTTGGATTGTGTCAGTCAGTCTCCGCATTACTAGACAACATTGTAATTTTTACTTCAACTTTTTGCTCAGTGTAGGATCAGTCGTGTTTTTTTTTTGTTAATATTGCGGACGAAAATTGCAATTACCAGATTATAATGTAAGCGATTCTATTTTTCCGAGTGTACTTTTCATTTGTCAGATTTTTTCAATATCCCTTTCTTTTTTATGAACTTGGTTTGATATTAAAACTAATCAAAAAGACAGAACACATTCGACACTCACTCTGTATACACCGGATATACTTAAATTGACACGTTATTAATTTCCTTTTGATTTAATAAAGCAAACTGTTGACAGTTTATCCGATCATTTTAATTTATTCACTACTCAGTCTACGCTATCTTTTTGCAAACCAGATCCATATATCAAGTAAAATGCGTCATTTGCAAGAATTTAATCTTTTAAAAAAATTTTCCAAATTATAGGGTAGTGAAAACCACTCCACTCTTTCGTGGAATATATTTTTACACTTTTACACTCTCCCTCATATTTTGAATATATATCCGATCAAATACTAATTTACGTTTCTTTAAAACATTCAATCGATTTTATTATAATGATATATAAACAATTCCGTGTAACAAACAGATCACCCATCATTGATTAATTTACTCGATAATGAACTTGTAACGTTACGTAAGCAAGGACAACGTAATATATATTTAAAATTATTTAAAATTCTAGTGACAAAAATATCCAGTAGCAACAGTCGGATAATGTCAAAACGACGAATGCAAATGCGTATCAGGATCAAGGTGGCACTTGGCCAAAATCCAAAATTATCATTACGCATTTAAATCGTTAGTCCGGCTATCGAAACAGACGATTTTTAACACACCGTCTACAAATTCGTAATACGTGGAAAATTAATAATCTTTTGAATTAACAAAAAAAAATAGAAGAACTAGATTGAATCGCAGTAAATTTCTATAGTTCATCAAAATTATTATTCACCGCAGAGAAATGAAAATATATATTAATATATTCGTGACGTCCAAATAATTACAAGATATGTCAATATATTCTCATTCAGCGGTTTAAAATGAACATTTATATCAACGGTAAATTATTTTAAAGAATTATCATGTATTTGTAATTTCGAATAATTACAATAATATACACATCATTAATATTAACTTTACGCGGATTTTAAATAAATGATTTAGTATACAATATAAGTATAACGATAATAATAACTAAAATAATACAAATGTATACTTGTTAATCGAAAATTGTAATTAGAAAAATCAAAGTAATATTGATAAGAGGATAAAAAAGGAATGTTCAATCCATCGGTAAATCCTCTTTTTCTTTTAAGAAGTTTACCGCATCCGTTATCAACGCGGCATCGCCTCGTCGTTCCACAGGGAGACACTCGCGCCACGATTGTCAATTTTTCATCGGCTCGACATCGTCGAAGGAAATTAATTCCTCGCCAATTGAACCCCCGTACTACACTCCCTACATTGCTAGCTAACTCCTAGTACAACGAAAAAATAGGAGCTCAGAAGTAAGAGATATAGAGAGAGAGAGAGAGAGAGAGATGGAGAAGCGGAAAGTAAGCGATAAGACGAAGAGCGCGCGGTGGAAAGGAAGAACGGTATAAAAAAGAGAGAGAGAGAGAGAGAGTGGAACATTTTATGTGATTTCTCGCCCTCTGCCTCGACTGAAATGAGAGAAAATAAAACATCCCTTCCCAAGAGGCGAAAATGGCTGTGGGTGTCGAGAGGAGGAACGGAGACGGAGAATCCTTGGGGGTAGAGTGACGAGACGACGACGAGGACGTTTCGTTGAAGCTTCGACGGAAAATGAAAAAGCCGGGAGAGTCTTCGAGGCTTCTGGTTTGCACTACAGTAACGAGACTTTCCTCTCACCCTCTCTCTATGTCTTCTCTTCTTCTTCTTCACCTCCTTCTTCTTCTTCGTCTTCTTCTACGATGACGCGACGCTTCCCGCGCACTTGGAATTTCTATGTGTGTCCTAGAAAAATATATTTTTTCCTCGGCGAAATATGTGTTGTTAAGGGAGCAGCAGCAACCTACTTCGGTTTCAAGACAACATTTTCAAGAGACTACCTTCTCTCTTTTGTGGTCATTTTTTTTCCCTCTCGTAATTGGCTCCTTATTTGACGCCCGGCGTTTCACAATAACGTATTCCTGGCGTGTTAACATCCTTAAAAATATTAAATTAGCGGAAATAATAACGTTATTTATTTCCCGTGCGTTCTATCCCTTTCAACAGGCGCGTTGACACGTATCGAACGTGGCCATTTTATATAGGTATACGAGTGTCAAATTATTACCTCAATAGTTTGATTTTTTAATAGTTTAATTTTATATTTTAGGAAATTAATAGTTTTAACGAAGGCTTTTCAATCGAGTAAATTAAATTCTCATCTCGATTAATCGACGATTACTCTCAAATACGAAGATTCTCGATAGACCATATATTTTCGAATCGTAAAATGCGGCTCACCGTGTATTTAAATTATGATTAATGTCTTTGTATTGCGGAAATACGCGTTTATCACCGAAATCGAGTTTTCAATTTATTTTGTACATTATTATAAAACCACTATTACAAACACTTGTGGATAAAATCTAGAGTAGTAAACAAATAAAAAGTTTCACGAAATATTTACGACATTTTTACTTGAACTTTCATTCACAAAAAATACCTTTCAAATTTTCATTTGATCACGTTTGATATAAAAATTATCAATACACTGAGAAAAATATTACGTTGATTTAATCAAGTTTTGGTTGGATCAACGAAAGCGCTTAGTTCCCGGCGGCGAACAAAATCTTTCATTGGAAGAAACAAATAATTTTTTTTAACGAAACAGATATTTAATTACTTCAAATAAATATTTGGTAAAACGAAGCATAAGATTTGTAACTCTGATTAAGCAGGAAATTAATACAACCAAATAATTAGTTGAATGAAAACTACAATTTCTTCTTCCTACCAACACTTTCTTAAACCGATGAAATATTTATTAGACACAACCAAATATTTAGTTAGACTAATTGAATATTTCATTCATTTCTTTTTCGCAATATAATTTGAAACAAATATTTCATTGAACGAAGAAAAGATGGCTTGAACCAACGTTATATTAAATTGAGTCAGTACCTCAATTTCTTCTTTCAACCAACACTTTCTTAAACCGATGAAATATTTATTAGACACAACCAAATATTTAGTTAGACTAATTGAATATTTCATTCATTTCTTTTTCGCAATATAATTTGAAACAAATATTTCATTGAACGAAGAAAAGATGCTTGAACCAACGTTATATTAAATTGAGTCAGTACCTCAATTTCTTCTTTCAACCAACACTTTCTTAAACCGATGAAATATTTATTAGACACAACCAAATATTTAGTTAGACTAATTGAATATTTCATTCATTTCTTTTTCGCAATATAATTTGAAACAAATATTTCATTGAACGAAGAAAAGATCGCTTGAACCAACGTTATATTAAATTGAGCCAGTACCTCAATTTCTTCTTCCTACCAACACTTTCTTAAACCGATGAAATATTTATTAGACACAACCAAATATTTAGTTAGACTAATTGAATATTTCATTCATTTCTTTTTCGCAATATAATTTGAAACAAATATTTCATTGAACGAAGAAAAGATGGCTTGAACCAACGTTATATTAAATTGAGTCAGTACCTCAATTTCTTCTTTCAACCAACACTTTCTTAAACCGATGAAATATTTATTAGACACAACCAAATATTTAGTTAGACTAATTGAATATTTCATTCATTTCTTTTTCGCAATATAATTTGAAACAAATATTTCATTGAACGAAGAAAAGATCGCTTGAACCAACGTTATATTAAATTGAGCAGTACCTCAATTTCTTCTTTCAACCAACACTTTCTTAAACCGATGAAATATTTATTAGACACAACCAAATATTTAGTTAGACTAATTGAATATTTCATTCATTTCTTTTTCGCAATATAATTTGAAACAAATATTTCATTGAACGAAGAAAAGATCGCTTGAACCAACGTTATATTAAATTGAGCAGTACCTCAATTTCTTCTTTCAACCAACACTTTCTTAAACCGATGAAATATTTATTAGACACAACCAAATATTTAGTTAGACTAATTGAATATTTCATTCATTTCTTTTTCGCAATATAATTTGAAACAAATATTTCATTGAACGAAGAAAAGATCGCTTGAACCAACGTTTATTAAATTGAGCCAGTACCTCAATTTCTTCTTTCAACCAACACTTTCTTAAACCGATGAAATATTTATTAGACACAACCAAATATTTAGTTAGACTAATTGAATATTTCGTCATTTCTTTTTCGCAATATAATTTGAAACAAATATTTCATTGAACGAAGAAAAGATTGCTTGAACCAACGTTATATTAAATTGAGTCAGTACCTCAATTTCTTCTTTCAACCAACACTTTCTTAAACCGATGAAATATTTATTAGACACAACCAAATATGTTAGACTAATTGAATATTTCGTTCATTTCTTTTTCGCAATATAATATGAAACAAATATTTCATTGAACGAAGAAAAGATGGCTTGAACCAACGTTATATTAAATTGAGTCAGTAATATTATTAGACACAACCAAATATTTAGTTAGACTAATGAATATTTCGTTCATTTCTTTTTCGCAATATAATTGAAACAAATATTTCATTGAACGAAGAAAAGATTGCTTGAACCAACGTTATATTAAATTGAGTCAGTACCTCAATTTCTTCTTTCAACCAACACTTTCTTAAACCGATGAAATATTTATTAGACACAACCAAATATTTAGTTAGACTAATTGAATATTTCGTTCATTCTTTTCGCAATATAATATGAAACAAATATTTTTTCAAGTGAACGAAGAAAAAGATCGGCTTGAACCAACGTTATATTAAACTGAGTCAGTACCTCAATTTCTTCGTTCAACCAACACTTTCTTAACCGATGAAATATTTATTAGACACAACCTAAATATTTAAGTTAGGACTAATTGAATATTTCATTCAATTTCTTTTTCGCAATATAATTGCAAACACAAATATTCATTGACGAAGACAGATTGCTTGAACCAATCGTTATATTGAAATTGAGTCAGTACCTCACATTTCTTCTTTCCAACCACACTTTCTTAAACCGATGAAATATTTATTAGACACACCAAATATTTAGTTAGGACTAATTGAATATTTCATTCATTTCTTTTTCGCAATATAATTTGAAACAAATATTTCATTGAACGAAGAAAAGATCGCTTGAACCAACGTTATATTAAATTGAGCCAGTACCTCAATTTCTTCTTTCAACCAACACTTTCTTAAACCGATGAAATATTTATTAGACACAACCAAATATTTAGTTAGACTAATTGAATATTTCATTCATTTCTTTTTCGCAATATAATTTCAAACAAATATTTCATTGAACGAAGAAAAGATTGCTGGAACCAACGTTATATTGAATTGAGTCAGTACCTCAATTTCTTCTTCCAACCAACACTTTCTTAAACCGATGAAATATTTGTTAGACACAACCAAATATTTAGTTACACTAATTCAATATTTCATTCATTTCTTTTTCGCTATATAATTTGAAACACATATTTTATTGAACGAAGAAAAGATTGCTTGAACCAACGTTTAATTTAATTGAATCAATACCACGATTTCTTCTTCCAACAAAAGCTGGTTTATACCAACAAAATATTTTGTGGAAGCAATTAAATATTATGTTAAATGCATAAAATTATATTTTGCGCTATACAATTGCATGTTTAATTGAATTTATTATCTTACTGGATTTAGTACTTACTCAAACCAACTGCATATTTCATAATTTTAAACCTGCATATATACTGTTCACTCATTTCAGTCTGGGCACTTAACAGTTTATTAATACATTTTCTTGATAATCGGCGCACACTTTATTTCTTCGCTTATTACATTTATATTATAACGCATCACGCAACGCATACACATACATAATTTTACAAACGGTTTCGATAAATTAATATTACTAAAACTTTCTTATATACGAATCAAATAAAAATTTGGTCATTTGCGAGTTAATCAAAAAAGTGGATCCACCTAGCGGCAGAAGCAGAAGTTGAAGTAGCGCGAAATTTGAATTAAATATATTTATTAAACTAGTCGAAAAACTTTTTGTAAGGACTATGTATTCTTGAATTAATATGCTATTAAACATAAATTTATTTATAACTACAAATTATATTATTGATGGAAAAAAATATTTCATAAAGTTATAATTCATTAAGGAAAAACGGTATCAGTGAAACAACTAAATATTTTCTTGTGTCACAAAAATGTTTGGTCAATTAATATGCTTTAAATCATCAACTTATTTCCTTAATCCAACTAAATTATTTGTTTAAGTTGACGAAAAATGTTTTTTAATTCAGTAAATATTTGGTTCAAAATAGCTTTGTGGTATCGACAAATTTATTCATTTAAATCAACGAAATATTTTTCTTTGATTGACTAGATACCTAATCAAAATTATCTAATATTTAGTTAATGTAGATTTGTAACGAATGTTGTTGAATTTACCAAAATATTTTGTTGAAACAGATGCGTGGCTGTTTAAGTGTAATTAATATTTTCTTTAGTAAAATAAATATTTCATTAAATTTACATATTTATTTCAAATAATATTATAGATGGTCGAATTGAGTAATGTTCTTGATTTTATGTAATATTCTATTAAATTTTCTAAATTTTATTAAATATTTAGTTGAACGTTAGCGAAGTATCCAAGTTAATTACTTCGTTTAAATGAACTGAATATTTTTGCTCAGTTACAATGCGCTTGCTCGAATTATTCAAATACATGTGAAAAATAATTTGACTAATAATTATTTTTCACATTGAATTGAGTTTATTAAATATTTAGTTGAGTGTTAGCAGTACATTCAAGTTGCTCAGTTTGGTTGAATCAACTAAATGGTTTTGTTCGATCAACATACGTTTCGTTGAATCAAATACATGGGTGGCTGCTTGTAATAAACGTGACGAATTTGATTTATTCAAGTACATGTATGGTTGTCTGAAATAAATATTTTCTTAAAACAATTTTCTTTTGATTGGTCCAACAAAATATTTAAAATATGCAATCATTTAGTTGATTTAACTAAGCATTTTCTTGTTTTAACAACATTTTTTTCTCACGGTAATCCAACTAAATTATTTTTTAATTCGAACTAAATACTTTATTAAATTTAGTTAATATTTGGTTGAAAATACCTGTATTTTGTCGACGCTTTCATTTAGTTAGGTAAACGAAATATTTTCTTCAATCGACTAAATATTTGATTGATACAGTTTCGTAATCAAGTAATTGATATTTCTTAAGTTAACCAAGTTAGTTTGTTGAATTAATACGTGCTTATTTAAATGTACGATTAATACGTGCGATTTGTTTCAGTGGAATAATTATGTTATGTTTCAATAACATATGTATTTGTTGGCAGTGACTTCCATGAACAAAAATTGAAAGACTTCAGTAAGGAAGCGCTTTTATTGAAACAAATAAAGATTGTGTAGAGGCAAATAAATGTGTCATCAGTAAATATAATTTATACGAACCACTTAACTTGTCAATCCAACCAAAATAATTTCCTAAGTTGGACCAAATACTTTACTAAATTTCGTTAATATTTGGTTGGAAATACTTGTGTTGTTTCTACGCTTTGCTTTACTTTGGCAAACGAAAGATTTTCTTCGGTTGTCTAAATATTTGATCTATATTATTAAATATTTGGTTGGTGTAGATTCGGAACGAAGTAAATTAATTTTTCTGAGTTGGACAATCTATTTTGTTGAAACAAACGTGTGTTTGTTTAAGTAGAATTAATATTTTCTTAAATGAGATAAATTTTTCATTGAATTTATATATGTTTTAATCAATAATGTTTTAGTTGATCTAATCAAGGAATGTTCTTGATTTGAGTAAATAGTTTCTTAAAAATACCAAATATTTCACTGAAAATTGTTTTGTTGGCGCGATACATTGGTTTCGTTGGATCAATGAAATATTTAATTAGATTTAATAAATATTGAATTGAGTTTATTAAATATTTAGTTGAGTGTTAACAGTATATTCAAGTTGCTCAGTTTGGTTGAATCAACTAAATGGTTTTGTTCGATCAACATTCGTTTCGTTGAATCAAATACATGGGTGGCTGCTTGTAATAAACGTATATGAGAATATATTTTTAAATATAATAAGGTTCCCCAGGGGGCATAACACATATACAAGTGTCAATACTGTAGCAATAGGATGGTGTGTAAAATAACTATACGAGCGATAAGGTACCCGCGGATACATTTAGATGCATTTAATATACACTACGTGTTAAAAAAAATTTTAATTTTTTACTTAAACAACACTATCCTTAATAATTGTTGTGTTATTAATTAATGTACATAATTATTTACTCAATTTGATAATTATTTATGTAAAACATATTATATCATTAATTAACAAAATAATTATTGATCAGTGTCACTATTTAATTAAAATGTCTCACTTAATTATATATAAAATAAAATAAAAAAAAATGAATAATTCGAGTTTTGAACCCGAGCCTCGTTGGGTAATAGTATACGCGCGCCTTAACGCTCACGGCTACCGTATCTATACGCTCTTTAAATGTCGGAACTTACATTTAAGATTTGCGCCCTTGGTGGGGGCATACGGTTATAGAATTAATTATTCTAATGATAACTGTTTTAATTCGAATTTAATTATTAATTTACAATTATAATTATATTAATTTATTAGTATATGTGTGTGTGTGTGTGATGTGTGTATACATAAAAATAATAATAATAATAATAATAATAATAATAATAATTATCTACTTTCTATTCTACTAAACAATTATTCTATTTTCTATTCCACATAAGGCTCGGAATTCACACATATATTGAAATATAAAATAAAAAAATATTGAAAGACTTCGGTAAGGAAGCGCTTTTAGTGAAACAAATAAAGATTGTGTAGAGGCAAATAAATGTGCCGTCAGTAAATATAATTTATACGAACCACTTAACTTGTCAATCCAACCAAAATAATTTCCTAAGTTGGACCAAATACTTTATTAAATTTCGTTAATATTTGGTTGGAAATACCTGTGTTGTTTCTACGCTTTGCTTTACTTTGGCAAACGAAAGATTTTCTTCGGTTGACTAAATATTTGATCTATATTATTAAATATTTGGTTGGTGTAGATTCGGAACGAAGTAAATTAATTTTTCTGAGTTGGACAATCTATTTTGTTGAAACAAACGTGTGTTTGTTTAAGTAGAATTAATATTTTCTTAAATGAGATAAATTTTTCATTGAATTTATATATGTTTTAATCAATAATGTTTTAGTTGATCTAATCAAGGAATGTTCTTGATTTGAGTAAATAGTTTCTTAAAAATACCAAATATTTCACTGAAAATTGTTTTGTTGGCGCGATACATTGGTTTCGTTGGATCAATGAAATATTTAATTAGATTTAATAAATATTGAATCGAGTTTATTAAATATTTAGTTGAGTGTTAGCAGTATATTCAAGTTGCGCAGTTTGGTTGAATCAACTAAATGGTTTTGTTCGCACAACATTCGTTTCGTTGAATCAAATACATGGGTGGCTGCTTATAATAAACGTGACGAATTTGATTTATTCAAGTACGTGTATGGTTGTCTGAAATAAATATTATCTTAAAACAATTTTCTATTGATTGGTCCAACAAAAAATTTAAAATATACAATCATTCAGTTGATCCAACTAAGCATTTTCTTGTTTTAACTACATTTTTTTCTCACTGTAATCCAAGTAAATTATTTTCTAATTCGACCAAATACTTTATTAAATTTAGTTAATATTTGGTTGAAAATACCTGTATTTTGTCGACGCATTCATTTGGTTAGGTAAACGAAATATTTTCTTCAATCGACTAAATATTTGATTGATACAGTTTCGTAATCAAGTAATTGAAATTTCTTAAGTTAACCAAGTTAGTTTATTGAATTAATACGCGCTTATTTAAATGTAACGTGCGATTTGTTTCAGTGGAATAATTATGTTCTTGTTTCAATAACATATGTATTTGTTCGCAGTGACTTCCATGAACAAAAATTGAAAGACTTCGGTAAGGAAGCGCTTTTATTGAAACAAATAAAGATTGTGTAGAGGCAAATAAATGTGTCATCAGTAAATATAATTTATACGAACCACTTAACTTGTCAATCCAACCAAAATAATTTCCTAAGTTGGACCAAATACTTTATTAAATTTCGTTAATATTTGGTTGGAAATACCTGTGTTGTTTCTACGCTTTGCTTTACTTTGGCAAACGAAAGATTTTCTTCGGTTGACTAAATATTTGATCTATATTATTAAATATTTGGTTGGTGTAGATTCGGAACGAAGTAAATTAATTTTTCTGAGTTGGACAATCTATTTTGTTGAAACAAACGCGTGTTTGTTTAAGTTGAATTAATATTTTCTTAAATGAGATAAATATTTCATTGAATTTATATATGTTTAAATCAATAATGTTTTAGTTGATCTAATCAATGGAATGTTCTTGATTTGAGTAACTAGTTTCTTAAAAATACCAAATATTTTACTGAAAATTGTTTTGTTGGCGTGATACATTGGTTTCGTTGGATCAATGAAATTTTTAATTAGATTTAATAAATATTGAATCGAGTTTATTAAATATTTAGTTGAGTGTTAGCAGTATATTCAAGTTGCGCAGTTTGGTTGAATCAACTAAATGGTTTTGTTCGCACAACATTCGTTTCGTTGAATCAAATACATGGGTGGCTGCTTATAATAAACGTGACGAATTTGATTTATTCAAGTACGTGTATGGTTGTCTGAAATAAATATTATCTTAAAACAATTTTCTATTGATTGGTCCAACAAAATATTTAAAATATACAATCATTCAGTTGATCCAACTAAGCATTTTCTTGTTTTAACTACATTTTTTTCTCACTGTAATCCAAGTAAATTATTTTCTAATTCGACCAAATACTTTATTAAATTTAGTTAATATTTGGTTGAAAATACCTGTATTTTGTCGACGCATTCATTTGGTTAGGTAAACGAAATATTTTCTTCAATCGACTAAATATTTGATTGATACAGTTTCGTAATCAAGTAATTGAAATTTCTTAAGTTAACCAAGTTAGTTTATTGAATTAATACGCGCTTATTTAAATGTAACGTGCGATTTGTTTCAGTGGAATAATTATGTTCTTGTTTCAATAACATATGTATTTGTTCGCAGTGACTTCCATGAACAAAAATTGAAAGACTTCGGTAAGGAAGCGCTTTTATTGAAACAAATAAAGATTGTGTAGAGGCAAATAAATGTGTCATCAGTAAATATAATTTATACGAACCACTTAACTTGTCAATCCAACCAAAATAATTTCCTAAGTTGGACCAAATACTTTATTAAATTTCGTTAATATTTGGTTGGAAATACCTGTGTTGTTTCTACGCTTTGCTTTACTTTGGCAAACGAAAGATTTTCTTCGGTTGACTAAATATTTGATCTATATTATTAAATATTTGGTTGGTGTAGATTCGGAACGAAGTAAATTAATTTTTCTGAGTTGGACAATCTATTTTGTTGAAACAAACGCGTGTTTGTTTAAGTTGAATTAATATTTTCTTAAATGAGATAAATATTTCATTGAATTTATATATGTTTAAATCAATAATGTTTTAGTTGATCTAATCATGGAATGTTCTTGATTTGAGTAACTATTTTCTTAAAAATACCAAATATTTTACTGAAAATTGTTTTGTTGGCGTGATACATTGGTTTCGTTGGATCAATGAAATTTTTAATTAGATTTAATAAATATTGAATCGAGTTTATTAAATATTTAGTTGAGTGTTAGCAGTATATTCAAGTTGCGCAGTTTGGTTGAATCAACTAAATGGTTTTGTTCGCACAACATTCGTTTCGTTGAATCAAATGCATGGGTGGCTGCTTATAATAAACGTGACGAATTTGATTTATTCAAGTACGTGTATGGTTGTCTGAAATAAATATTATCTTAAAACAATTTTCTTTTGATTGGTCCAACAAAATATTTAAAATATACAATCATTCAGTTGATCCAACTAAGCATTTTCTTGTTTTAACTACATTTTTTTCTCACTGTAATCCAAGTAAATTATTTTCTAATTCGACCAAATACTTTATTAAATTTAGTTAATATTTGGTTGAAAATACCTGTATTTTGTCGACGCATTCATTTGGTTAGGTAAACGAAATATTTTCTTCAATCGACTAAATATTTGATTGATACAGTTTCGTAATCAAGTAATTGAAATTTCTTAAGTTAACCAAGTTAGTTTATTGAATTAATACGCGCTTATTTAAATGTAACGTGCGATTTGTTTCAGTGGAATAATTATGTTCTTGTTTCAATAACATATGTATTTGTTCGCAGTGACTTCCATGAACAAAAATTGAAAGACTTCGGTAAGGAAGCGCTTTTATTGAAACAAATAAAGATTGTGTAGAGGCAAATAAATGTGTCATCAGTAAATATAATTTATACGAACCACTTAACTTGTCAATCCAACCAAAATAATTTCCTAAGTTGGACCAAATACTTTATTAAATTTCGTTAATATTTGGTTGGAAATACCTGTGTTGTTTCTACGCTTTGCTTTACTTTGGCAAACGAAAGATTTTCTTCGGTTGACTAAATATTTGATCTATATTATTAAATATTTGGTTGGTGTAGATTCGGAACGAAGTAAATTAATTTTTCTGAGTTGGACAATCTATTTTGTTGAAACAAACGCGTGTTTGTTTAAGTTGAATTAATATTTTCTTAAATGAGATAAATATTTCATTGAATTTATATATGTTTAAATCAATAATGTTTTAGTTGATCTAATCATGGAATGTTCTTGATTTGAGTAACTATTTTCTTAAAAATACCAAATATTTTACTGAAAATTGTTTTGTTGGCGTGATACATTGGTTTCGTTGGATCAATGAAATATTTAATTAGATTTAATAAATATTGAATCGAGTTTATTAAATATTTAGTTGAGTGTTAGCAGTATATTCAAGTTGCTCAGTTTGGTTTAATCAACTAAATGGTTTTGTTCGATCAACATACGTTTCGTTGAATCAAATACATGGGTGGCTGCTTATAATAAACGTGACGAATTTGATTTATTCAAGTACATGTATGGTTGTCTGAAAAAAATATTTTCTTAAGTCAATTGTCTTTTGATTGATCCAACAAAATATTTAATATATGCAATCATTTAGTTGATTCAACTAAGCATTTTCTTGTTTTAACTACATTTTTTTCTCAGTGTAACAAACAAACGATTACAACAATTTCCTTTTTACCGCAATAATCATAAAATGTTCACTTAATAGAACATTATGATTCTTTAAACTTTGCACCCACATTTGAATCTCTAGTAGTTTGCAATTCAAATTCACCCGAGTTTACGGTACCCCGAAAACTTCCGAAATTACTATATAATCACAATTACTTTATTATAAATTTTATTGCGCGATCTCCTCTTCCGATGTCACCGTTGTCGCCTCGGCTTTTCCTACGAAATTTTCACCGAGCCCCGGAAAAAATGCTTCGATTTATATATATATATATATATATATTTAACGTCGTAAAAAGTTGACCGCGATAAAAACCATTCTGAAGTATAAAATATATATATATACATCTATATCTATAGGTACACGCTGAGACCTGGCTGCCGGTCGATTATAAAGACTTGAGAAAAATCCAGTAAAACCCGCTTTTCACGTATGTGTGTGTTGACGCTTATTTTCCTTTTTTCAAATCCATTCTCGTTAATCTTACATTACCGACGAGCTTTTAAATCTTTTCTTAATAATGTTTAAGGATTTCCTCTTATTGCTCCTCATAAAGCACTGGGGAAAAAAAATTTTCATCGAGTGAAAAATTATTACGAAATGTCGCTGCTGGTTTAACGTTAAAAGTCATTTCAACTTTCTTTTCTCGAATGTAAAATTTACGCGTATTAATAGAGTTGCTAATAAATATTTAACTTACAAATATACACATTTGAACAAATAATTCACGAATTCGTACACGGATCAGAGACGAAAAGAATAACGCGTGTCGCAAAGTATTTCAAAACTTTTCAATTTCCGAAATCTATACAATAAACGACGTTAGAAACAAAATTTTAATCAAACTGACTGGTATATAAAAACACGAACTATAAAAAAAAATCATTTTTTCCCCAACAACGACATTACCGTTATCAAAAGCCGTCAATCAAACGAAAAAGACTCATAAACTAGGAAACAACCGGTACTTTTAAAAATCTCCAAATCTTCAGCGTAGCGGGACAGCCCCGAAAAAAAAACAAGGTTTAAAAAAAAACAACAACAGCGAGTAAAAGTGGGATGAAAACCATAAAGTCCATGTAAAATCCAATTCTCTCGTTCAACAACTATAATAGTGTCGTTACTTTCCGACAGTGTAATTAATGCTAAAACGGTATAACCCGCTGTCGATGACTCGAATAAAAAAGGAAAATAAAAAGAGAGAGGAGGTTCCCTTGGAAAAGAATAAAAAAAAAACGAAGCCGAAGCAGACGTATCGATGGACTGTAAAATATTGCGATGAAATATCGCTTCGGGGTAAGCGTGACGCGCGGGCTGTGCTTGCGGATGTTTATCGGACGCGAAATTAATTACCCTGCAAGCTCTCGAGAGAAGAGAGAGAGATAGAGAAGAGCTACATGATTTTCCCGTCAAAAGGTGCACTTCTGCGTGTATATGTGTATATAGGTATGTGTACGTAGAAAGAGGGAGAGAGAGAGGGGGGATAGAGGGGAGGGAAGGGAGAGTTGGCTTGGTTCCTTATCGAGTATAATTTATATGCCAAGTTGTCCGCGCGCACACACACAGAGAGAGAGAGAGAGAGAAGCGTGGGACTTAACCTCGGAGGTTTAACTACTGGGCGCGCTCGATCTTTTCCACTTAGTTTTCGGGCAGGCAACGAGTACTCCCTATATATATATATACACGTATACATAGAGTTACCTTCCCTGCGGGTCATTTGTCGTTGACTAATGGCTAAAAGGAGGGGAAGGTATGGGGGTTGCTTCGTTTTTTCGCTTAATTTATAAGGCGATGCGTCGCGAGTGGATAACGTCGAGTAGAGGAGAAGAGAGTGGATAAAACGGATGGAGGGCTCGAGCGTAGACCGGCTCAGCACCTTTTTCCAACCCACGTCATGATCATAAATACTTGGAAACACAAGGATGACGCTGCCTCGTGATTAATTTTTGCTTACGTTTAAGATATGACCTACTGCTTCGACGATAATAATGTTCAACTATCTCTTCCGTCAGTTTCTCTTTAGCGATTCACGTGTATTCGCATACACGCACACACACCCTTAGCATTCTAAATATCTACGCTCAAAATATAATTTAGTAAATTAAAGAAAAATATTACGTTAAATAAAATAATATTTAGAAAGGATGTGAAATTTATTGCTCCTCCAGGATTTGTTTATACAATAATTGAATTTATTATCGATCGCCGCGAATCAAGATTTACATTAAAAATTCAATACCGACGTTTCGAACGTATATTAACACCGTGCTTCTTCAACGCGAAGGATACAAATTATTATTCAACTTTTATTATGTATCAAAGAAATATCAAAGGTCAAAGATAAAGGTATAACTGTGATTTTAATTAATAAAAAACATCAAGTTTTTGTTGATTACAATGACGCATACATATACTATAAGGAGATTGGAATAGAACGAAACTTTTATATTAACGGAATGTCGGACCCTAGTTACAGGGATCTACACTTTTCAACATAAGAATTATCTTGGAAATATTGATTTAAAAATCTGAAAAAATTCATATGGGTAGTTTAAAACAAAACCGAGGGCATGCCGTTTTGACTTTTTAAGAAAAAGTAAATTTTTTAATAATAATTGAATAATAAACAATTTTTGGTCGGTAATTATTGATCTGAAAAGGCATGAATTTTCAACGCATAAATCAGAATTTAATTACAAATTTAAAAATCTGAAAAAAATTTAATTATGCTATATTTAAAACATACCTAAGGGCATGGCGTTCAGGATTTGTTCAAAAATTTATTCTTTTGTTTATAAAAAAATATTAAAAATTACTATTTTCTAAGTCCGACATCTCCTTAATATAGCTACTGGCTTTTGCGTTTTTATTAAGTGGTCTTTTTTCTCATTGACTAATTTCAAGCTCCAGCCTTCAAGTCATGTGTATATTATAAAACAGGAAAATATTAATTATAAAATGTCCTATTATAAAATAGGATTTTCACACTTTACATTGAATATACCAACTTTCAAAGTATGCACTCTTCAACCTTCTTCCGAAAATATACAATTTCCCCGACATTTAAAATGTCTTAATACAATATAAACACACATTACAAAAGTACATCCAATTATCTACATATAATAAACTATTAATCAACAATTTACTAAAATATTAAGATTCTTAAAATTGCACATACGAAAATTTGCTTGCATATATCAATAGCTATCGTTCGATAATCCGGATCAGTTTTTCTTTTATAAACATAAACAACTCCGTAACACGTAACCCTCGGAAAAAACTTACATAACAATAATATTCCTTTATTAACGTTTACATTTCAATACATTTTATTTTATTCATAAAAATATAAACGATGTCTCAATCCGCAACAAATATGTTTTTAGCGTTAAAATGTTTTATCGAATTCACTACACTGTTTTCAATGTACAGTGAGATAAATTCACGCGTAATCTTTCACCGAAAATTTGCGTTACTTTTCTCTCAATAAACAAGGTACCATATTTATATACATATACATCTCGACGTATTAAACAAGATTGATATTAGACTCCGCGTTCGACGAAACTCCGGTAATACATTATTTAAAACTTCCTATACATACCGTCGGGAACATTAATGTAAGTAACGTTCCATTCGTGCATTTATAACTGGTCGTACAAACGAGGGTTGACGTTAAACTTTCATCGAATTCTTCGAGAAAAGATTACGTCCATTGTGTCGTCATCTCCCGAGGAAAATGGATAGGAGGGTGGGGAAAAAAATAAGGAAAAGACGAATGAGTTCGTTAGCGAAGAGCGACGAAGCAGATGAATGGTCGCGGGAGTTTTTAACGGTGAGTTGAATGCTCTTTAACGCGTTTGCAACGCGCGGGAAATCATAAAAATGTTTACGACGATTGTGAACAATTTTACGACGTCGCGACGTTGTCCAATCGAGTGTACGCAATATATATATATATGTATATGTATATATATATATACACACTCACACATATATATATACACATATATAGAAGTACGCGTGTACGGTGGTGGAAGGAGCATAGATTTCTTTTTATCGCGAAGTGTATTTAACAAAGAATTTGTTTGAATCGTCAAGAATATTCGTAAAATTTCTATGGGAGCAATTTATTTTATTCCCGAGAATTTGTATATTTCTATTTTCGAATGTAATATTTGTGGTGAATTTGTTACTCTGATGAAGGTTTGTTAGATGTATAAGCGTTGAATTACAAGACTTTTTAGGTTGCTCGCGCGGGAAGAAATAAAGTTGAGGGTAATCGATAGACGGTATGAATGAAAAATTAATTTATGTAGAAAAATCCAAATACAGATATAGGCATTAGATTATCCAATAATACATCGTTTTGCAAAAGTTAATGAATGGAAGATACCTTAAAAAATTTTGTACGAAAAAATATATACTTTTAAAGGGAAGAATTTTTAGAATGTTCTTCTCAAAAATATCGGTGATTAGCATCATGTTGGGAGAATAAAAAGAAAAAAAATATACCCTCGTAAAAATCTGACCATAAATGTAACGTTTTTTTAAGCCAAATAATGGTCAAGTGTCATAAAATACCGAATAAATGATTAATGAATCTTCAAATGTTAAATTTCTATTATATTTTTGGAAAGGTGTTACTAAAAAATACGATTGTCTTAGAGTATAAAATTTTGTAAAGAAAGGCGCGGCTTTTCCTACTTTCTCAAATACTATCGTATATTTAATGCATAACAATTAAATTGTTTATGTACCTCTGTTGATAAGGTAGGGAGGATTAAAATTAACCTTATCATTCGTTTTTTACATACTGATTTGAAATTTCTAACAATACGTCGTCTCATTTATTCGAACACTTTATGCAAGGAAGCAGTATAGATCACTAACACTGCAGACAATTCAAGCTTATACCGTATAATTACGCATCACATGTAAATAAACAGGTTTTTGTCTTTTTTACTATAATAAACAAAATATGTAATATACATTTATATGTTTAAAAATTTATTATATTATCTAACCTATATAAATGTAATATTTTTTAACTTTTTTTTAATTTTCATTCTTACAGATTTTACTACAGTCTTTCTCTTACAGTTATCGTTAGACTACTCTAATAAAAATTATTTATCTCTCTTACAAAATCTATTATATTCCCTTTCGGTACTACAACTTTCTTCTCAGTGTATAATACATCATTGAAGTGTGAATAGTACTTATCTAGTAGATAATTCACCGATCTTACAGAATCCACTTTAAACAATTCTACCGAAAGGGAATATAATAATAATATAATATAATATATAGTAGATTTTGTAAGAGAGATAAATAATTTTTATTAGACTATAGTCTAACGATATTATTGTAATTGTTGCAATTTAAAATAAAAGAGGAAAGAAATAACGAAAGATTCTTTAAAAAAATATAAATTTGACGGTGAAAGGGAATGAAATGGTGATAAGAATGAAAGATCGCAAGGTGACGTGTAATCAAAGTAAAGGTTGATACATCAGAGGACAGCTCGTCGCGTCGCACCGCGTCTTAATGTACATGGACCACTTAATCATAGGTTCAAAGCGAGAGAGGTGAAAGGGACGAGAGAGAGATGCCACGTAATGTGTCTTAATCTGGCAAGCGGCATGTCTGATCTCATCTGCACGCCAGCCACCACCGAGATTGCGACGGGACGGGGTGGAACAACGCGAGGGGAAATCTTCACCAGGTTGCGCAAATCCACGAGGTTTTCGAGGTTCACCGCTTTGTTTGCGAGACCTCGTCTGACCGTATGCCGGTGTATATACCTTCGGTATTATCAAAGCAACCGTGTGAGCGAGACAGACGTAGAGAGAGAGAGAAAGGGGGAAGAGCAAAACGCCACGCGGGAATTGGCTCGATCCACCGGTTCAACGAAACTGCTCACCTTTGATGGGAATAAAGGTAACTATATACGAGGAACTTGATGGATCGATTGGTTAACCTCCTTGTATCGAACCTCTTTCTCTTCTAACTTCTACTTTTTTTACACTTGTACATTATCTACCGGTTCTTACGATCCCGCATTCTTCCTGATTAAAATTGAAAATTTAATGCTTTTCCTTTTTTTTTTTCTTACAGACCGTTGTTTATCGCTTCTCTTTCTCTCTCTTTCCCTTTCTCTTTTTACCCCCTCATCGATTTTGTTTATAAAAAATGAAGTAAGGGTAAAAGTTTATACTCTTTGAGCACATTTAATATGCATTTTACTTAAGAATAAATAGCTTTTCTCCCGGAGAAAATCTCACTAAGAAAATGAAAACTAAGGACGCGTAAACCTAGTTGAACATTTTTTAACATTATTTCCTAATGAACAACTATAATATTGCTAAAGGAAATTTGTTGTCTTTTTCTTTTACAAAAAGAAGGAAAAACCTTACACATTTTATCAATCTAGTATATATATATATATATATATATCATTAATAATAAAATCGCTCGGTTGTTAAATTTTTAGAGTGTCGTTATTTATAAAAAGTTATTATATAAAAAAAAGCTGTAAATAAAAATTAATAGTCTTTTTTTAAATTCGTATTTAGTCGTATATGTTTATAAAAAAATATTAAAATTTTTTTTATGCATCGTAACGATCGATTCGTATTACCCGAAAGGGTTCGCGGTAATTACTGTCGGTGCTTTTATTAAATTAATGTTGCTTATAATAATACCGAAAATAAATAATATGAAAACACTCGTAAAAGTATATAAAAACATATTTTTTCGTTAATAATGGTGAGAAAATTAAAAAAAAAGAGGTGACGTATATTATTGAGAGGAGAACATTGTAAATGACAGATTTACCTTATTAATTATCTCGCGCGAATTTCCAATCGTATTTAGTAAACTTTCGGATGTAGAATAAAACCGCACTTAAATTGGCTTAACTAATGAATGCTTGAATAAATCAAGAAACACATTTGAACTCTTAATTAGAACCGTAATTATTCAGGATTTGAGATTAATTGTTCGTATGATATAGGAATCAAATTTGAATTATCTTTTGATATAGATATAAATGTTGTAATCGTATTATTGAAATAAATAGACAGGAAAATAATATAAATTGTGGAACATTATTTTAATTTGTAAACTTTAAAGATTATAAATAGTTATTAATTAGGAATGAAACAATTTATAAAATTGAATCAATTAATAATAATAAATATTTAATTGAATTGAGTGACTAAGTAGTTTAAAAAACTAAAATATTTTGCGATTAACTGGGTAAAATATCGTCAAGATTGTGTATTTCAAAAAAATCTAGCCACAAAATCTTTCGATAGCCCACGACGTAATATTGATTTTAGAAGTGGATAGGTAAATTTATACTTTAAATGAAGAGCACGCCAGCGTTTTTATCGACGTATAGACTTAACAATCTCTAATTTATATAAATATTTTAAAAAGTTTCTGGAAATTTTTTAATGGTTTTCGTGTAACGTAACCTGAAAATGCCTTGTTAAATACGTGTCAATCACTTTTTCCAGATTACTTGTAATACCATACGAATAAATGGGCTCTGATACCAAAAAATTTCGAAAAATGTTCTTATTATTGATAAAAAAATGAATAATCACCAAACACATAACGTCAACCAATACGATATCTTAGGTTTTGATTGATTCAACATTTCAACTAACATACCATTCGTTTCTCGATACTTTTCAACTAGTTCACGAAAAATTTAATTGTTAGTTTTGAAAAAAAATCGGCTTAGCTTTCACTGAAATTTCCTTAGTATTATAGGTATAGCATAAAGATAGCATTTTGTTATAAAATACCCAAAAAATACCTACATTATAGCGAATTATGTTTAACCACCAAAACGATCCTATACAAGAATGAAAATCTTCCACATTTTTCTCTTTATCGTAACTCGAAAAAATTGATAAATTGATACATTAAATATTTATTTATTTATTTAATTATTTATTTATTTATTTATTTAATTATTTATTTATTTATTTATTTAATTATTTATTATTTATTTATTTATTTATTTATTTATTTATTTATTTATGCTAGAGTTACATAAAAAAATTCGCTATTTATATAGATAAAAATCAAGTATAACTATACATATAGATTATGTTTTACAATTCCTAACACTTCCGATAATTACCTGTACTGAAACAGGAAGTAAATCAAGAAAAACCATATTGTTGAATACGTAAAGGTAAACTGCGACGTATATACCCAAGTATTCGAAAGTACAGTTTTGAAAGATGTAACACGCTCGGCAGTGAAATATCACATCGAAGTAAAAGAAAGAGAGAGGGAGAGGGATAGGAAGATAAGAAGAGGAGGAAACGTATCTTTGATATAGGAAAGGAGATGGCGGCATATAGGAAGAGGGAGAAAGTTGGTTTAGCCTATACGAGCGAAGAAGAGAGAAGCCACAGGAAGGCAAAGAGGAAGCCGATCGGTCGAATCCCTCGTTTCTCTTTAGATTCATCGGTATCTATATATATATATATATATTATAGCGAACCGTTCCCACGAAACTTTGCCAAACCGCTAAAGCTGCAGAGGGTTCCTCCGCGCGTGCGAAACACCTAACTTTCTTCTTCGGGTTAACTCGTTCAAGTACTGGTGAAATATTGCCGAAATATCGCGAGTATATACACCTCGAGAGAGTCGAACACGGGATAATATCACTGGCCCACTGACTCGTACACCGTCCGTCCTCCCTATGCAAACCGCGGTGGAAAGATCCATCGAGCCCATCTCGTCTACATATATATACATATATATATATACACATCGAAATTGCACGCCGCTTCTATACCCCAAAGGATCTTCAGATTATTAATCTTTTACGAAATTACTTGATTATAACTATTTTAATCGACTAACTTTCAATGTTACACTTTTAAACTACCTTTCCAACAAAATCGTTTCATTTCTATTCGTGTATGTATATATATATATATATATATATATATATATATATATTTACGTTACTAATTATAACGAAATTTTTTTTTTTACTTAAATTACACGGAATATATACACCGGGATTAAAGTAGGATCCTATCTTCGTACTCTCGTAAAAACAAAAATTTATGAAAATCAACCTATTAAAAGTTTCCTTACTTTATAGATGCATATAGATACACTTTAATGAGATACAAGTTCCATACTTCAGTTACACAAGTTACACGGAGATTTTCTATTTTATCATCGGAACATTTTTCTTTTGGGTGCTCCGTGGTAACTTGGTCACCTTACGTTTCGTGTTTTTTTTTAATAAACAACCAGTGGACGAGCAAGTTATTGCAACTTTAATTAGAAATTGATTACAGCTCTATTTTGAAAATAATCGTACTTCGAAGAGTGTAATCGAAATCAAAAGAGGAAACGTAATAATTTTTTACACCAACGTGTGACAAAGGTAAAAAAATAACTGATGCGAGTGAATGTCAATTTGGATCGAATTCGCGTTAATCGCATTTGAAATAAAGGAAAAAAAACCTAGATATGTATACATAAATGCAACTTATTTATCGTTAAATAAAAAGGAGGAAATAATAAAAAGATATTCGGAAATTTCGTATACGTAGTGTTTTATTTGTGATGTGAGAAAAAAAAAGAGAACAATCGATTCGTACGAATTTTTCATTACAAGTAAAGGAAAGAAGAAACCGTCCAACCGGTCACAATAAGGCGAGAGAATTCAAACGTACTCGAGCATTGTATGTAACCGATTATTATTTCAAGCGTTCGAACTATTCTTTTCGTCTAGCTCTCGGGAAAAAGTTTTGAAAGGCCACAAGTGTGCACGGTTGTAGTTGTACACTCGGCCAGCTCAAATGCCCGATTTTCATTATTATTTTTCTATAAACAAAACGAAAAGGGTACTTTCGACGAGTGGTATACCTCGCCTATATGCGCACAAAAGTGTACGCGAAATATTTTGTATTTGGAAAACCAAAATTGTTATGTATAATCATACATTAAAAATAGAGATGCTTTTAACCAATTTAATATTTGAAACGTTAGTGTTGCTTTGAATAATTATAATTTTAATTTATTATCAACGAATAACGATTTATTTCGAAATTTAATTAATTAATATGTAAATTCTAGATTTTCATTATCATTATAATTTTATTGCGCATTATTTCATTATACAGCATTGTTATTTAAATGATTTGTATATTCACTATATTTAATTTATATACCTTCAATTAATATTAATTACTTTTTTGACGGCAGTGATTTGTATATTTTTGACATCGCGAAATATGTGATACTTCAAATAACAGTATATATTGGATTAAAAATAAAATTTATGCAACTTAGAATTCACACAAGACTCGTCTCACTAAAATATATCGGTGGTGATATCGATATATTAATCCACATCGCTGATGAATTTTTGCAGATATCTCGCTTTTAATAATTCCTTAAAATTGATTGATGCACGTATATCGAAAACTTCTTATACGTACTCAATATGTTTGGTCGTCTGAAAATTGCAAAACTTTTTACCATTGAGCATTTTATCATAAGAGCAATATATTTTAAAAAATGAACATACAAAATAATATAAAACGATGGAAATAATGAAAAAACACATTTTTTCGGAATAAATGGAAAAATGCATCGTTTTCATTTTAATAGTGGAAATGTTCGTTTTAAAATTGCAAAAGTTTTTTCCATTTGTGTATATTGTGATCAGAGCAGTTTTTATCTTAAAGACTAACATATAAAAAACAATGAATTTTCATTGCAATGTTGATCCAATATTGAAGATTAGTATTGTCCTATATTGGAAGAATATCACACGAGGTTGAAAAAGTACTTATGGACACGCCTAAAGACCAAATGTTATTCAGAATCCATACTGTCTTACATCATCCAGTAACGTATACTTAAAATTTCTGCGGTATCTATATTTATAATTTTTCCCTTCCAATAGCTGAAATAGCTGAAAGGGAGTCCCAGCAACTACAATGTTAATCCAGGACACCCTTGCATTAAAGGTATTAAGATCTAAACGTACCCTCAGTCAGCGCCAAGTACGTTAATCAGTCTTCTAAAAAAGAGCAGGAATCGTGAGAGATCTAACAAACACGATCAACATCTTTACATCGTTATGAAGCACATCGTTAAAAAGGTTTTTTACAACCATCAAAAAACAGTCACGACACAAGGGTAGAAATTTCTTGCAGTTATCCATTGTTCATTGAAGTATAGTTGTGAATACAATTACGATATCTTTAGATTAAGCACACAATAAGCTAATAAGGAATGATCATTGCAGCGTCACTGAAGAACATAGTCCTAGCATAGTACAGGAGATAATGTTGAAGTGTAAAAAATACACTCAACAATTTTGTTAATACAGTTAGCAAATTCCGACATATAAATTACTACTTTCAGAAAGTACAGCTATCCTTATAGCAAACCCCCTTGTGGTATGGGCAGGACATCATATCAGCATCGAATAGATGTTCCAGCTTCATCATCGTTTCGCAATAACACCTGCAAAAGAAACAAATAAGGTTATTCCCAGGAATAGTTAATTAGGGACGTTTGGTAAACCTTGACGGTCACGTAAATGTAGCCATGTTAGCTCTCGCGTACTTCCATACGCCAGAATCGGTCAGTGCACGTTCTTACATGAAACGATAGTACTATACGTCTGTGATGCAAAACTCAGCGTGAACGACAACTTGGAAACCAACGTTGGGTATCAATATTGGTCCAACATTGAAAACCAGTATTGGGTGTCAATATTGGATCAATATTAAGATGTCCATTAAACTAGCTTAACCAAATGATAAAATCACGCTAAAATTCATAGTCAATTTTTTAATAATTCTTTGCAAGTTTTTACCAAAAAACTGATTTTTTTCCTGAACTAGTTTGAATTATAGGTCAAACTAAGAAATTATTAAAGGTGCATACATAGAATGAATAAACAATACTCCAACAAAGTTTCCAACTAATATATAGTCTTGTTTTTCCATCTACGATTTTGACAAGAAATCTACTACAATATATATTATTTAAGGCAACGTTCTTGCCGAGTATAATAACGTTGGCCGAACAAGAAGAAAGGAAAAAACTTTAGAACGAAGTAAAGAAACGAAACTATAACCACTTCATTGTATATAAGCCTTAACGCGTCAAAAATGTTAAATAATTGTCAAGAAAAAGATACACGGCTACCTGTTGTTAGAAGACAATTAAATCGTTTTAAAATTTAAAATTGTCACGTTTACTATCTGCTATTCGAAAAGTTTTTCGTCGAGTACACAGCTATATATGTGTGTGTCTATAATCTATATACGAAGTTACGTATTAATATAGCGCAACACTGTGCAACAATCAATTAAACTGAAACTAATTTAGTCAATCAGAAATCCAATTTAATGCCACTGAAATTACTTGAGTAGTTTGTGATACCCAATGCGTGCTGACAGAATTTTGGGGAGAAACAAATTTTGCTTACCACCTAATCCGATATCTAGCTCAGTTTGCTTCCGCAGCCTCTGTCTGTTATTCGAGAGATACCAAGTTAGATGGACAGAGAGGTCCTACTTTAGAAACGATTACATTTCGTAATTTTGGTACATAAATAATAAGTGTTTCGATTAATGAAATCCGTAGTAAGTGAAACAAAGGTTTATTTGTTGGATCAAGTTTTTTTAAATAAAATAATCGGAGGAGTTTCATTTGCCATTCGAATTGCGTATACCTTTATGAATTTATGAAACTACATTGTGGAATTAAAAATATATAGATTCAATTCGTACGTGATGCTTAAACGATATAAAAATTTACAGAGCGAGTTTTATACAATTAACCAGATATGTCATTTATTTAGAAATACATAATATTGACAAATAATTTATAGATAATATATTTAGAGCAAATAGAAAAAAGATTGTTTTTTTGGAATAGTTAATTATTGATATTGAATATTGCGTCGCATCGTTAATTATTGCAAAAATGCCAATTAACAAGATTTATTTTAGTTTTTTCGTTTCATTTTCTACCCGTATTTCCGAGCATTCTATTAATTGTTTCTATTATTTAAGCATTCTTATATTAGTATCTCTTTAATTAGAGACTATTGTGCTGTTATCAGTTTATACATTAATGCACTATTATTTACATATTTACAATTAAATTCACACGTTGTTACAATTGGTATTCTTATACACTATTATTACATTGTTGAATTAACACGTTTTATTTAAACATTCAGAGATAACATGTTTGAAATAAGATTGATGCGTTTTTCATTCGAAGACTTTACGATTTGCAAATATTATCGGATTACTAATTTTAGACACCCTAAGTGACAGGTGGTCCGTAAAGAGACACCTCGTTCGAAATGTTACAGGCAATATAAAAAATTATTTTTTTCATATTTTAGCTTCAAATTTTGTATACCACATTTTTGATGCTCTAAATTCTAATTTTTCGTGGTCATATTGAATCCTGGTGATATATAAGTTCTTTACAGTTGTAATCAATTTATTATTGTTATCGAATGTTGATATTATTATTTTCCGATTAAAAAAAGAAAAACAAATTGAAACGAAAACTATTTTTACAACATCTTTCATTTGATTTTTTTTAATGAATTTTCAAGGTCAAACAGTCTTTAAGAACTTCTTTACTACTTTTTTCTCGTATAATACATCAAATTTCACGTGAAAGCCTTAAATAGTTTGTATTCTCAGGGTGGTTTCTAAGAGGTTTTCTAAAGGTTAAGTTTCGACAATTTTTGTATGAGTTTGAATCTTTAACAATGATATTTACTATATTGTTAAAATTTCCGTTTCGTCAATCACTTGTAATTTGAATAGTGAGAGCACTGGGCTATAGTAATTAGATCGACCTTTGTTTATCATTGTGACTATATCACGGGGATTTCTAGGGTAAAACCATGGTTTGCTTTTCGTGTTTGACAAAGTTTTTCTATTATTTTTTCTATTATTCTATACATCATCCACTTATCAACCAGTTTTTCTAATTTTGTTTTACGTCAGTAAAGAACATTTTATTATAAAATCAACAATTATAATCATTTGAAATTCGACGTAGAAAGTAACACCTACACATTCTAAATGAAAAGAACGTCAATTTTATTTTAATAACATAATAACATTCTCTTACATAAAGATATTTTATTATTATAAAAAAAGGTCAAAAATCCGTCAACTAATCTAAAACTATTGTGAAAAAAAAATACGCACCCGCGGTAATTGAAGGAATTTAAACAAGATAATAAACTTTTATGACTCACTTACTACGTATCTCGATTCTCCAGGACGGAACGCACTGTATGCAAAGTTAACATCCATCGACTCTCTTCCCGTTCTATGTAGATCAAACTTAGTCTTTGACTTTCTCCGGTGCGTCCACGGCGAATTTATTGATTTTACTTCCAACTTTCCATATATTATAGGCACACCCACACGCACGCACACAATTGTGTGTGTGTGCATGTGTGTGTATAGATCGAAATTTCCCGTATATACCAGCTTGAGGGAAACTGAAACTCGACTGTCGAAAGAATGGAATAAAAGGAGGTAGAATAAGGTGGAGGAAGATAAAGCACTGGCCGAGACCTCGAATTCATTTATCTTCGGCAGCCGTCCCGCATAATATTCGGCAACGACGTCTTGCATCGGTCAGCGAGAATATCCAGAGCGAGGCTCTTCCGCAGTGTCGACCGCAAAGGCGTATATTAGAGGGTTATCGCAAGGCATTATCTCTCCTATACGGTTTACCGAGCTAATCGCCCTGGCAGATTCCTGCCGATGCCGCAACGCTAATCGATCGCCCTCGTGAAAAATGGTAACCTTTCCACAGACAGAGAAAAAGAGAGTATAACAAATTTTTTTTTTCGACCCTTGCGAAGATAATTGCTTGCACTCATATGCAATTTAAAGAATCTTTCGGTATTTTTTGGTATCGTGTAGCACTGAGAGTGTATTGAAAAAGACGAAGTCATCTGTAAAAATTACAGTAGTTTCTAGTAAAGAAATCGCAGAGTGACGTACTGAGAAATATAACTATAGTCTGTATTACAAATTTACGAAAGTTATAGTATTGTCATTTTTACTACAACTTTTTTTCTCGGCGTAGTACATAAATCACGTACTGATAAATTTCGAAGATTAATTATTATTATAATTTCTAGTAAAAATATGACTGTAGTTTATAATGAAATATTTATAATGAAAAATGAATAGTTTATAACTATAGTTTATAATGAAATATTACTACACTGAGAAAAATTTACTAGTATAAATGACTATTTTAATGGTAAAAAGAGAACAGACTTACACAATTGAAAAAATTGCTATTAATAATGGTAAAAATTGCCACTATTTTGGAAAAATTACTATTAATAATTGCAGTTTTTATCATTATTAATATATAATTTTATCATAATTAATTGTGTTAGTCTGTTCTCCTTTTACCATTAAAATAGTCATTTATACTAGCAAAATTTTCAGAATGTAGTAAATTTGATTATAAGCTATAGTCATATTTTTACTAGAAACTATAATAATAATCTTCGAAATTTGTCAGTCTGTGATTTATGTACTACGCTGAGAAAAAAAGTTGTAGTAAAAATGACAATACTGTCTAGCAATAAAATTCAAAAAATAACTATACTGTACAGAATAACATATTTACTAAAAGTCTATTAATTTTTACTACAATATTTGTAACATTTACTATAAGTTGCGTCAATTTTACTATGTAGTAACTTTCGAATTTTGACAGTCTGCCACTTTATTACTAGACAGTATTGTCATATTTTTACTACAACTTTTTTCTCATCGTACACACAATACTGTAATTTTTAATTTAAACTTTTTCTCCGCATGTACTACTGACTGAATGTTTAGTATTACAACCGAAAACGTTCACCAAAATTTGATATGAAAGACTATTACATTTTTCAACTGAAATTACACTTTGATTATCCTACACCTATTACGCCATATTGGATATCTGTTTACAGTTTTATCGTATATGTACACACTCGTAAACGAAAGAGAAATCAACCGATGGATGGAACAATTATTGCGTAATTATTAGTTTAACGGTATAACGTTAACAAATACCGTGGACATTACACGAATATGTATAACGTGTTAAATATATGTATATATATAAGCAACAATTTCGTCTGTTATTTGGGTATTTCAATTGCGAACCTTGACCCAACCCATTATCTTTACAATCGAATTATCGCCGTTTAAAATCAATCACGATTGTATGTACAAACTGAATTTTTCCAAATATTATTCGCTTATACGATATCCTAACGCGATAACAATCTACCGATTCAAAGGAACCGAAAATTACGATACTACGTCGATCGAGCGTCTAAAAAGAAAAAAATATAAAGGAACAGCGTGTATATACGTATAGAACGGTTCCCTACAATTGCTGTCCTTTTGCTCGGTGAGATTCGCGGTGTTGTTACAGTTCTACGACGTGTATACACATGTATATATATATACCTAAACTCTTCGCGCACGTCTAACCGCAGCGGGATCTTTTATACTTGCTCCGCATGCGGTAAGCAAGGAAACTCGAAAAGTGTAACGAGAAAATCGAATAAAGCTAAGAGAACCAGATTATATTAGAAATTACATTTTCTGTATAGGTGTATATATACCTATACATCGGTGTATGTGTTACTGTATTTCATTTTTCTCGTTCTCTTTTACCTCCTGGCTTTTCAATCGCGAGGGGTAAGGAGGAACGGGCTCGGCAAATGAAAAAAATGAAATTTATTCCACGGTGCAAGAGTAATCCAGTTATTACTAAGGAATTTTAATTAATTTCGTTGTGATTATCTCTTCCGAGGTTACATTTCCCACTGGACTTTCTTTCTCAACTCTTCGCCTGTTGGATTCTAATAAATTCTCATCTAACTGCGCTCTCTGAATGAATTATTCTCTTATGTAGGTATATATATGTGTACATTTTATATAGTTATTGAGTTGCTTTCCATAGCAATATTAATTAGATAAGAAGATGTTGCGATTTTTTTATTTAATTAAAGATTCCGTGTATATATGTATATAGTTTTGATCGTGTAGAAAATACAATTAATTCAAATTAGGTTACGTGTATTCGCGCTATGTGTCGTCTGCTAAAATCTGAATATCGCGAGTGCTTGAATTTGTAATAATAAATGAACACCGTCAACCCTTGTGCTTGCTTTAAAGAATAAGTAAAGTTAAAAATTCCAGCATGATGTTTGGGTTGGAAATATTACTATTTTTTCGATTGAAAATTACCGACACAATATCGCTTACTCAATTATAATTAAAAAAATTATTTTTTGTCAAACATCGAACCGTCAGACTCTCGCACATGTATAAGACTCCTTTTGTGAATTTTGTTCAGATTTTTAAATTACTTTTTTTAACAAAACATTTGGTTGGAAAGATTAGGTTCCTGTAATTTGGGTCCGACATGTCATTAAATGCTTTATACAGTCAGATCATTGTAAATTCGATGAGCTTCTGGAAATTGAGACATACTTTGCAACCGTATGAAAATATTTTAAGTGGTAACTAAAACATTTACATCGAGTCCGTAAGTCCTTACTTAAAAAAATGTGATTTAAAAAACGTGTAAAATATCTCGTAAACATAATTAAAAGTCATGATTAATTGATGCAATTTCAAGAATTCCTTACTGACATCAGTATCAATTTTTAGAGAGGAATGGTCGATATTTTTTATGAATCATCAATTACCGAAAATTGTTCTGTACTATATTGTAATATTATACGAGAATAATGTCTAATTCATTTATTGCTATATTTTTCTTCCAAAATTTAGTGCAAAAATAAATTATTCTTAACAAAGACAATGAATTCTTAGAGTTTTATAAATTAATTGCGATATATTTTACGTCAATAATATGAAGACGATTCCGGGAACCTCCCTTTTGGAGGGTAGAGCACTTTTCCATGCTACCGGACGCGTCCACAGGTTGCGGATAGTGGAACGGCCAGAGAGAGTAGTGGTCATAGGAGACTATAACCAGTCTCTCTGGTCAGTCGCTAATATACTGAATAAGCGACCGCGGACAGTGGGATACAAACGCAGCTAATAGTGGTAAGTTGTTGTTTTTTACACCTACTCATACACCAAACACACATACACTTCCGCTCGATTTAGCTGAGCCCATGTGCAGTAGGAAGCTCTATAAACGGGCATTTTCCAAGCGGGATATAATTGAAAGGCGGCTCTATAAACGAGACCGACCTGTGTGAATGGGGAGAACCCTATAAACGGGTGTGCTCCGAGCGTGGCATGACTGCACTGGGTTCTATGCTGGAGAGAGCGGAGACATAGCAGGTGTTATCAGCTGGGTGGCGGAGCGATCAACAGGGAGCTTTCTCGTGGCTGCAGGCTCGTTCACTTTGGAGGGTGCTGCCGTTAACACCAGTATCGCACTCCTGGGCCGCCACTAGTTCTTGGGCCCGAACCCGGCTTAGCCAGCATGGGAGGCTGCCCTTTGCAGTGGTAAACGTCGGAAACGGCGCAAATCTCGCTTCTCGTAGTAATGCCGACTGGCGATCGGGTGGGATCTTGCTGCGAGTCGTGGGGGAGGAACGGTCGATGCCACCGGACTGTAGGGGAGCTAAGTTATCGGGACAGCTCAGGACGGATCGTGCAAGCCACCGCCTGGTGACTATCTGACCACTTTACACAAACACACACATAGGGGGGATGGGGATAAATAAAGAAAATAATAAAAATGACAAGTTCAATAACAATTGCAGGTACCAGAGTGCTGCCTGCGCCATCCGACTCAGGAGAGTCACGGGGGCTTCCCAGCTCCCCCATCACGCCGGTAGGTAACCTGGCTGGCGTGGCGGTAACTGCTTCAGGAAAACTCGCACTACACATCGGAGGGTCGCCAACTAGTTGGGAGGCTGCAGAGAGCAAACTGTATGAAAAATTGCTCAACATACGCAGCAGCCTAGCTAGAATGACCGAGAGAACAAACGTCCAAAAGAATGTTAGTCGCGTCATAACAGGCGGAATGAGCGAGATAAATGAATCGGTCGAAGTCGCGTTGTATGAATTGCAACGAATGAAATTGCTCCGCAAGTCGACAACGAACATCAACGACGTATGTATGGCTGAGTCCACACCTCAGCAAAAACAGAAACGGAAAAGGGAAAAACAAACCTCCACACCAGAAAAGAACGTCGCGGAAACGCAAGAAGTACCCCAAACAGAGACTTGGTCGACGGTCGTCCAAAAAAAGAAAAAAAAAAGGACGGCAGCGGCTACTACACGGACGGACGGACTGCTACCTGGGCAATCCACCGCTCACCAAAACCCGCAGTCAGATCGGCCAAAGCCCACACAGGGCAGAAGCACGATTTTGATCTAACCGGCGGAGGGGCAGACGTATGAGGATGTGTTACAAACCATACGTCTGAAGGTGGATCCTACAAAGACCAAGACGGACGTACGACAGATACGAAAAACAAAGCAGGGTGGGGTTTTGCTGCGACTCGGCAAACAGGAGACGCGGCAAGATTTCCAACAGACCTTGCAGGTCGCCCTCGGAGAAAAAGCCCAGGTAAAGGACCTGACAGCTACGATAACGCTGGAGTTTCTCGACCTGGACAGTGTCACGACTGAAAAAGACGTTACGGACGCTATCAACCGCGAACTCGGGGACAGCGCAGAAAGAAGGGTGCACGTCTTTGGATCCAACGCCCGAGGCTTGGCCCTTGCGGTATGCGATTTCAACGCAAGAAACGCGAACGAGATCCTTAAAAAAGGAAGAATAAAAATCGGTTGGGTTAACTGCCGCGTGAGACCTAGGCTTCGTGTACCTAGGTGCCACAAATGCCTCGGATACGGGCACATAAAAAAGGACTGTAAAGGACCGGACAGACACCGGTGCTGCTGGCGATGTGGCCGAGAGGGGCACGATGCACAGGCGTGCAAAAACACACCTGAGTGCTTCCTCTGTCCCAAGAAGGACAACGAGAGCCTCGCACATGTCGCTGGTTCAGGCGCGTGTGCAGCATTTAAGGCAGCACTGACAGCGACAAAGACCAAGACAATAAAATGCCGGTAACTGTTCTCCAATGCAATATGAATCGGAGTAGCGTGGCACACGCGCTGCTTCCTCAGATTGCGGCGGAGCTGGACGCAAACATCCTCGTCATCAGCGAACAGTACCGGGATTTAACACCGCCGAACTGGCTCGCTAGCAGCACGAGTACAGCGGCATTATGGGTGCGCGGGGAATGGGCAACGCGGATCATCGCGCGCGGATCCGGGGAGAGCTACGTTTGGGCAACGGTGGGCGAAGTCACCTACGTCAGCGTCTACCTTAGCCCGAATTATAGCGCTCTCGAATACGCGGAGAAGCTGGATACTCTCGAAGACGCCGTGAGAGACATCCCCGGCAACAAAATCGTGGCGGGCGACTTCAACGCGCGCGCGGTCGAGTGGGGAATGCCCGAGACAAACAGACGTGGATGACTACTGTTGGAGATGGCCGCAAGGCTTGAACTGACAGTGGCAAATGAGGGAAATACGCCGACGTACAGACGACCCGGCTTCGGGGACTCTGTGCCCGATGTGACCCTTATTTCGGACAGGATGACACAAAGACTGAGAGCATGGAGAGTGATCGAAGACTACACAGCCAGCGATCACCAGTACATCTCCTTCGGTCTTATAGACGAATCGCGTACGAGCAGTACTCGGGTAACTCGTCCCCCTCGTTGGGACGTGAAACGGATAGACTTAGACAAACTCGACAGACAAATGACGCGCGGGGAACCACTGTCACAGGTGGAACCTCGCGGAATGACTAATCGCGGCAGGGCTGAAGCGCTTGTCGGGGAAACAACCCAGTTTCTTCAACAATTGTGTGAAGCCTCTATGCCGCGGAAACGTTACGCACGCAACAAACGAGAGACATACTGGTGGACAGCCGAGATCGCGGACATCCGACATAGTTGCCTAGCACTTAGACGGAAGGCCCAACGGGCTCGCGACCGACAAACCGCACTAATTTTCTCCGAGGAATACAAAAAGAGTAGGAGGCGTTTGCGGTACGCCATAAATAACAGCAAAAAAGAGTGCTGGCAAAGACTGACGGACGAGGTGGACTCGGATCCCTGGGGCGCGGGTTACAAGATCGTGACTCACCAACTGGGGAGACGGGTTCCACCGATAACTAAGGACGCAGAGACGATGGACAAGATCGTCGACGGTCTCTTTCCAACTCATCCCGTGAGGAGGGAGGAAACCGTTGAACGTACAAACGGAGAATGCCCTCTATTCACGAGTGCGGAGCTCGCCAGAGCTGCAAACTCGTTGAAACCTAACAAGGCACCGGGCCCTGACGGTGTGCCGCCGGAAATCTTACGTTTCGTCGTTTTGCGACGACCGTCATTGCTCCTCGACACATTCAACGGGTGCCTGGTGGAGGGCGTTTTCAGCAGACATTGGAAGACGGCTCAATTGGTTCTCATTAGTAAAAATAAGGGGGACCCTGAGAATCCGTCATCCTACAGGCCACTAAGCCTACTTAACACGACCGGAAAACTGTACGAGCTATTGCTTAGACCAAGGCTTCTACAGTCGATAAAGGACGCAGGAGACTTATCAGACCGACAACACGGGTTTCGAAAAGGACGCTCAACCATCGGAGCGATAACCTTTGTAAAAAACATTTTCAACAAGCATAACACCAGGTGCCACGCGACCAGGCCTCTGGTCTTACTGGCTACGCTGGACGTTAGGAACGCCTTCAATTCGGCGAGGTGGGTGGATATCCTGGAAGCGCTGGAAACAGCATTCCGGGTGCCCGACTATCTTCTCCGGGTTGTAAGGGACTACCTGAGGGACCGACGTCTCACATACGAGACCACTGACGGACGAAAAGACAGACGAATAACTGCAGGAGTCGCCCAGGGATCCATTCTGGGGCCAGACTTCTGGAACGTACTGTATGACAGTCTTCTCCGAATGGAGATGCCGACGGACACATCCCTCGTCGCTTACGCTGATGACGTTGCGGCCATTATCGTGGCCCGTGACACACACCTGATCCAGCTAAAGCTGAACCAGGTTATGCGGCGGGTGACTGAATGGATGAAACACCACGGACTGCAAATTGCGTTACAAAAGACAGAACTTGTGCTTCTAACTAGACGAAGAATCGACACGGGGATACCGTTGACAGTCGGACGCAAATGCGTGGTAGTCCGAGACGAGGTTAAGTATCTAGGGGTGACTTTGGATACGAAACTGAGTTTCTGGCCTCACATACGCACGGTGACTAAAAAGGCACAAGAAAAGACAAAAGCCTTGAGCAGACTCATGGCTAATACGAATGGACCGAGACCGAGCACTCGACGACTACTTATGAGCGTTACCCACTCGATCATGCTATATGGGGCGGAAATCTGGGCGGACGCGTTACACGTTAAGAGACGGGCGAAAGCGATGACTAGCGTACAGCGGGTGGGCGCGTTAAGAATCACGTGCGCGTACAGAACGGTGTCTGAAAACGCCGTTCTTGTTATCGCGGGCGTGATTCCGATCGACCTACTCGCGACGGAACGAAAGCGCATATACGATCGAAGCGCGGACACGGGACGGGTCGACGCTGCGACAGACGAACGTACGAAAACAATGGAACTCTGGCAAACACGGTGGACAAATACCCAACAGGCGCGATGGACACGTAGACTTATCCCTGCGGTTGCCCCGTGGAAGGGGAGAAAGCACGGTGAGGTAGACTTCTATCTCACCCAATTTTTCTCTGGACACGGATACTTCCGCGGCTATCTACACAAGATGGGCAGACTTGCTTCACCTGAATGTAAGTACTGCGGATGGGTCTACGATGACGCTGATCATACGTTCTTCGCCTGCAGGCGATGGGCAGATCAACGTCAACGACTTGAAATGGACATAGAAGCGATCACGCCGGAAAACGTGACGAGACTTATGACGACGAACGCGAACAACTGGCGCCTGATCGCAAATTACGTTACGAATGTATTGCGGAGCAAAAAAGCAGATGGATGTCTGACAGATTGAGCGAATGTGATTCGAGAATGAACGAGTAAAAGAATGAATGTGTTTTTTGGACACGCAAGGACAGCCGCCCAGTCTGAAGTAATGTGAATAACAGTTCCGGGCTGGTGTCGGTGCGAACAGAGATATGTGGGTTTAGTGGGTATTAGTAGTTTGCTCCTACTGAGTCCCACACTCGGTGGACTGTCTGCTCTTGCGAGGGGGTGGATAGTTTGCCGGTTGTGCGTAAAATGTCATTACCACAGACTCCAAAAAAAAAAAAAAAAAAAAAAAAAAAATATGAAGACGATAAAAGTTGCGTATTACACCCATGTAAGGAAGATTAAGACAAAAATTGATGACATTACTGCTAAATTTTAAGATATCTAAATATTACTAAATATTACTAGGTATTATAGTATAATTTTCATCGTTATAATACAAGTATGTCACCTCCTTCTCTCTTGAAAACCAGTAAATTTTACTTGAAATTTTCTCACCTGGTGTGTAAGTATCAAGTTGATAAATAATTATTTAATAATAAAAATGGGTCAACTTAATTTGAAACCTTTCCCTCGTTGTAAATTGAAATTGTACTTATTCGAATAACGGCGAATGCGTTGTCTGTAATACGCAAGTTGTACAAAAATATGTGGAAATCTAATATAGAAAATCAATATCTCGGTATATTCAATTTTTACAAGCCAAGAATATTTGAAAAGACACTGCTTACTTGAATAACGACGAGGCCGGTTATTTTATATGCTCGATCTACATTTTTCACACTGTGTGCAACGCGTATAAATATAATATAAATTGTTAAGCGTATAAGTATAGAAATCACATTGTTTTAAGGTTAGTTGAAACAAGTTTTTGGGTTATATTAGTCATAGAATTATTGGCTATGTTTTATTAAAAGGCCAGTTTTTGCCCCAAAAAAAATCGTTTTGCAAATACTTTGGTTAAGTGTCACGGAATTTTTCATTGTTAGGACTTAAAATGCTCAACTATATACTAAGTTTGATCAAAATCTGTTTAGAAACACATTTTTGAGTCATTTTATGGATTCGGCATAATAAATGGTACGATTCTATTGTCAAATTCAGATTTGGAAACTCAAAAATATTTAATTCCATCATATACATGATACAAAAGCAGAATGGACCCGAGTTTTTGTTATTATATACGATACAATACCAGCTTAACCGGTTAAATTCGACAAAAACAGTATACTTATAATTCCTAAAACAAAAATAGACAAAGAATATGAAAATCTAATAAATTATTATACGTCTACATATTCGCAGTAATTAAAAAAAATAGAAAAAAACTACTAAAGTAAATCCATAACCATTAAGAAAATGACGCAACAATGACTATATAAATCGAAGAAGAAGAAGAAGAAGGAGAGCAACAATCGAGCAATTCACCATCCATAAAAATGTAAATAATTTCATCTCTCGTTTCAAGTAATTCGAGGCAATCCCTATACAGCCCTATAAAATAAAAACTCCGTGGCTTTACATACACCCACAGACAGAGAGAAAGACAAGCTGGACGTATATAGACGGAAGAAAACAAGGAAAAATCTCTAAAGTCGGAAAAGAATAAAGAAAGCACTAAAGGAAATAAACAGAGTTGTATAACCCCGACGATGTATATACTATTCGATTCGATATATATGCCTATATCTGGAAACGAGTGAGAAATATACATGCGTATATAATATCGTAAGATATTCGTATACTTTTACAAGAGAAGCTTATTTATTTGCAAATTGTTCAATGATCGGAGGATAAGGTTGGCATAAGGAAAACTTTCTTTTGGATTTATTAACGCGCGGATATGATATACTTGAAGAAGCGAGAATGAAATTGAGTTGCGAGGTTGTTAAACGGCCGCGAAAAAAGATCTCTTGCGTTTCGAATTGTCGGGACCTGAGAAACTAAGAGATTCGGTGAAATCGTGCGCGTTTCACCATCGACATACTCATTTTTCTCTCTCCCTTTCATTCAACCAATAAGCTTCGTTATCGAATTACTTCGGAACTCTCTCTCTCCTTTTTTTTTTCGTTCACGACGATCAGTAAAGAACGCGCACACACAGACACACTCGCAGAGAATTCATTCCCGACGTGATAATAAAATTTGAAACCCACCGGTATATAATTTTATGCATTTATTTATGAAGACCGTTGAGTCGAACGGTTATAATTCCCGCAATGCAAACAAATAAAACTACCGGTTGAGAGGGCCGAGAGGGGAGGGGCAGGAGTTTACATCAACTCGCTTCCCCGGAAATAGTCCCACTCGCATTTATCGTTAAGTAAAGAAAATTTCGTTAGCATTATAAACGTGAAGTAAAGCCTGAATTATTCATGACCAAGTGCCCTACGCTGCGTCGAAAAAGGAAGATACGAACGCCGAAAAAAAAGAGAGAGAGAGAGAGAGAGGAAACAAGACTAAAACTGGCGAGTGGCTAGCGGCGCTAAACGATAATGAAGACTCGATGGTGTGGTGGCAGCGGAATGCATATGCAGGATGCAAATGCGACAGTGGAGGCCAATCTTCTATGAAAATTCGTCCGAGGAAAAAGGATTTATACGGGCCAAAGTCCACTTACTACGCGAGCAACAAACCGCGAAATGCGTACCTTATATATATATGTATGTGTGTGCATAAGCGAATTTCTCTGCGGCCTTTTTTTCTTTCCCTCTTATTTACGCTTTACCGCGCTGCGTCTAGTGATAACGAAATTGTGATTGTCGTTTCTGTCTAATCGACTTGCTTCTCGTGCATTTACGAGTACTCGGTTGGATACTCGGCGTGCTCGTGATATTTCCTATTATTAGACCCATTGCACTTTTATGCATCCATTTTACACAACGATTTTGAGTTTGGTGTTATATTAAGATTTTGAGGTGATACGTTTGTGAATTTGTATTTTAAATGATAAAAGAAAATCCAATTCATTTATAATACCTTAATGGAGTGGGATACATTTAATTTTTTACCGACAGAGCAAAATAAGTTATTTCTTACATTTATATAATATTTCATGAAGAAAAAACATACATACGGGCACTGAATAATTTAATAATGCGTAATTATGTAGAGGTTACAGGTCAATAAATAAAAGACACCGACTAAAAGTATATTATTTTTCATGCGAACACTTTTAAAAGTTGCAGGAATATATGTTTGAAACTTTGTAGAAGAATAAATTATTTAATTATCTAGTGCTTCTGCGTGTGAGCTTTTCCAAAAGTAGTAGCTTTCGTAACATAAATGTAAAAATTAATTTATTTTGCTCGGTTGGTAACAATTACGTAAACCACATTCCTATATTTTAATATAAAACATTAGTTTTTACGTAGAAAAAGTACTTCTCATTCGGTAAGTGACTTTAATTGTGACATGAGTTTGATATCTTTTAACGTTTTATTATTAATAATTATAGAGTATTTTTTTCTCTTCTCACTGAATAGTCGTTAGAAATAAAATAATAAGGTTAAATTGTTATTGAAATATAAGTATAAGAAAACCTAGGTAGATTCTTACTTATTTAACGTATAACGGATCCTTCAACTTACAATACGAATTCTTTCATTTGTTAATGTAATAAAAATTAAAAAAAAATTCAACACAATGATAACTGCTTTGATTAACTACGTTCAATTAATTAAAAACAAAATTTCTTTAATTATATTATTCAAATTTCGTTACTACACTTGCGCTATAAATTTATCGGAGTAAGAACTCACTCTCATAACGGTGTAGAATGAAACGATCAAACGAATTTTCAACGAGAATGTTTTTACTTTTATGCAGATAAAAAATTAAAAAAATGCAAAAAATTTATCTTCCAAATTAAAAATTAACTCAAGTTGTGAGTACAAAAACCATTTAATTTAACACATAATTACTGCAATTAAAATTCCACACAGACGTATATTCTAAAACATGCATATATTTTGTACTCCGAGAATCAAAAGATCGATATAAATTATTTTTACAAAAAATATGTATGTTTTTCGATGAGAATGCTTTTCTATACGAGAAAACAAAAAATAGTATATGTATACGTAATACAAAAAAAAGAAGAAAATAATGGAAAGGGATGTGAGTAAAACACAGAGGGGTGTCGAACCAAGTCGATAAGCGATCAGTCGTAAAAACATGGGTCAGGCAGAGTTCCTGACGGACCAACGGAGCAAGAATTTAGGACGCATACGGCGCGCACTGCTGAAATTACCATAGTAATGAAAATGCATCATATTCTGAAATGGAAGGAAAATCGTTATAGTTTCACCAACATTTCAACGTTCACTTTGACACGTGTTGCGCAAAACAAAATTTTTTAATTAAACATTCTATTTTTAATTTAAAAGAAAATATAATTAAATTGTACTAGTCGTCGTAGTCAATATCAGATATAGATATACATTCATCGTGATTTGTTTGAATGTACACACGTATATACGAAATATTATAATCGTGCGAGAGATATAAGCATTAAAATAAAATTAACGAACTCTGATTTTCAACGGATTCTGTAAGTCAGTGACTTGCGAAGGTAGTTTGATTTTATTATACACACGACGCTCAGCCGAATTTTCGATTTTATTGCGAGAGTTACACCGGAATCGGAAATATTTACCAACGCTGCAACGGGCAAATCGGGTCGATTTTAAATGGAATAAGGTATAGTCAATATAAGCAAAGCAACTAATCTATAAAATACTTCCTACATTTTATAAATATGTAATTCTTTATTTTTATGTCTAGTAGTATAGAAAAAAATATAATACTGATGATATAGATTTAGGCTGTCAGGCAAAAATGGCTTGAACGAGGCAATCCGAGCCTCGGTTAATGGTCAACTCGACGGCCCATTAGTGTTTTCTTATCAGAATGATTCTTAATTCAAAACGGCCGAACGAATAAAACGAAAATAGTGTAAACAGTCTGTAATAAGCATGACAGTTATTTTCTGTTATTTATAAAATATTAAATCAAGGATTATTTAACAATTTTACTTCAATTAAAAAATTCAACGTGGATAACATTAGTAAGTATTTTTAAAAACTTTGAAAACTGGACAAATCTATTCACAATAAGTTAAATTTTTTATTAGAGTGTTCGTTAAAACAATGGCGGGTGTACACGGGGAAAAATGTTCTAGTAAAAATGAATGTTGTTTAGTAATGGAGAGACATATATATACTTAAGAAATGAGTACTTAAGAAAAGTAAATATTAATCGATATGTAGTAACATTTTCCTATAACAAAATATTAATTTTTATAATTTTTTAAGTCTAGTTCTGCATTACTAAACAACATTATAATTTTTACTAGAAATTTTTTCTCCGTGTAGATGAAGAAACGTTTAAAGAATACGATAAAGAGATGATTAATAATTAATTTAATGAATCGCTTCAAAGTTAAAAAAAAATAAAAAACGTTATTTACAAAATAAAACACTATACCTGATCAATCACAATCATCACAAAATATGTAAAACATAATGCATTTTGTTAAAAACTCACTTAAAATTTATAGTGACATATTCTACAACTTTTTCTTTAGATTAATATGAATAAAAGATTAGGGGATTAAAAATTCACAAAAATATTGAACACATCCTACATGAAAATAAATTAAATTACTATTCTCATACCATACCATTAATTTAAAAATATACAAACGAAACGTGTACCATCAATAAATAGCTATAAACAAATGAATTTCCAACAAAACGATCTTTTTCAATCGGACATACGAAGCGAACGATGGAACATCCAATGAAAATTAATTAATTAATTATTTATATTAATTGCGTGTGCATCGAGCGAAATCTAAATTCATTATCATAATTAAATGACCTCGGTGCACCTCCGTACACGTATACAAACATAGGCGAACGTCCAAATCATTCAACGAGAAAGTTAATGTGTCTGTTTTTATTTTTTTTTCGTATTAAGAGCGCGCGACATAAATTGCAGATAAAATGACGACGCGTATATACATCGAAACGCGTGCATGTACGAAAAAGTCAAATGGAATATTTATTATTCGATGAGGATCGATTAATTAAGCAAACAATATTCCCGCAATCGGAGTCTATGCAACCAACAAAACCGTGCAATCACTCGATAGCTTAATAATGACCGAAATTCATCGGCTTCATAAAGACATTTTTTATCTCGATACACACACACACATACACACACACACACATATATATATATACATGGACATACGTCGCAGATATATCCGTACGAATGTCGTAAAATAGAAAGGATAATCGCGAAAGAAATCGGACGAAAGAAATATCGATGCGCGCGTTCGGACTATTTTTTGCCCGTGTGTGTGTCTGTCTGTCATCGTTCATCTCGTTTTTTTTGTTCTCGCGAACGAATTTCAATACTTAAAAAGACAAAAAGAAGTACCAACGAAATAAAACGTTACACTGTACAGAGAGAGAGAGAGAAAAAGAGGAGGGCAATATCATCTCGAAACATCGAAGAATAAAGCTTTTTCAGCGGCTTTGCGTTCGGCGCCAAATGCCCTGCGGGTGTTGATATATACGCCAAGCCTATCTTTTCCTCTTTCTCGTTCTGTCCTTGGACGTTTCGCGCGGCGAGTTTTGAGGCACGCGTCCATAAAAAAAAAGAACGAGAGACAGGGACAGCGAGAGAGGGAGAAGAAAGCTTTAAAACGTAGAACAGTGAAATCCGATCATTGATGCTCGTTTTCCATTTTGATCTGTACGACTCGTATAGTTTAAACGGTTCGTTCAAACGGAAAATAGGAAATGCTTGCTTCCCTTTTATTTTTCGTTAGCCGAATTTTATTTCACTTTACCTTCACTATTTATACCGTGTACGTATAAAAGTGCGTCTATATATACGTTTACTTATCGGGTTATGTGTACAGTGGATTTTAATTTATTGAAATAATGATCGATAATTAGTAGTAAACGACGAGTCGAATAGAACGTCAAAACGTATACCGTTTTATATAATTGGTCAAAAGCAACCGTGACGAAGGATTAAAATAGTTAACTTTTGAAGAGAAAGCGAGCCGTACCGTGGAAAATGTTCACTTTTGGAAGATGCGCTTAAGCAGTTAAGGAAATTAAATAACCCCGTACCTCATCAAGCATATTAATTCCCAGAGAGGAAAAGAAGAAGAAGAAGAAGGTATAATTCGGTGTATACCTTAACCTCCTGGAGGTAGAGAGAGAGAGAGAGAAGGTTACTTATACTGTACACGAGATTTCACGAGAATTCGAGGAGAGGAGGTCGAGTGCACCATTCGTGCCTAGAGATCCGGAATCGAGATTATCCACGGCAAGGACGCATGGTCACGTATAACCTCGGCCACCGTCCTATCCATTCATTATCTTTTAATTATCTTGTTTATCTTGGCCGGATGCCCGTTTCGCGCGAAATTACCCCCGCGCGGATATATTCCTCGGGCATAGTGCGCCTGACACAAACCTCCAACCCGCGTCTGACCTGTCTCGGACTTTTCCACTACCGCGCCCTCGGAATATTTAAGAATATATATATATGCACGTGGAAAGGCAGTCGACTTTGTTTCTTAATGCGGTATATATGTATAACGTTGAAAAATCTTTTCGTTTAATCCTTTACCGCTCCCTCACTTTTATCCGTCTACCGAACTTTATTATTCTTATTATTACGTTTTCTGTGAGTTATGAGCGCGTTATTCAACTTTAAATATCAACGTTCCGTCAACGTTACTATAGACTTATAGTAAATACACAAGTTTGTTTGCAAATTGCGGGAGAAAACAGTGAATAAAAGGAACGCGTTTCTATTAAAAATTGCAATGTGTATATTATTATACAGTAATATTCTATGGAACTAATAATCTGAACGAAATTCGTACGTAATATGCTTAATCCATAAATATAGACAAAGCTCACTAAATGTGACTTTCTAAATAATTAATTTTATATTCTATTAATAATAAATAATGAAAATGTAATTTGTAACTTTTAGATCGGTGATATTCACTTCACAAACGGTAACGAAACGATTGATAATAATTACTTATTGTCGGTAATGATTATAAATCGGTAAAATAACTAATCGGAATAAAATGTTCACATTACTCGCGAAACTCAAATGTTTATTAATAAAAAAAACATTAAAAATAATTATAAACGATATTCAGAGCAAGTATAAAAAGAACGTTACAAAGAGGCTTTTCGAAAAAAGTGACCTTATAACGTAAATTAAAAAAATAATTTACAACACTAATTTCTAGTCATCACATTTTAAAATTGTCGTGTCAAATTAATTTCATAAAGTTACATACTTATGAAAATGACGAATAAAACACATCCTTATAAAAAGAATAATAAAAATAATTATATAGTTGATTTTGCAAAAATTCAGTTTAGAAAACCATAACTGGGAAAATTGAAGTGGAGTCTTATAAAGGTGGCAAGTTCGTCTAGCGAGTTAATAGGTAATTAACGCTATTACGCGTCATTTTCTTTTTCACTTCAAAGATGTCGTTTAACGTTATATTCGACACGCCTTCTTTTCCTCCCCCCTGTCCTTTTAATAGATAAAATACAACTTTAAATTATCTACGGAAAATTATTAGGATAGTTTAAAATTTTATCCCGCTAGAAAAATTAGGTCAAAACTCTAAGTTTTCTCATTAGTATATCTAGCAAGTACATGGGGGAAGGACCAACCAATTGAACTTTGAACAACTTTACTATATAAGATAAAGTTCATGTTTTTGAGCTTAAAGGAGGATATCCAACCGTGCAATACATTCAAGAAATGTCTATATCAAACTTGTACCACTGAAGAGTCTTAAATGATGCATGATCCATTTACATCGTGTATATATATAGGTAATATAGATAATAGTAAATATATTCCTCGGGCATAGTGCGCCTGACACAAACCTCCAACCCGCGTCTGACCTGTCTCGGACTTTTCCACTACCGCGCCCTCGGAATATTTAAGAATATATATATATGCACGTGGAAAGGCAGTCGACTTTGTTTCTTAATGCGGTATATATGTATAACGTTGAAAAATCTTTTCGTTTAATCCTTTACCGCTCCCTCACTTTTATCCGTCTACCGAACTTTATTATTCTTATTATTACGTTTTCTGTGAGTTATGAGCGCGTTATTCAACTTTAAATATCAACGTTCCGTCAACGTTACTATAGACTTATAGTAAATACACAAGTTTGTTTGCAAATTGCGGGAGAAAACAGTGAATAAAAGGAACGCGTTTCTATTAAAAATTGCAATGTGTATATTATTATACAGTAATATTCTATGGAACTAATAATCTGAACGAAATTCGTACGTAATATGCTTAATCCATAAATATAGACAAAGCTCACTAAATGTGACTTTCTAAATAATTAATTTTATATTCTATTAATAATAAATAATGAAAATGTAATTTGTAACTTTTAGATCGGTGATATTCACTTCACAAACGGTAACGAAACGATTGATAATAATTACTTATTGTCGGTAATGATTATAAATCGGTAAAATAACTAATCGGAATAAAATGTTCACATTACTCGCGAAACTCAAATGTTTATTAATAAAAAAAACATTAAAAATAATTATAAACGATATTCAGAGCAAGTATAAAAAGAACGTTACAAAGAGGCTTTTCGAAAAAAGTGACCTTATAACGTAAATTAAAAAAATAATTTACAACACTAATTTCTAGTCATCACATTTTAAAATTGTCGTGTCAAATTAATTTCATAAAGTTACATACTTATGAAAATGACGAATAAAACACATCCTTATAAAAAGAATAATAAAAATAATTATATAGTTGATTTTGCAAAAATTCAGTTTAGAAAACCATAACTGGGAAAATTGAAGTGGAGTCTTATAAAGGTGGCAAGTTCGTCTAGCGAGTTAATAGGTAATTAACGCTATTACGCGTCATTTTCTTTTTCACTTCAAAGATGTCGTTTAACGTTATATTCGACACGCCTTCTTTTCCTCCCCCCTGTCCTTTTAATAGATAAAATACAACTTTAAATTATCTACGGAAAATTATTAGGATAGTTTAAAAATTTTATCCCGCTGGAAAATTAGGTCAAAACTCATAAGTTTTCTCATTAGTATATCTAGCAAGTACATGGGGGAAGACCAACCAATTGAACTTTGAACAACTTTACTATATAAGATAAAGTTCATGTTTTTGAGCTTAAAGGAGGATATCCAACCGTGCAATACATTCAAGAAATGTCTATATCAAACTTGTACCACTGAAGAGTCTTAAATGATGCATGATCCATTTAACATCGTGTATATATATATAAAGTACATTAGTAAAATATCTTGAGTAACGAATAACGTGTAAACTAAAAATATATATTATATGCTCGAACAGCATCTGTCACCTGCACCTAAATATAAATTCGATTAAAGTTAAGATCGTAAAATATCTTTATTCATTTCGAAATTTTTAATACGCATTTTTTTTTCAAATACCGCTATACCAATTCTTTTTTTCCAATTATTTTTCACGCACCGCGCGAATCGTGTAGAGCGGTACATTTTCAAAAAAGAAAAAAAATTTAAATATTCACTCGGTCGTGAAAGCCAATACTGCGGATTGCCGAAAACAAGAGTGCATAATCCAACGTTTCACCGCCTCGATTGAATATTGCTTATACACGGACGATGAAAAGTTGAAAGACGAAAAAAAAAACTAAATAAATAAATAAATAATAATTGATCGCCCGGTAATCCCTTAAGTGAATGGATGCAACAGAAAAAACGGACGATAATTAATTGATACGTCCGACGCGTACAAAATGTTTAAAAAACGGTATTATACGTGTATATACGATACGTGGGTCGGCAAGTATTATTGGTTTACGTTAAACTAATAACCATGAAATTCGGTTTATACATTATAAAAAATAAAATAGATTATTAAGGTGTAGGACGTCAAAATGTCAATTTTGATTATCTAAAACCAATCGGTTATAAATGAAAAAATATTCTCTTTTCGCTTAATGCGTCGAAATCGTTTTATTTTGTTATATTTAAAAATTTATGTACAATCAATCGTGCGCATATGATTATCATGATAAATTAATAAATTTAATAAAAAAATAGTCGATTACACAAAAAAAGAAAAGTGCGAGTAATTTAAAATAACGTGTGTGTATAATCGCGTAAAAATGTTCGTTTTAAAGATAATTTGATAAAATATACGTAATACACATTTTCATGGTATCCGAGCGTCGGATAAGTGTGTATATATATATAAGTGCAATTTTATTGCGAAGAAAACACAAAGAACGTTAAGTATCCGATACAAAACGACGTCAGCGCAAACGTTAATAAAACCGTCGAGCGGCCTTTAAAAATGTCCATAAACGAAAGGAAGCGAGTTAGTGTACCCACCCACCCAGCCGTACACGTATATATGGGTATATATATATATATATATATATATATAGAGAGAGAGAAGAGTAAAAAAAGGAAAAGGAAAAGGAGAGGGAGGACTCACGGCCAATGTCCTCGGTGTCTATCTATCTCCATTTTTTCGTAGACTATATAGGTAGACCCGAGGCGGCGACTCCAGTCTCTACTGCACCCTTCCCTTTTTCGTATATAGAGACTCGCCTCTTTCCTCCTCTTCTTGCGCTGATCCATCGGGCACATAGATGGCCTTCTATAGCAAAAACCGAGGTAGAGAGAAGCCAAGCAAGAAGCCCGTCGAACGTCGTATTAATGTGACGAGCCATCGTGGAAAGGATCCTCGCCTCTCCTCTCCCTTGTGCACCCACACACACACACATATAGAAATCCAGAGAGAGAGAGAGAGAGAGAGGGGGAGAGGACCGAGATTCTCAGAGAGTCGGTGCGGGCAGACACGTACGCGGATTTGGCGTCCAACCGCAAAGATAGACCTGTCCTACGGGCCGATTTCCTCTCTCTCTCTCTCTCTCAGTCTCTTTACCACTCCCCCCCCCCTATTTTAGGAAGGGTAGTCAGTCCGCGTGATTTAAGACGAGTACGAGAGATCGATTGGGTTCAAGATGGCGTACATCTCCCTCTCTTACTCACTATTGGTAAGGCGAGACCATACATCTTCTCTCACCTTCGTCGAAAGGAAAACGAATAGAGTCCGTCTCTTTCTCATTGCAACGATCGTACAGACACACACACACACATCCACACATACGTGTCTACTACCTATCCTTACATGTTTCTCTCTCTCTATGTGTGTATACGTGCGAACCATCGACGCGCCGATTCTTCGGGATTTCCATCGAATAACTTTTCTAATACCTTCGAAAACGACAAGACTCCATATACCCACTTATCGAAAGACACCTACACACTATATATATATATAAATAAATCGCAACGTTTATCACTAAAATTGTTACATTTTTTATTATTTTTTTCCCATGTGATTCGCGTTAAATTTTCAATTGTGCGTGTAGGAATTAAGGATCGCTCCAGTGAGCACCGAGCGAAGGTGGTGGTGTATCCTTCCTTCTGTTACACACCGAACAATATTCGGTCGATTCGGGTCCTTCCCAAACTTCATCGTGACATACGGGTCCGGTGAACATTAAGCTCGGTACCCACGGTTCTTCATCCTCCTCCTCCTCCTCCTCCTCCTCCTCCTCGTAATCCTCGTCGACTTGATATTCGAAATCGTGAATATCCTCGTGATCTTCTGCAACGTCATATTATATACGTGTTTCCAATGATTTTTTTCAACCGATTTATAGAATTATACATTAAAAAATAAAGTAACTACTTACGTATTGATTTTACCTCGGATACGTTTTCTTCTATACGCGAGATACGCATAGTGCCATTGAATTTCGTTGCTTTAACCTATAATGATCGTGTGCGATGTGTCAATTTCGTATAAATCGATTCGCTGTAGAGATTTATATGATGAAACAATTGATCTATAGCAATTTTTATCGATCGACGCGTGTTCTTTATCAATTTCAGACCTAAAGTACATTGTTAATTAAGTTCATAGATATAGATGTAAAATTTTAAATTAAAAAAAAATATAACGTGAATTTTCCTATTATAAAATTGAGTAAGCGCTCGAATCTCGATCTCGAATCTCGATCTCGAACATTTAAAAACCCGAAAATCAATTGAAAACGAAACATCGGCGCGCGTAGCGCGCCCAAATCCACTAGTTATTAAAAATATAGCAAAAAAAATATTTTATTAGTATTTTTCGATTAATTAGATGGTGTTAAATCAATTCTATATTTAAAAACAATAATAATGGTGATAAAATTGTAAATAAATATATGAATAAAATTCTAAATAAATTTAGGTTTGAAAAGGTTATATATACGCGTATAATTTAAAATTTAGAAAAAAAAATTAAATACAATAATTAAAATGTATTTGCTTAACGTTATCCTTAATTACAAAAGAAAAATATTGACAAGGAAAGTCCATTGGAGCATGGGGGAATAAACTATAGTTAAAAATGAGAGCGGGAATGAAGACGATTAAAAAAAATCTCGTCCAGAAAAACAATAATCCGTCGGATACCGAGTGATTAGCAAACGAGATCGAAAAGAAGAAGTACGGAAAGAGAAGAAGAAGGTTATGGTATAAGAAGAAAGCAGAGAAAAGAGTAAACGAGGAGACAAGAGAGAAGAAAGTAGAAAATCTCCCGTATATAGGGTAGACGGTGGAGGATGGTGAAGGGTACAGCAGTGGCGCACGCCCGAGACGAGGGAGTTACAAATCTCCTACACGTCCGGATGACCGAAGGAAGAAGTGTACCTAATGTAGGGTAACGCCCCGCCTCTTCTCCTTGGGCTGAGTAAGAGGAGGTTGGAGGAGAGAGAGAGACGAAGCTATCTCCTCTGTCTCGGAGAGTTGGAAAATGGGCGTAAGAGCGAGATAATGTACGACCCAATATAATATTCTTAGACCGAATGCGGTTCGGTACTCGGAGCACTGGAGAACTAGAAGAGAGAGAGAGAGAGAGAGAGAGAGAGAGAGAGAGAGAGAGAGAGAGAGAGAGAGAGAGAGAAAGAGAACATGCTCGACCGGTATAAGTTTAATAGCGGGAAACGGGATCCTGAGGTACTTGTGCGGCTCGGAGCCTCGTACGCGCCTCCTTAGATGAATAATAATACGTGTCTACCATTACGGATTCCGTTCTCAATTTCTGAGAGATCCTCCTTTTACTTCTCTCTTGTTCACACGACCGCCAACTCGTCCACTTCTCCCGTTTTTCCCCTTACGCACTCGCTCTCTTATATATCACCCCCTCTCCCCGTATATACACGTGTACACCGTAGATACATATATATATATATATACACACAAATGCATGTGTAACGTACACTTGGGCTTTTCCAACAGTTCCCTCTTGAGATACTACTTAGAGTATTCGACAACTTGGAAGAATTATCGGATTTAGGCTCTAAATCCTTTAGAAGCTTTTTCTTTTCCCGTCGTCTTAATGTTTCAGTTACTTTGACACACTTGCCTTTTGAAGGTTAAAGGGGTTTTACTTTTCCCGAGACTCCCTCTGAATTTACAATCATTTTTTTTTCTAACCCCCTCCCGTAATATTTTAATGAAATATTCATTGACCTACACAAGTTACTTTTTTTCATTGTTAAGTGCACGATGTTTCAGCGCGATGTGAAAAAGACAAATTACAGGTATATATATACCTCTATACCTGAAAATTGTTGATTTATTAAGGAAAAGTAAGCATTTGTAATACTTTCTCGAGTGCTCACTAATATGAAAGTACTCGAAATATAAAGCAACGTCTTTCATTTTGCACGGACGTTTTTTAATTCGAAAAAATGAATTTTAGTATTCATAATTTCGGCAAAGTAAAGAATTTCTAAGTGAATAAGATTTACAAAAACTGGACAATCATTTGATTTTGAGTTTATTTGGTAAAAAGATAAAAAAAAAATACAAGATATAAAATAATTATTAAATTTTTGAAAATCGTATTTAAATATTGTAGGCATTAATTTATTATTTTTCTGTATTAAAATTTTCTTTAATTGAAGATGATATTTCATTTTTTGAATTGTCGACTAGTAGACGTAGAAAGAAGCCTCGAAAAAATGATACACAACCGCTTAATTAACGTAAAAAAATTTTGCAGAGCAAATTTTTGAAATTATTTAATAATATTGTAGACATGTAACTGAAAATTTTCGTCGTGTATACATCTATTAGACGTTTCTTTGTTATAATGAAGAAGAAGAAGTGAAAGGGGATATTTAAATATATTAGAAGTCTGAAAAGGGTGCAGGGATTGACTACCGAAACGTTACAAGCGGAAAGAATGTGTTAAAATTGTTATATGAAATATGAAATTGGTTAAAGATTAAGTATAGAAACCTCTGCGTTACTACCACTGCGTTATACCCAAACATCTTAATAATTCAGGGATATAGAAATTATCAAAAAATTGTATATACATATATATCTAATATTATGCGCAGTTACGAAAACAATTTGAAAGAGGCAAATTGTAAAGAAGAACGCCAACGGAAAGCATTTGAAGTATATCTATATACATTCAAAATTTGTATATATAGATATACTTGCAATGTTAAAAATGAAACATTGTCGGTTAATTTTGGCTTTTTCTTTCATTTCCCGAAAATCATTTTTTTTGCAAATGAAATATCGCTAGTAAAAGTAAAAGATAAGGCATGATTTATACGTCTTGGAACGTCTTTATACTTATTGGCGGACTCCTTTGACGATAAAATTATAGAGTTGCTAATGATTTGTTATCAGATTTTAAAAATTATTTTTTTAAAAATTACATGACGCTGTCCTTCTTATCGTAAAAACCAAAACAATACGAATCTCTTTAATAAACCAAGAAAAATGTTCTTCATTAAAACGAAGATTAAGACAAAGAGAGAGAGAGATAGAGAGAGAGAGAAAGATAGTATATTAAAATCGTTTGATACCATGGATAAATAACTTTATCGCGTAATTTTGAACGTTATCATACTCGAAAGAGAAAGAGTTGCATGTAATATATATCTAAAGTCAATAAGAGTAAGTCGTCGAAAATTTAGCATAATGCTGGTGCGATAGCCCATAGCTCGAGAATCGTAGTATAAAAACTTTAAAATTCCGGAGTGCACACTGTGTGTGTGTCTCTTTCGTAAAGAAAGTTACACCATGGAGGTGGACGTACGAAACGACGGGTCGATTTTACCACTCGAGAACGATAATGCGAGAGAAGACCGACGAGGAGAGGAAAAAGTCGACGACCACTGGTCAAACACACCCATGCACATCCTGTGTATACCTACGTCCCGTGGATATATAGAAGGACCCGGAACATTTTCCGGAGAAGATAAGAGACTTTGTCGAGCACAAAGAAAAGGGGATCTCAGGACGATCGCACTTTAATTTCGTTAGGTGAATATCTTCCTCGTACTCGTTTTGTAGGCTCGTTCACAAGGTAATCGTACCTTCTCTAGGCAGATTTAAGTGAAAAATCAGGAAAGACCTCGAGAGGGACTCTTTGTCGCTACGAAAAAAAGAAGTACGGGGGGGGGGGGGGTTCCGGGTTATTCTACATCGTGCGTCGTACCTTTTCCTCTTTCCACATAATATTTCTTATGCAGTTATTTGCATTTCATGAGATGAACATTGATATATTCTGGAAAATCTAGTTGTTGGTTTACTAAAAAAAAAATTTGGTTCACGCATACCTCACGTCAACAAATATATTATTAATGTTTGCACGATGTGTTTTAATATTTTGGTTATCTCGCTTTGAGGTAGTAAATTAAAAACAATATTTTTTGTACTTTCAAAGTTTAAATGAAATTAAATAATATTAAAAACTCGATTTAAATAAGTATGAACTAATTGTTTAAAATTATGAACTTGTCTAATTGTATAATTAATTTGAATTTACAATTTTCAAATTAGTTATTTAAATAATGTATTTCGGCAAGTTTCTAGATATAATTAAAGTGAAGGATAAAACGAGCCCTTTCTAATTTAAATCACACATAAATTTAAAAAATTTATGAAAATAGTTATTTTGAGTAAAGAAAAACGTTGGCTGCCTCATAATATTTAGTTTAATTTTATTTAAACTTTCCCTAGTAGAAATTCAACATTTGAAGGTTAAATAAAACTCTAATATTGCCATTTTTTGGGCATTTATTTGGTATTTTATGACTCTTGGCCATTTTTTGGATTAAGAAACGTTACATTTATGATCAGATTTTTAGTAGGGTTGGAAATACTACACGGAGAAAAATTTCTGGTAAATTTTACCCTGGTGTTCTAGTAAAAGTGGGACGAAGGACACAGCAGGGTAAAAAATATCCGGTTTTCAAATAAATTTTAACCGAGTAGCAGGGCAAAATTTATTTGAAAACTGGGTATTTTTTACCCTGCTGTGTCCTTCGTCCCACTTTTACTAGAACACCAGGGTAAAATTTACCAGAAATTTTTCGCCGTGTACTTTTCATTGTGACTTATTTTTAGATTGTTTTAAGTTTATTTAATGTTGGTATTAATTTATACTCTATTCGTTAAATGGTTTTGTCTTGTGACGCTGGCAGAAATGTTGAGCAGTTTTTGGCTAGTCCATAGCGAGTGAAAGACAAACTAGCCAGTTAGTTGAGCAGTGACTGGCTAGTCGACGTGTTATTTTCGTCAGATTTTTAAGCATTGACTAGTTAAGGACTAGCCATAAACTTATAATTGGAAAAAATAATATAATTACAGATTTATATCGTTTAAAGTAATAAAAATATATAAAAAATGTTCAGATGGATGATTACATGTAAGTTCCTATCAATACGTTAACTTAAACTTTCTGAACAGAAAATCGATTTCGTGGAAATTTTTTTGGAGGTTATGTTTACGAATCATATGTTGGTTTCGATTCATATCGATTCTTAAGCAGTGCTTCTCCAGGGCCTAACCAGCGACACTGTCCAGTTGATCTTAGCTAGTGACTAGTCAGCTCAGCAGTTTCACTGCTCTATTTTCTACCAGGGGATTTACATTTATATTTAAATTAGCCTGAAGACGTTGGTATTCTTACATAACGAAACGTCACTTAATAAAAACAGAATTTATCGAAAATAGCAATCTTTTTTTCCTACCATTGGCCTCCTTCAGATCGACATAAAAGTTAATATTCAATAAAACTATGGAGAGCGTCAACAATCAAAGTGTGCTTAAAACACGTTTTAATTTCCACCGTTGTAACGAACGTAGTATCATCGAATTAAAGCATGTAAATATTATATATATTCTTCTTTATCATTCGAGTGTCTCTTTGTTCTATTGATCAAAATGCGCAACGTTAATACATTTATATATATATATATCGTTGAAACTGCTTGTACACCGGGTGGACAGTAAATAGTTTCAAGAGATATTGTTATTCAAATCCATTGTCACCGAATTCAATGACAATTGTTTACTATTTTGTTAAACTCCATTCATTTGACTCGATCGATTTACCACAAAAATTGAAAAAAAATAAAAGCAAATAAACAAATACACATATACGCATATAAACATATATATATATATATATATATCGGTCGAATAGTCAAGCAAATAGGATTCGATAAATATTTGCCCTTTCTTGTATTATCGTTTAAATAACTTCGATCCGATCAACCATTCTTTTTCTTTCGTCTCTTTTTCACACGTTAAAAATATAATGTCAACATCTTTTAAAGATTCATAAATCGTTCGAGGAAATCGAATTTAATTATATTATGTATATACCAAATTAATCAGGTTAATTCATTATTCGTGATACGAAGATTTTGTTGACTCGATCGGATATTCCATACAACCGATAAAATGGGTATTTATATAAATCACGATGAAAATAAAGAGCGGAAAAGGTATAAGGAGAGTTACAAATTTTCTTGTACGCCTCCCAAGTTGTAGCGACAAATTTTCAGCCTAGCGGTATTACACCCTATACGATCGTCGTCGTCGTCTTTTATTCCCTCGACAATTGTGGCGCGGTTGAATTATCTTATACTTTTGTCTGGAGATACGCGATAAGATAGCGAGGGCCTTCATCCCTCCCAACGATTTAACTTTTCCCGCCTAATTTTACACCACTTCCGTATCATTGTAACATTTATCTTTTTTTCTTTTTTTTTTTTATTCTCTTTGTGTATGTGTGCATATGTTACAAATTAGTAACGCTAAACGCTGTTTTTCTCGATAAGGAGGGGGATCGCGTTAAATTTTTGCGATATATCGATGGAATCTTTATCGAAATAATTATATTTGCGTTGTGTAAATTATATTTCTTTTTTACTTGATTTACCGACATTCGAGAGATACGAGAACTCGAAGCAGGTTTATATACTTTACGAAATGAAATTTATTATACCAACTTTTAATTATTTACCGCGAGTGTATGAAAAGAAAGAAAAAAAAATGAAAATTCTTTTGTGTTCCTCTTTGTAAATAAACTAGATTTTAAACCGCTTTTCATTTAGAACCGTTCCCGAGTAGACTCGTTTTTCGTTTATACATAATAAAATATACTCATTTTTGTTTTGTTTTATTTTTTGTTTTCCTGGGTTACTACGAGTATCCGGTTAAAAGATTCTGACGCTTTGTTCCCACCTCGTCCGGAAATATTAACGCATTGTTTTCCTGATTCATCAACCACCGCACTTTCCAAGTTACTTTTAACATCGTGAATAGACGAGAAAAATTATCCCTTCTTTCGCGTATACTTTGTTTCTTAATGTAATTTTCACTCGCGGGCGGTTGGAAATGAAAAAAAAAAAGAAAAATCTCGGGTAAATTGGAGAGAAAAGTGATGTATAGCATTATGCATACTCGCGGTAATTTTTCGTTCTCTTTACCTTTAAGTATTTAATCGCACAAAGTGAATAACGAGTATTCAGCGCGTGTTGGTAAAATTTTACACTTATATGGATTACAGAGAGTTCTTTCGATATACAAATAGTATATATATATAAACTCCGGGAGGTTAAAAGGTAAAATTTGTCAGAGGCACTTTTCCCCGTTTTGAAAAAGGACCGCGAAAAGCCACGAAAATCGAAGAGGCCCGAAGGAGAGAGCGAGAGAGAGAGAGAGAGAGGAAGAGAGGAAAAAGAGGGAAAAGGTAGTTGAAAAGAAGTCTTGATAAAATGTGGAGCACACGGCGTGGGAAATAAAATTCGAAAGACTCGTGAAAGAGCGCGAGGTATATGTAGGAGAGGGGTTAGTGAAAAGGTGGTATTCCATATTCCGGTGCTTTTAATATTCCCGGTACACGTGTGAGAGCCAGAGGGAGGGGTGGGGAGGGGGGGGCAGGAGTACAGACTGCTCGTCTGAGGAGGTGCAAAAGGCTTCTCGATTCGGGTTTGAAAAGCTTTGGAGAAATGAGGCGCGGGAAGGATGTATAATATGCCTTGGGTGCAGAGCGAGTACTGCGTGGGGTTTTCCAGGAGGCGCGTATGGGGCTTCTAAAACGTTATGCACGAGTTCCTAATGGCCGAGATATGCAAATGCTCTCGCAGAATGTTAATTTCGTTAACGACACACACGTGCCACACTCCTCTCATGCCGTAACGTTACGACTGCTGCTCTCCTTCGGTCTTTGCTCTTTCCATACCTCCTAGCTGTGTGACGACGTCGGTGATGATGATGATGATGATGATGATGATGATGATGATGATGATGATGAGAGTTGGTGCGACGACGAGTAAGGGAACCTCGGGTCCCATGAACCCACGGATCAGATTATCTAAGACGCCTTCAGTCCTGTTGTTTTCTTATTTCTGGTGAATTCAAAGCGCTTTAGAGGACCTTGGGTTCCTTTGAGGCATATTACCTCACTTGTTTCATCACTCAAAGATGGATCAACCATATCTCTCTCCCTCTCTCTCTCTCTCTCTCTCTCTCTCTCTTCTATGATCTCCTTTGCTATTGTCTACATGAACCAAAAGTGTCATCATTTTGAATTCACTTTATAATTTCTAGTAAAAATCAGTCTAATTAGCCATTTTTTTAAGCTTTAATGAAATTTTGTGTATCTCTCATTTGATAGAATAAGTATATAACTTCGAATTTATTTTAATTATATTTTAAACATGTTTAATAGCTATTTTTGTTTTGTTTTATTTTTTGTTTTCCTGGGTTACTACGAGTATCCGGTTAAAAGATTCTGACGCTTTGTTCCCACCTCGTCCGGAAATATTAACGCATTGTTTTCCTGATTCATCAACCACCGCACTTTCCAAGTTACTTTTAACATCGTGAATAGACGAGAAAAATTATCCCTTCTTTCGCGTATACTTTGTTTCTTAATGTAATTTTCACTCGCGGGCGGTTGGAAATGAAAAAAAAAAAGAAAAATCTCGGGTAAATTGGAGAGAAAAGTGATGTATAGCATTATGCATACTCGCGGTAATTTTTCGTTCTCTTTACCTTTAAGTATTTAATCGCACAAAGTGAATAACGAGTATTCAGCGCGTGTTGGTAAAATTTTACACTTATATGGATTACAGAGAGTTCTTTCGATATACAAATAGTATATATATATAAACTCCGGGAGGTTAAAAGGTAAAATTTGTCAGAGGCACTTTTCCCCGTTTTGAAAAAGGACCGCGAAAAGCCACGAAAATCGAAGAGGCCCGAAGGAGAGAGCGAGAGAGAGAGAGAGAGAGAGGAAGAGAGGAAAAAGAGGGAAAAGGTAGTTGAAAAGAAGTCTTGATAAAATGTGGAGCACACGGCGTGGGAAATAAAATTCGAAAGACTCGTGAAAGAGCGCGAGGTATATGTAGGAGAGGGGTTAGTGAAAAGGTGGTATTCCATATTCCGGTGCTTTTAATATTCCCGGTACACGTGTGAGAGCCAGAGGGAGGGGTGGGGAGGGGGGGGCAGGAGTACAGACTGCTCGTCTGAGGAGGTGCAAAAGGCTTCTCGATTCGGGTTTGAAAAGCTTTGGAGAAATGAGGCGCGGGAAGGATGTATAATATGCCTTGGGTGCAGAGCGAGTACTGCGTGGGGTTTTCCAGGAGGCGCGTATGGGGCTTCTAAAACGTTATGCACGAGTTCCTAATGGCCGAGATATGCAAATGCTCTCGCAGAATGTTAATTTCGTTAACGACACACACGTGCCACACTCCTCTCATGCCGTAACGTTACGACTGCTGCTCTCCTTCGGTCTTTGCTCTTTCCATACCTCCTAGCTGTGTGACGACGTCGGTGATGATGATGATGATGATGATGATGATGATGATGATGATGATGATGAGAGTTGGTGCGACGACGAGTAAGGGAACCTCGGGTCCCATGAACCCACGGATCAGATTATCTAAGACGCCTTCAGTCCTGTTGTTTTCTTATTTCTGGTGAATTCAAAGCGCTTTAGAGGACCTTGGGTTCCTTTGAGGCATATTACCTCACTTGTTTCATCACTCAAAGATGGATCAACCATATCTCTCTCCCTCTCTCTCTCTCTCTCTCTCTCTCTCTCTCTTCTATGATCTCCTTTGCTATTGTCTACATGAACCAAAAGTGTCATCATTTTGAATTCACTTTATAATTTCTAGTAAAAATCAGTCTAATTAGCCATTTTTTTAAGCTTTAATGAAATTTTGTGTATCTCTCATTTGATAGAATAAGTATATAACTTCGAATTTATTTTAATTATATTTTAAACATGTTTAATAGCTATTGTTATTTTGTCTTTGACTTTTTCAGTGCAATCCTTTTTTATGAGATTAAAAGTAGCTTGTAAATAGACAAGTAAATTGGAATAGTTAATTATATTCTAATATTGACGTCTAGGACGAAAAAAACACTCCTCAAATTTTTTCACATTAATAACATAAGAAATTCTGAATTACAATTTTTTCTTTCGAGTTATCGAGAAGTGGGTGAACACTGTGGCAAATATATCATTTCACCGGAAGGAAGAGACCGTCAATATTATTTAAATATTTCTACTAGAAATTATTATTTCATATATTTCAGAAGTTAAATGAATATTCACTATGGATATCTTTGTAAACGATATTATATTCATTCAATATAATGTGAAATTGTAAAATCAAAAATACGTTTTGTGTCTTGTACCTATATTACACAGAGATAAATTTTGTTTAATCTAATGCAGTACACTTGTAATAACCGGTGTATATATAGTCGAAGAACCGAAGAAAGAAGCTTTCAATTAATATAAATATTTTAAATGATTTTATAAACGTTATTTTCTGAAACGGTAGTTCAGCTTATTGATGAGAGAAAAATTGTAGTAACTATTACTATATTGATAAATTTGACTACAGTTAAATGTGTTAAATGTCGAATCATACTTGACAAAATAGAGTAAGTTTCACTATAGAGAATTTTGTGTTGCAAAAGCGATAATTGTATACACGAAACGACGAGACTAAAATTTTCGAATAAAAAATTAAATCAAGCCCGTAATATAGCCTATTCAACTTTCGTCAAGCTAACACTTGACCACCAAAAAGGTCAATTACATTTTCTTTGAAATAGTGTTAAACAATATGACTTAAACTTTACTTGCAATTCGCGCTTTTTCACTATTAAATCAGTGTATATAATTTCCCTACATGTAATAAATCGTTGACCTTACGTAACAGGACCCTAACACAAATAACTTTATTTCCAAGTGTATTAACGTTATAATCCTCCAAATTTTATTAAACGCACTCGATTAACGTAACAAAGTAGTTTTTGTCGAAGACATCTAAAATCCAACAAAAAACGTTTTACGCTACCAGCATCGGTATAAAACCAAGCGAACACGTGTATATATTTATATATATATAAAGCTACGTCTATCCCGAGCAGTTATATTTTTATCTGATTTTTCTTTTACACCCGTTTCAAAAAGCAACATTTTTCGTTTCCACCCACTCTCAATTAAGCATGATACGCGCACACGTATACCCCCGGCAAATCGAATGCAAGCGACTGTAAATTCTTTCACTCTCTCTCTCTCTCTCTCATTTCAAGCTCGCGCTCGACCGGATAATTGCATTCATTGGCAAGGTTGGACTAGCGCAATACCATACTCGGTATATGACATCGAGGCCGCAAAGTCTTTGATACCAAAATCTGTCCGGTTTTCGTATTCGGTATTCCGTATGTACGCACTTGCGCTTCTATGAATATCGCATTTCGATATCGAAGAGTGCGCGATATATATTCACTTCCCTCTCTCGTCCTCTCCCTCTCTCTCTCTCTCTCTCTCTCTCTTTTGGGCGATACGTCGCTTGACCTCGAATTTCCCACCGTCGGCTGATGCCACCGGAAAATCTCGGGAAATCCGATCGCGAGGACCGAGAAACAATCGCGAGTCTATACCAAATTGATATTCGCCAAACTGCTACTCTCTATATATATACATATATATGGATTCACCACTTTTTATTTCTCATTTTTTTTTTTCGTTTCCTCTTTTCGTTCTCTGTTTTTATTTAGTCGACCGTATCACGGGCGCATAAATTTTCCACGGAAAGTGGGCGCGCGCAACGCTCGTGAATATTGTTTAATCGGGAGGAAATTTCTGGAATTGAGATGTAGAGAATCGTGCCGCGTGAAATAAAGAAATCCTTCTTTTTTATTCTCTTATTTGTCCGTTGTATTTTCGTTTTCTCGATCGACGATCGATAAATATGAAAGTCTATTCGGTTATCGCGTTTTTCATCAACGCTGAAAAAAATATTTTTTTATCTTCGGATTTCTTCTTAAATATGCGGTTGGCCTAACGCGATTCCTTTTTAATCTAGGGGAATTTGGATTTGATATTAGAATATTTAAATTATAGAAGAATCACATTGGAGCAAACAGATTTTCTTCTTGAGGCATATTTAACAAAAATTCCACTTAGATATAAAAAATCTATTTTTCAGCAGATCGAATGTGAAACATCAAAGGACACATGTATTAATAATTGTAAATGTATATCCATCTCAAAAATAAAAATATAATTCAACCGGTATTCTCGCATCATTAGAGAAACAAAGCTAGGAACACACACATACATACACAAGCACACACAGGCTTTATAGCCTCTTTTCCATTAGAAATAAGAAGCACAAGCGTAGTCGCTCGGACTCTTTGTCCGCGTGAAAATGTTGCCCCTTCCCGTATATACGCAACAAAGTATACAACTTGAGGTGCCCATGTACATATATATACATATATATATATATACGTAGTGTACTCTACTCGGCTCGTTTCGAGAGGGTCGATCGACTAGCTCCTTTTCCCGGTTCTCTCGCTCTTGTGTCTGTAATCTTCTTGAGGCGGGTATTTTTCCACCTCTTGCCTCCATGAATTTCTATGTTCCACTTCCGTCCTCCGCAGGCTCCTTTCCGTCACGTTTACCCGACGTGGCATTCTCGGCACCGTCCCTCTTTTCTTTTGTCGCCCGCGTGCGCCCCTTTTTTGCCTAACTCACGCTTTCCTTTTTTTCCCCCCCTTCTTCTTCTTCTTCTTTACTTTCGTCTCTTTGCCCTTACTTGGAACTATTTCCGGTCGTTGTTCTCTCACTCTCTCTCTCTCTCTCCTCCTCCTCTTCCTCCTCCTCGCGGCTTGTCTTTTTCGGGAGAGATAGTAAGGTTTATTTTCCTCGGTTTCTCTTTTTTTTCTCGTCCTCCTCGTATATATATATAGGGATGGTTCTTTACCTAGCGAATCGTCGCGCACGTTATTTTTGCGGTAAATATACCGAGAGGCGGGCGTGGTATCGTCTTTTCGACGTCTTTTCTTCCACCTAGACGTATTTAACGGGACGGTCGTAATGTTGTTTCGTTTAATTATTCTAATAGACCTTTTATTTCAAACGCTCTTTTTTTACCTTTAAACATATGCGCTAATTTTATTTTTTTTTTTAATTGAATATCGATAAGTTCACGTACTTTCGTTAGGTTATAGGTACTGATAACAAATTTACTACTTCAATTTAAAAAATTAGACACTATTACCTCAAGCGCAATTATGTTGAAATAAAGTTCAAGAAGAAATGTGCTTGATGTTACACGATACGTTCTACAATTTAGTTGATTGTGATTGATAGCAAAAATCGACTTACTAAATTAAAATCCCCGATTATTTGCAGACTTCTTCTTGAGCCATATTTCAGAATAATTCCGGTTAACGTGATGTGAACCCCAAAAAACAAACGTAATTTATTTTTTATTAAACGAGGAATTCAATTTATCGAAAAAAACTTTAAAAAAATTTTTTTTTTATAAATCAGGGAAATTTTTGGGCAGCCGTAAATCATTGTTTTATAGGTATGTATAGCTTTTAGATAATTAATTATTTTGTAAAAATTTGTTACGCTATTATATTTGTTTTGAACAGTATCTGTAATTTTTATCCGATTTTTCGATACGTTTTAAAATTTTTAGGATTTTCTAATTAGGTCTCCGTAATTTGGGGTAAGATTCTAGTTTCTTGAGTGTATTACACATATATAATTGAAAATATTTTTACACGCATAAATATCGTAATTTCCAACGAGCCACCGAAATATATATAGGTATATATATATATATAGAAAAAGCAATTTTAACATTCTCGCTCGTAAAATCGGTGTAGCATTTGGTTCGTTAAACTACGTTGCCTTCTCCTCCCTCCCTCCCCCTCTCTCTCTCTTTGTTATTTATGTGCGAGAAGATGGTTTATTCAACGATTCGCGGGGGCGAACTCTCTAAAATCCCGTCTTACGGGACGATTTTTCTCGGTGTCTAAACTAAAATCTACCACGTAGGTAAAACCTGCACGACTGCGCGGTTTAACGATGAAAATTTCCGCACTCAAAACCTTTCGATCAACGAATGAGAGCCAGAGAGACGGGCTGAGGGGGTAGAGCATTAAATCCGACGTTAATTTTTACGCGGCAATTGGAGAGTACCGGTGGAAAAGCGTAAAACGTTAGGTAGTCCATCAAGGTGCAGTTAGGCGAATCAGTGTCTCGTTACGCGTAGAAAAGCTCGACTATAGATATCTATATATATATATATATATATATAAACCTAGAGAAAGAGGATGGAAGAGGAAGGGAGAGGAAGGGAGAGAGAGAGAGAGAAGAGGTCCGCTTAGAGATTGGCACGCGGGAAATTAGTAATCGGATAATACCCAACTCCCGTTCCTTGGCGTTCACCTCTATCCATCCATCCAGTCTTACCGTTAATTGATCGAAGGCTGCTGCTATTGCCGTTAGGCAGCTACTCGTTAAATCTGATGCTAAGCACAAGCTGTATTACTCGGTCTACTCTGCGAGATAGAACCGAGATGTTTCGGAAATTGAAAGTTAACGCCCTTGGGAGATCGAGGGTTAACGTTATATACCCACCACCATTATCTATATATACATCTATATACCTGTGTATACACACACACACACACATACGTGCATCTGCGTGTTTTCAACTTTGTTGTCTATTGCCTTGTACATCCTGTACGTATATACCTCTGCCCTCCATTTCGATCAACCTTATTTCACTTACTTCGAACGTAATGGATTTGTATTTGTTTCCTTGGGTGGTATTATCGTTGCTAGTTTCGGATGATACACAAGAAAAGGAGACGCGAATATTTACAAATACGAACGAGCATTGAATTGTTTAATAAAGGTATAAATAGGTTGTTTTTTTATTGAACGAATTGTAAATGTAATTATTTTTGATTCTTCGATCAAACGACTTTTTGTTACTATAGTTATTGTTATGGAGTAAAATTAGATTTAGGTATTTTTCGGTTTGTGAATGTAAATTAAGTTTTAATTCACTTTCCGATCTGTAAAATATAGATGAGGTAAGAATATGAAAATCAGTTTTAAATGAAATTCGTGGAAAGCTGGAAAAATAATACGAATGAATTGAGATGTGCAGTGCGTTTCATTGTAAATTTTTAAAGTGATAATCCTGTACATGAGCAATTTTCATTCCTGAGATTGATACTTTCAGACCAAAAGAGGATATATGATTTATTTATATAATGTGTTCTTTAAGAAAACGTAGTAAGAAAGGTAACGGATCTAAGACAGTCTTACGAATTTCACGTACAATTGATGATTATCCTATATAAACTATATTAATTCGGAGTTTCCGGGTCGAGGCTGTTATTTTCATTAAAATTTCAAAATGTTTTGTCAAGATTTCTTTCTGTTATTGTTAAACGTATATTAGAAAATGTTTCGCAATTTCGGGATTCCGAGTTGACATACAAAAATGTGACAATTACAGTGCTTCAGAGATACATCGACTAAAATCCTTATTAGATATAAATCCGTTTGTACGTAAACTATCACACGGATTGAGGAAACTGACTGACGTTAATCAACCCGCCTTCAACTGCGTACATCCTACAATATCCTACTTTCTACAGACTGAGCAATGCTATTCCTCCCGATGTATTACAATTGAAATCCAACGTTACTATATATCTGTATAAAAAACACATTAAAAAGGGGGCAACACGCGTGTACATATGCATAATACCGTGCGTCATAAAATCATACATTGGCGGCCAGGTGGAAAGGTCGTTAAGTAGTTTCGAGACTTTGTAATAATAAAGCCCACGCGTGCCGTGGAGTCAAGTCGGTTTCACTTGGTTTCCGACGAAAACAACATCGGCTGCAAACTTCCTAACGAATCAGTAACCGCTTGAATTACTAGAAACGCGAGGTTCCCTCACGTATAAGTATCACATAGACACCTAGAAACGTAGTGCACAGAGGCAGACGAAGGACACGGATGCGCTCGACGACGTGTAGTCGTAACAATTAATGAAACCATCTACATGCAAGCTCATTAAAGGAACGATGTGTTTGAATAATCCAACAGTGCCGAGGCACACAAGGATTGTGGGTGTAAAAAGGAAAAGAAATAATTTATAAGGTATATAACGAGAGAAGACGTTGCGCTTGTAAAGTATATAATCGCATCTCGTCGAAAGTGTTAGGGAAAAAGGCTGTCGTAATCCCTGGTAAACTCATCACTTCTTTAACGCCTTTCGAGAGGTAACCTGGTAAATGGCTCCACTCGACAGAGAAAGAGAGTGAGAGAGAACGCGCCTTTAATACATCTCCTTCCTTGTGAACGCGTACTCGCTGCGTCTTTCTCACTATAATGTGCATTATATACATATATACAAGTCTTCCGACCAGATTTAATAGGCGTATCACTTTGAGTGCACGCATCCACCGAGTTATGCGAAACCTACCCCGAAAATTGATCACCCTCAGTTTTCTCTCTGACGAATCTTCCTTCGTGTGTCTATATATAGATACGCTGTGAAAAAATATGACTTGTGGGAAATGATTGTTATAAACTGTTAATTAATGTAGATTGGATTTCGGGCGAATTGAATATACATTGATACCTATAGTTCATGAATCGCTCATTTATTTAAGAAATTCGGAATAAATAAGGCAGTTATAGACAGTTTATGTAACAGATTGATTTTAGGTAAACGAAGGATGCATCTACTATTAGCTCTTTCATTAAAATATTTTTGTATTGTAAGATATTAGTATATATAAAATATTATCTTGTGTACAAGAATATACATGCTCTTTCAATTTCATATACGGCCTACTGCTCTACCCTAGTGGGAATCGAATCCATTTTTGGAGTAGGAACTGACTAGTTTTTCTGAAAAATAGACGAAAACTGATGTACATTTTTCTTCCAAAAAATGAAAGTTTTTTTCTGACCTTTTTAACTCATTATTCCTGGTCAATTAGGGCGAATATATCAATTCTACCATTTAACTAACTATAATTGGGGTCGTAAAAATGCTTTGCCTTATTTTGTCCAACGAACGAAAACTTGCTCGATTTGCGCCATAAAAGAAATTTCGAAACTATTTTCGAAAAATTTCGTAAAAAAATCGTGTTAATCAATATATTTTCGTAACGATCATTTTGATGACACAGATAATTAACTAATTCAATACTTATATAGAAAAGCTATCTAATTTTACAGGACTCGATGAGTTTTCTGTACGAGCTTATCCGAGAAATCTATTTGTCAATGATTTGAGGTTATATCAAACCAGTGAATGGCCCAAAAAGCGTTTCTTTAATAGTCAGTAACTATCCATTTGGCCTGGCCACTTCCTAGTTTCCCGGCCATTCTTCTTTATTCATTTAACATCAGGATAGGGTCTCTTTGTCAAACATTTATTCATTCAAACATTTTAAATAATAAATGTCCTCTTAATCATAGGATGAGTTTGTATATCTACACAATTAATAATATATACCGTAAGGTACCCAATTGTTGATCATGAACCAATTTCTGATCAGTGTATTATTTCAATAAAATTATAAGATTTACATAAATCTAAACGTTGCTACGCACAATTTGAAGGTTAAGCAATCAATAATTGGTTAGTAGACTTAAATAGAAAGTGGTATATGTACCGAAAATTTACTGATCAGAAATTGGTACTTCCCGCTTTTTTTTCTTAGATTGTTGCTTATTTTAAAAATAGCAGTTATTTTATTTTTCTGAGATGGCTAAAAGGAAGTTTAATACTTATACTTTCTGTATCCGCTAAAATATATTCAATTATTAGCCTTTTTAACATAAAATTATATTCTATGAACGGTCGAATTTGCCTTAATTGATCAACAATTGGGTATGTGACGGTATCTGTATATATTTTTTTCAAAAAATCTCTACATTACTTATTTCATGACGTTTGTAGAAGCTCTGCATATTCCCAAGCTTCGAGTATTGTTTACGTCAATATTTTAAATTCGTATTCACTAACTATTAAGTGGTATTCGATTCATGCAGATTTTTTGAAAATTTAATATAAATGAGAGTAATGTGCGAATATATAATATTTAATGAATTAGATATTGTAACTAAAATTACAATTACAAGATAAATGTAACTAAAATTATATTCTTTAATTCAAATGGTGACTTAAATGTAAGTAATTTTTATTCTCAGTGTATGTCACGCAATATTTTTTTAGTATTTAGAACATTTATCGACTTTACAAACAGTTTCTAAGCTGTCAAAGTAATTGTCACGGACTTGTGTCATCACATCATGAATTATTTTTTATAAAAAAGATAATTTTTATCAATGTTTCTTTATACCAATAATTGTTTATTTATACGATATTTCTACTTTAAAAGACTTGAAAATTTCTCATACGATCTGATCACACTCGGGCCGTGAAATCGACTTTCAAGGGTTTGTAACAAAAAACACTAATATATTATATTAAAGGGGACTACATAAAAACATAAATACTTTAAATAATACATACAGAATTCACGATATTCGTCTTGTAGAATACTAATATATTTTCCTAAATCTTCAATTTTTCTTCTTGATACATCGAGTGATTTCTTTTTTTTTATCTCGAAGAAAAAGTTACGTACGATGAAAGACCATGAAAGTTGACATTGGGTACCAAAACGCATCATACAAAGTTTCATTCGAATCTGAGTTCCAACGGGTTTGTAGACTTTATACTTGCGAGAGTGTACGTTTTGACTTTTATACCCTCGTTGTAGTTCTATGTAATTTTCTTCTATCTCAATTTACCTTTCGCTTTATTGTACTTTATTGCTTGACTAGCGTTTACTTATATACGCCCAAGAATAATATACGTTTTCATATAAATATCCTCCCCCTAATCCATTTATTTTTTTTAATGAAAAGGAAATCGATAAAGTAATTGGAAGTTTGAATAGAATAAGTTTATTATAATCTTAATTTGTTTGTAAATAATGTAAAGGAAAAGGATCAAAGATTTCCTCCTGTTAGTTTTGAGAAAATAAGGAGAAAGTATTGATAGTAAGAAATTAAATTTTATATTTTTAATTGATTTTTCCTGTGCACATTTTTTTACTTTTGCATATTAAATTTGACATTTCCATCGATAAATTTATACTATTCAGAAGACATTAAATTAATTATTTAAAAAAAAATTCAATGATAAAAATATTAATTGAATTAAATATTAATTAAAAAATTAATGTGCAAGTAAAATGTGAGTAAAGGATTATGATCTCGTTTTTAAATATACAAATATACGAAAATACCTAAAGGCTACAGTACTTAAAAGTCAATTCGATAACTAAACAAAATTACGTAAAGTGTAAATAACTTATTCTTATTGCCTTTGAAACTAAAATTCATCAAAATATGTGAACATGAAATTAATTTTCTTATTTCGGAAATCGATCTGATTTTCCAATAACATCTTAAATGTCTTTTAAATAACTTGTATTTACTTTAAATTTCTGGAAGGTTACACAAACATATTGTAAATTTGTATTTGTAGTATGGAACAGCTCAATGCAGTCTAATAAAAGAGACAAATAACATAATAAGTATAAACGGTATCCATTACTATACGATAAAACCAGGGGGTTGGGCGAATATTAGACTGGAAATTTTTAAAATACCGTCACATACCCAATTGTTGATAAATTAAGGGAAATCCGTACGTTCATAGAATAATTTTACGTTAAAAAGACTAATAAATGTATATATTTTGAATATTAAACTTCCTTTTAGCCATCTCAGAAAAATAAAATAATTGCTGTTTTTAAAGTAACCAACAATCTAAGGAAAAAAAGCGAGAAGTACCAATTTCTGATCAGTAAATTTTCGGTAGGTATGTCAATTACTAGCTAAGACTGCTAATCAATTATTGATTGTTCAACCTTTAAATTGTATATGTATATCAATTAGATTTATATAAATATTATTATTCTATTAAAATAATATACTGATCAGAAATTGGTTCATGATCAACAATTGGGTACCTTACGGTACTTTTTCTATATATATCTCCAATACTTACGTAAATCAAAAACAAAGTAGTAACCTCCAAACTAGTATTTTACGTTCCAACAAAATAATAAAGTTATATGGTGATAAGTGATTATTTGAGTTTATTATTTCATAGAATTTATTAATAGTGGCAATTCGAATGCCTTTTTAAAAACTTTACATACACATACCAATGCATCTGAAAAAATTTAAGTAGTTAAACAAAATATTACAATCACCTCGAACAGTTTGAAACGAAATCAATTCTATATCTATACACCATATTTGACTCTGATTTCAAACTAATATACATACATCTATCACGAGAATAAAAAAAAGGTTCTCCTTTATATCACGGTTTATTCCCACTTGCAACTTTCTAAGGTGCTTGCACACACACACACACACACATAGACACACACGTGTGTGTATATACATAAACGCGTTCCCGAAACTTGACTAATATGCGGTATGGATTACCTACCTAGAGAGCTAACGGAAGTTGCCCGATATAATTAGCGAATTTATAAGCGCCACGCGCTTCAAACTCGATTTAGATGGCGTGGCGCGTAGGGCTTCGTTATGAGTTGAGGGATATTAAGGAGGCCCGCCGCCGCCGCCTCCGCCGCTACCGCGCTTCCTCTTTGATATAAGCCTATACGGAGTTTACGAGCTGCGTGTCAAATTTCTTCGTTTCTTCGATTTTCGGTTTGAATTATCAAGCGCTACGGATTTTCACTCAGCGTCTATAATTAATCACCCTTAACTATTTCCGTAATCAAATGTTCATAATTTATATACATATATATATATCTAATCTCATTCAACGATACAATGGTAATTATTATTCTAATTTGATATACACTATTAATGCATATAATCAAAAAAAAATATGCGTGCGACAATATTATCGAATCAACGCGTATGTATACTGTACACGGTGAAAAGAAAGCGTAAATAACGGTAATCAAAATGAATGTAACCTTGTACATTCGCAAATAACCAAACAATCACCGGGTAATTCGATTCTTTCATTACACGAATAAAAAAGAAAATAAAGAACGCACCTTGATCAATCTCATTAAACGAAAACCACTTTAATCGCATTTACCCGTTCCTTTTTTTTTTACCTTTTTCCTCTCTGTAAAAAGTGCAATATTATATCACTTTCCATTCCGGCGGCCGATATATATTAATAATCGAATTACAAGATTTATCGACGCGCAAACGATGTATAAGCGGGATTCCTTTTTTTTGTGTATTTTTTTAAACAACTATCTATCACAAAAACAACTAAGAGTACAATAACACAGGTTGGTATTACCCTTATTTTATCTCCAGTTTATCGCATCGATTGTTGGTATATACGCAGAGTGTAACTTATTGTAATAGAATCGAATATCGCTGATGCGTTGCGAAACGTACAACCCAATAACCCAAGGATTAGTTAACGTCCCGTTTAACGTTCAGGAATTCGATATGCATTAGAAATTTTATTCACTAATTACATCCGTAAACAACATCTTTCTTTTTATTTTCTATCTCCGAGTATTTTCGAATCGATCGAACGGTGTAGTAGATCGTGAAATAAATGAACGAACGCGCAGTGAGTTGTGCCCGTGAAAAATGAGCGTATTTATATATGAATTTTACCGTATTATGCAGTAAGAAAAAAATTTCGGTAAAAATTTAACGATACTGTCTAGTAATGGAATTCCAGATTGTTAAAATGCATTAAATTACTATACTGTATAGTAAAATTTATAGTCAATATTATTACAAAAATAGTAGCAAAAATTAATAAGCTTTTAGTAAATATTAATTACTATATACATCAGTATTGTTATTTTTTGAATTTCGAGTTTGCAATTTCATTGCTAGACGGTATTAGAATGATATCTTGTTTTTATTTCTTATATATTCACTCGTACTACGAATATATTTCTTGATAATATTTTCGATTGATTTAACTTGTACAACGTTTCGAAAACATTTTTGCTAGACCGTTTAGTCAATAATACAATTTATAAATTAATTTACAATCATCTCCTACAATATATTGATAATAAAAATAAGTATATAAATCTATACCTATCCTATTGTATTAAGTTCATAACCTTAATGGATTTGTCAATTAGAATATTACATCTTTTGTTTTTTTTTCTACGATTGAATTATAGCCAGTTTCTTTTTGCGGTTTGAAAAGATACAGATCCCTCTCTCCTCTCGTCCTTTCCGTTCCAGCAACTCTAGTGTAGTCCAATTAATTACGATACTTCAATCTCCAATAGGTAACCATTGATCAACTCGGTAAATGAGTATTTTCTCCGCGCGTTCTCATTTTTTTTATCTCGTATTTTCTAACGCCAAGAGGTTTAAATAAGTTAACCCGGTAAATAAAATGAACTATCTACCTATCGATCTTCCATTTCTAATTATTTAATTTTCCGTGTTGATGTTATATCGTTTCTCTCTTTCTCTCCGTTTTTATATCCCGTTTTTATGCCCAATTGATCAAACCAAGATACAGACACCGATAATTGTTTAAACAAATTTCATGCGGTAAAAGTTGATGCTTACAAATATTTATTTAAGGTTACACCCTCTCGAACTTATTTAATTAAGGTATTCCTTTAGAAAGGTTCGTGATACAAAAATACCTCTCGGGACGTTAGACGATGTAACGAGTTTCCTTTGAATAAAAAATTATTATTTATTGTAGGATATAGGTGTATAATTACACCTCCTAACTGAATTTTCTTCGAAACTACCTATTATACTTTTTAATTGCTGGAAGTAGAGATAAATGAAGTTGTAATTAAATAAGTGTATACCGGATTCTTAACTATACATTCTGCGTTTTAATAACAAATTTTCCTTTATTTAGTGAGTCATCTATTTCAACCAGAAGACTGAATATATACGTTTTGTATCGTAAGAACTTTAAAATTAATTATTATGTACACACTGTATTTTTAGATATGATTTTTTATTAAATGAAGGGTTATACGCAAAATTACGAAGGAATAATTATGTGAAAATCAGTTAGGTCACTTCGGTGTTGAGTATGGTTGGCTTTAGTGGCTTAATCAGTTTAAATAAAGTTACTCATGAAAAAAATCTGAAGTTGGTTTTAGTAATATTTACTTCATCGTATCAGTATTAGTTAAGTAATTTAGATAAACGGGCAGTATATTTTCTTTAATTGATTTAACCTTTAGACTGACGGCATATTTACCTTGAAAATGAAGACTTTTAAATGGTAAAATTTATTAATATAAATATCTAATATGTCGGAAGAAGATTTCAAGTCTCTGGTGACTCAAATATTTTTAAATGTTTCGAATATAAATAAGAATTTGTAAAATTTGTGTGTTTTGCCACTTTGCAGACGATATTGCATTAATAAATTACATTGTAAAGTATTCTAGACATTTTGAGATATTTCATTATATTTTCCACTTTACTCAATATATATTTTCATTAAAAAAAATAAGAAACTAGGCATATTTTGTAATCGCGTTACGTTCTTTAACTTTAGAGTGAATGGAGCATTAAGAAGACAAATTCACTTTGATTCAAGATAATCAACAATGTCGACTGAACTTCGGGACTTATTGTATGCGACTGTCTATCGAGGTACAGAAGTCGGAGAAAAAGTATTGTAGGTTAGACAGCAGCCTTCTCTAATTAGTCGCTGGACGTACTGTTTAGGCTGCGCCATATCGCACGACGACTTGCTGTCATCATATGGTATTGACTTACAACATTCTCAGGTGCTTATCGCTGTAAGCGCCTGAGAAAGATGCAAGTTACGAGACTCTCGGTATGCTCCCGTGACGATATTATAATTAAATTGTAGAAATTAATTAAAACTTTATCTTTATTTTTATTTAACTCATTAATAATTACAGATTTATTACATCTGCAAACCCTATAGAGGTAAATAAATTACCTGTACATAGGCTAGGGTTCAAATTATATACTAACTTATACTAAATAGTTAATGATCAGCTGCATTCCTGCAGTCTATAACTAATTTATTCTTAAATCTAATATATAAATATATATATAATTTAATTTTCGAATAATAAACAATGCATCAAAGCAGTGTGCTATAAATAATAGTATAACAGAAAAAATATGCATACACATTAATGTATATATTATACATTATATATTCTTGTTCCACACAATATATGAACCTATACATAAATATGTTTGATTGATATTTATATCCTACATAATTCATATATTATCTTTTACCCAGCTTTAAATTTTTTTAAAGACGTTTTATTAATTGACAAAGTTTTGAGTTAATATAATTTTTTACACTTACATTGCTTTAATAATGTTTATTGATCGTGTAAAATAATATAATGTTACATTGTACTGTACACTTAAATTATGATTGATCTACTTGATAAACCGTATAAATTTTTTTCAAATGACAACCTCTATTCAACAATCAAGTTTTTGGTAAATCTTACCAAAGAAACACTGGAAGAAATCGAAAACATTAAACCAGTCATTTTCGATAATTTGTAAATTGGTGAAAAGTATATAGACAGCTTAACTATGTAATTATTACTCGCTGATAAAGCGAGTTTTCTTACATTTTTCGAACACTTTTTTTAGTGATTTAAAGATTTTAATTTCTTCATCAAGTGGTTAACGCGCAGGAAATTATTTGGAAAAATCGTCACTAAATGCTGATGTAGAATAGTTGAATAGTCGTAACTAACTTAATGGTAAAGTCAGATCAAAAAGAATTTTTTTTCTTTTTCATCTTTATGACGTAAAATTTCTGTGATATATTTGTGGTAAAAATATTTACTTTTCTGGAACTTTTCAACAAGACAGTGTCATTTTAGCCTAAGTTATGCAGAACAAATGTATCAAAATTAGTGTTCGGGGATCGGTTTGACGCCCAATGACCCTTTAAACTATACATAGATTTACTGTATTTCAACAGTACTTTGTTTATTAGATAAAAAATAATTCATTAAAAAATTAATTTTCTCAAAAATAACAATATTTAAACAAATTTTATACGAAATAAATATTCTGTATAGTAATAATGAGTTGATCAACTTGAGGCACAGCGACATTCTAGACATTTCATTTTCGGCGTGCTTAATTTCATAGAACGCCTTTATGTCGTACCGTTTGTTGGTTTGTATATTAAGATGATCATAGAAAAAAAACGTAGAAAATTTTTAATGCCTAAGATCATATAGATACCTCAATTTTATATATTTTTACATCTATTTACTTCAATACCAACACTTTCATTTTTTTATATCTACCAGGTAAATCAGTAATATTTACACAACCGATTTGAATATCGAACTTGATAAAATTTTATTCTTTGTTTATTTTCTGTTATACAGTATATATTTAGCAAAAGTATTTCGTAATTTTTACTTAATTTTTCTTTCATAGGTTTCAATCGTATTTTTTATTTTTAATATACAAAAATAGTATTTTTATTTTTCAAATTGTATTTGCCATTACCAAGTTAAATTAATCACCACCCAGGAATAAAAGAAGGTAAACTATTAATGACAAAGCTGTGATGTTGAATTTAATTTACCGTTAAGTCGACTAAGTCAATTTCCGAGGTGAACGAATAAACTTCAAAAGCTATATATATATATATATATAGTTTCGCGAACTTAAGTTTGAATAATTTTGATAATTGCTGTAGTGAGTCGCTGATTGTAACGTAAGACAAGCAGAGTCTTAAACATTTCGAGAAATATTTATTCTGTAATAATCAATTTGTAATTTGAATTCGGAAGATCGGAAGACCGTTCAAGTTTTTTAGTTTTAGTGAAAGAATTTACGTAAATACGTGTAAATTCGTTTAAAAAATATAAGTTTATTTAAAATATAAAAATAATGGTTTTTATATTTCGTTTTATTTAGCTCTACATAACGTTAGAATAATCCTTAACGTATACAATATATTTAATCTATAAATGTAAACGATCAATAATTAATTGAATTCTGTAGATACGTAAAAGTCACAGGTTGATACCTTCTTTTTGGTCTTGCGTACACATTTTACGAGTTTTATTATCAGGTATTACCGTAAAACTACAAATGTTCGTATTACCGAAAGCAATATAGTCCAAAGTGAATCAGCAATTTTTAATTTTTCGATTTTCTTTGTATGTATAACTGCACATATACGGAATCACCGATATTAAAAAGGAAAATATCATGCTATCCGCACTTGCGATGCAATGAATATAAGGTATAATTATATATACGTTTAAAAAGGAAACTTATACTACAGTTTAAAGAATATTCAAGTCGAATAAAGTTTTATGAATGAAATTTAATTCGATATCGTATAACTGCTGTACTATCGGCGGAATGATCAAAATTTACATTTTATTCCCCCGCAAAAGAATTCGAAATAAGTATATATATATATTTAAATACGAAAAAATAAACGTAGAAATCAATACTCCGCAAGTGTATTCATTAGCTCGAAACGCAATTTCCGTAATAAAAATACTACTCGAATTTAATCTTCTACGAAGAAATTTCGAAAAAAAAACTTTAACGAAAAACTTCCAATTCTTAGGGTATACAGCGCTATACCGAATTTTCAATAAGTCCCTGCTCTCTTCGTGAATTAAAATTTAACGCGCGTACATTACAACCGTCACAAGTGCGATAACAAATTGAACGCGTAGTATACCCTTTATCTCATATCTCGAGCTTGAAAAACAAACTTCTCCTTAAAAAAAAAAGAGAGAGTAGAAAGGAAGATACGACTCCGAAGTTTACCGTACGAGTAAAAGGAAACGTATATATATTCTGGATCGAAGTTACACACGTATATAGAAGGTTCGTCGGCAATATAAAGTTGTAGCTGTGTATCCGAGAGTAAGATGCGCGTCTTAACAAGGTCTCGTAGCTTATGAGATACGCACCTATATATATATCTCGAGTGGTAGTACCCTATGAAATTTTGCCACTCTCCTACGTACCGGTGGCAATCGATCAACCTCTCGCGAGGATGTTCGCAAAATGTGCGTGCGAGACAAGAAGAAGATGATGATGGGGAGTGGGAGGAAGATCGAGGGAGAAAAAAAACAGAGAAAGAGTTACTTTTGCGGGTATCTTGTTATACGGTTGACGCGGCTCGATGAGAACGAGATGTCATCTGTTCACCGTTCGGTTCGAGAAATTTTATCGGGTAGATGGCTTGTTGCTTTTTATTGTGGTTCCTCACCGCGACTTTTCTTCCCGTGTGTATATATATATATATATGATGAACGCGTTGTTCTATTCTTTTATCGATTTTTCTTATACCCTATCACTTGGAAAACTTTTTATAAAATATACGTAGACAGCCAAGAAATCTTTCTTTTATACCTTTGTTTTTTTTTATACTTCGATCATGTACGAACTAACAAATTTTTTTATATTTTCTTTTTATAAAGTTTTGTATCTTTTTTAATTTACGGTAGAACATGTGTTCGTTCTCTTTGTGAGGATTTTTGTGTATATAATTGTACAATTAATAAATGTGTACTCTTTATGCCTCGGGTACTCTTTGAAATCGCGATATAAAAACTGGATTTGTTAAATATACCGTTAAATGATAAATTAAATATTCTTCAGTGTTGTAAATATATAGAGAGAGAGAGAATAAAAATTTTAACTAACGAGCTGTATACATTTTGTCCACATTTAATCAAACGTAACCTTTGTATAAAATTGCATAAAACGTATTTATATATATGCAAAGTTGTTATTGATAAAGAAACAGGAAGTTATTTCAAAATTTGCTGCGATTAAATAAAACTTTAAATTTTTGTGTTTAAAAGCTCTTCAAATTTTATTTTTCTCGGGTGAAAAATTTTGTAGTGTCTTTATTCCGCGAAAGGCGAAAATGTAAAGTAAAAGAGTAGATTATTACGTTACAACGTTACGTTATATAAAATTGTGTACGAATTTTTATGTTTATTCTGCGTAGCATTTACATGAAGTAAAAATATAATTACATCGTTATATACCTCGTTTAAAATTTCACGTCGAATCGGACCGGTAGAAGTAATAAAAAAAAAAGGGAAGGACGTTATCCTCTGTAATAATGGGAATTGATGCGCGTGCCCAACAAGCGGAAAAATATAGAAACGATGAAAAGTAAAGAAAAAAAGAACGGTAGAGGTTGTACCTCAAGACGGAAAAATGTTGATTTGGTCAGTTTTTATTCTCCCCTTTGGCGGACGCCAGTCCATTTTCACCGGCACACGGATATTTAATAAGAAACTTGACATTTCCCCAGAGACATTCAGTCGATTCTCTGGTGTTCTGTACTCATACTCGATTTCGATTTTCCCGTATATAGAAAGAGAAAGAGTGACTTTTCCGTGGCTGACCGAAAAAACAAAACCATCGACGCTTTTGCAATTTTCATAGGGGTCGAAAAGGAAGAGAGGGGGGGGGGGAGAGGGGGGAGGAGAAGAAGGAGAAGAAAAAAAAAGGAAGAAATTGTTACCCGCAGTCTTATACGGAACTACCGCATTGGCGTCACGGAGCTTTTCCTCTTTTGCTCGGGAAATCTCTTGGGTGACGTTGAACGCGTTTTGAGGTGATCCTTTGTTTGGAATGCCCATTTCTTTAGATTGTTTTGCGGTTCTTTTGACTATTTTAAGACTCGATGTTTGTTCCATTTAAGATTCCCATGTATTTTCTCTAACGCTAAATCGCGCTATTACAACCCTCGAGAATTTTGAATTATTTCGATCTGTACAATTGTTCCTAATAAATACACGGATGTATAGGGAATATTCAAAAATAGCTACAGCATTATAATCATTTGTTGCACCTTTTTTTATTTGTGCTCGACATTTCGAAGAACAAAGAGGAGAAAGAGAGGGAAAAACTAAGTTGTGTCGGTAGATTCAGGTGAATAACGAAAATTCATATTCAAAAACATTACACTGAAGAACAACATTATTCGTACGACGAATTCAGGTTCTCGAGAAGAAGTTGAATTGTCCTTCAGTTGAAGAGGGATTTATACAAAGTTTAAATTGCGAGTGGAGCAAGTCCAACTTTTCAAAGACTATTAAATTTTTAATGCGTGTACACTTTTTGTGTGTTTTTTCCCCCCTCTCTCTCTCTCTCCCTTCTCGTGCATTCTACCGTAATTTTTTTGATCCTCTAAAGTTTCTATTGTTCTACATTATTTCGACAACAAAGCGTACACCAGTATTATTTATTTTACGTTACAAATGGATCCTCTCTCTTTTTTTTTTATGAATTTGTCAAAGAGAGAAAATAATATAACTGATTGTCTATGCACATCGTCCGGAATTTTAATAAAGCACTCCTTTTACGTATAAACGGATGTATATACATATACGTATCGAAATACGTGGAAATATCGATAATTAAATCGAAATAATCGTAAACCCCATTAGAACGGGAATATCAAATTGTCTTGTTACAATATACGTGCAATCGGTAGAATTAGTTGAACAAATAATTATTATTTTGCATGCAACGAATAATGTGGTATATATTCCAGTAATTGTAAATATGTGCGTATATAGTTATGTAATTAATCTATATGTGCAACATTTAATTATATATCTATTATTACCTATTGCCTCGTGCAATTTGGTTAAACACACCGATTTAATAAGTTTCTTTCTAATTACTTAAGTAGATGGTTGTGCGTGTTGAGGTTCAAAATTTTACTGAAATTGTCTAGGACGAATTGCTTTGTACAATGTAAAAATAAAGGTAGAATGAGCGATCACTCTAATAGAATGATTTTCCTTGAAAATGTACGCTGAGAAAAAATGTTGTAGTAAAAATTACATTGCTGTCTGTATGAAATTTTAGACTATCAAAATTCAAAAAATTATTACTATACAGTAATATAACTTACGGTAAATATTACAGTATAATATTAATATTGATATTAATACAATATTATATTATAATATAATATAACATTACAATTATGTAGTAAAAATTAATAGAATTTTCGTAAATGTTTATGTTATGTACTACGCAGTATAGTAATTTATTGCATTTTGACAGTCTGAAATTTCATTACTAGACAGTATAGTTATTTTTACTAAAACTTTTTTCTCTGTGTATGAATAGACTTAATGAAGTGATGTCATTTTACATTATTACAGTAATTAACTATTCTAAATTATTAGAATTTGTAACTTTCATACGAATTTATTTATTTTCCATATATAGATATATCAAAGGATTTATGAAATGTATTTATGTCCGTAATCAATATAGAAAATATGGTTTCACCTAACCTCTCAAAATGTTCAATTTCTACTAAAGATTCTATATTTGTGACGAGGTATAATAGTCAGCGAATTTAAGGTGATTAGAACCACTCTAAGAGATCCACCTCGTGCGTTTTCAGCAACACTAGTATCATTCTAAAGTATTCAAAACATTTAGTTTGTTTGATTAAATTTACACTTTAAGCTGTTTCGTTCCAATTTCAAGAAGACATTTGTGATATGCATCCTCATTTTCTTTGAACACAAGAATTTGATTACGGAGATAAAGGCTTTAGTTAAATTAACATAGTATTATTGAGTAATCGAGAGATAGATTTGATAGTACTATAATAAAAATTACTAGGTATTTCGTAGAAAATTTTAATAAATCTCTAGGAAATTTTCTATGCAACATAGAAATCTGTAAAATAATTGCCAAATCTGTCGATGAGTTACTCAATTTACAAATTTTTAAATAAAACTTATATCAACTTGATTAAAGTTTATGTTTGGCAAAAGTTGATATCAACATAAGCAATGAGACTAACCCAAGTTTGGAAAAATATTAATTAGAAATTGGTATAATTATATAATAAATTTAAAAATAGTTTTTCTGAACGGGTAAAATTTTATTAATAAAAAAATAAAAAAGAATTTATTCTGAACTCGAACCTCCAATCTTCTACTTAATTCGGAGTCTCTACGCGCTCTACCAACTGAGATATTTTATTGTTTGTATTTAATAAGTTAAATTCAGATTATAAACTTAGAAGCATGTTTCAATAAATTGTTCTTTATAAACAAAATTTAATATTATGACACAAACAATAAAAATAGCACAGTTGATAGAGCGTGAGACTTTGAAGTAGAAGATCGGAGGTTCAAATCTCGAAATAAATGTTTATTTTTTATTTTTTATTAATAAAATTTTACCCACTCAAAAATACTATTTTTAAACTTATCTAACAGATTAATTCAAGTTAACCTAAACTTTATACCAATGTCTAATAAATATTTTTCCAAGTTTGGGATAGTTTCATTGCGTATGTTGATATCAACTTTTGCCGAACATGCACTTTATATCAAGTTGATAAGTTTTACATTTTTACGCGGACCGTCAAAGGTTAAGTTCGGCATTACTCTATAATTAAGTCGCGTAATAGAATTCGTCCAAGTATACGCGAAACCAAATGAAAAGGAAAAGAAATAGAAGAGAGAGAGAGAGAGAGTCAACAAGTTGGAATAACTAATTAAAAATTTTGTTTTTCTCATACTGGAGAATTAAAAGTTGTAGGTATTTCTATTACTAGAGGCGCTATTCAACTCGAGCATTACCACCCCGAATAGTTGCATATAATTACAACCTCGTCCGCTATTCGTTATTCAATTTATTTATCTTCAATTAATTCCGAAGTACATTTCTCAGGACTTTGAAAACTTCGAGACAACGTGTGTGTATGTGTGTGTATGTGTGTGTGGTGCATACAACGCGAATTGAAATAATCACCAACAAGAACTACACCAGGAATACAATTCAACGAAAGCTTCGTGCATTATTATTTTCGACCGAGTAAAAACAGCTCCGCCCCATAAATTCACGCAACTATCCCTCGTTCTCTCTCTCTCTCTCTCTCTTTCCGAAAATGTTATATCTACATAATAAGACGCCTTATTAAACCGCGACGTGTATGCCCAAAATAAAAAATGGTATATATATACGTATGTTAGAAAAAACATGGTGTACGTAGACACGTGTGTGTATACATATATGTAACGTACGGAGTTGTCGTGGAACGATGTAATCCGTAAGTAGAGACGGTCGTGGCAATAATTCAACGGCAGCAAAATTTACACGCATTGATAAATAACATCCTCTCTCTTTCTCTGTGTGTGTGTGTGTGTTGCGCGAACATATATATATGTATACGTGTACGTTTCCAACAAAACGTAGTATGCGTTGAATATGCATGCGGTGCCAGCACTCGAAACGGAGTATAAAAGGCGAGATTACCGCTTGGACGAAGGGGAAAAAGGAGAAAAAAATAGGGAGAGGACGAGGCTTTTTAACTTCTTTTCGAGATTGGACGCGACGGCTTAAGTCGGAGATCGACTTTTTGCGCTAACGATCGAGTTTTTGCACGAGGATGAATTTCGTACATATATATATATATATATATAGCTTGTTATTTTTTTACTTCCTTCTTTCTTTCTATTTTTTTTGTTGTTGGTTATATACTTCTCTTTTTTCCTCTTACGGGTGAGATACGTTTTTTTGCATCGTCCCCGTTGTTTCGGTCTTTTGGTTTCTCTCCTGCAAAATTTTCTGCATTTACTTAACGTCCACGGTTTATGAATTGCCTCCCCCCGCGTATACGAAATCGTGGGAACTAAATGTGTATAACTTTGAATTTGAAAACTCAATGAATATTGGAAACGATGAGAGCACTTTCGAGTTTGATAAAATTTCAACTGCGCGGAAATGAATTTATGTTGAATATTACTATTTTCTTCTTGACCTAGTGGATACTTTGATATAAATTAACCCTTTGAGGAGCAGTGGGAACAGTATTCCCAGTTTATTTAATTTTTATTTTTGTATGTCTTTATCCTGTGCATAAGACAGTTTTTTAGCCTATTGGCATCTAAAACATGTAATTATTATAAAACATTAAACTTACTCCTTGTTTTCTTCATTGTTATAAACTATAAATGGAAAAAATTTGGTTTTTTAGGAAATCTTTTCTTTTTTTTTTAAATGTAACTTTGTTGGCAGTTAAATCATTTATAATAATTAATGCTAAGCATGTATTCTACATAAATATTGTTATCCACTCTAGTAAAAATTTGATGCTTATCAAATTAAAAATAATTAATTCCAAATTTCAATAAAATGATCAACGAATTTCTTTAACTACAGATAATATTGCTAGAACTAATACAGCTAATAAATTATAAAATATAGCCACAGTATAGCTAATTTTACGAACCCTTGTACTCGATACGAAAGAAAATTAGGTGAAATATTTTAAAAAAAAATAATTTATTAATCGCCACGCACCAAAGTCTTACAAGTAGTGTTAATATTTTGCTAACGTTTCATACGTTTCATCGCCGTTCCTTCAAGACAATTGTTAAATTAATATTCAATTATTACAAAAATCACATTATTCGTGGCGCAGCTCATACTAATATTTATAAACTTGAATATCTTTTATTTTTCTTGTGCGATGAATGTGTTTCCCGATTCTGAATCAATTTATATTTTTTGATTATAAAACAATCGACTTGATTATTCATTAGAATTGATAAAGAGAGAAAGCTATATGAATTACGAGAAAGCATTTGCATCGACTGAACATACGTTTACGGTTATATGAAAACAAATCAAAGTAAGACGATAGAAAAATTTTGATGACACAGAGGATGATAGGCATTCGACTTGGAGATGAAAAATCTCAGGATCAATCTTCGAAAAGTGCAATAGAGATTTCTTTTCATTGCTTACTTTATTCAACTTAGATTTACAAGCAAACGTTTTTACATTACCTACGTAACTAAAAATTGTAAAATATGTATATTTATGAATACATGAAATAAATTTAGTATACTTAAGAGGGATATCGTAACAAATTACAGATTTCTATAGTGCATTTATCGTTATTTAAATGTATTTCTCATTTTTACATAATTATTACTGTTTTCGCACATTTATTATATGAATCTGCAAATACACGATGATAAAAATAATTACTAAATGTATAAATTTTAAATAAATAACGAGAATGTCGGTAAAAGCTTGTATTTTTGTATTATACACCGACATCTTCTTAAACCGAAGACAATACAATTATCTCAATTTAAAGTATAATTATTGACCTAATGCAAGATCCTTTCCCAGTGATCATACTAAAATGTCTCATTTTCTCCGAACAAAAGAGAAAAACGATTAACATAATCCGTAAACTCGGTAAATGAATAACGAAACTATACGCACACGCACACACACGTAAATTACGAAGTAAAAATTAGATCGTCACACTCGCGGGCATTTAAATAGAATAACGTAAAAACGAGTTAAAACCGAGGTATAAATACAAAATCAGGAATTTGCATATAATAAAAAGTTACGGAAGGTTGTTATACGCGTGCACGCGTTATACACGTGTATATATAACACCGATGGAGTCGTCGAACAAAAGTAAAAATAATATTTCACGAGCACAACCCGAAAGTTTAAAAGCTGAGACTATCGCGGAAAATGAAATTGCTGCCAACAACAATATCCCTTATGAACAAACAAACACGAGAGGAGTAAAAAAAAGCACATGTAGGGTGAAACGTTTCGAAATATATAAAGAAACATATATATATATATATATATACATAGTTGGATGTAACGCACTCACTCCATCTCCATCTCGAGCACGCACGTTCAACTTGGCAAAAGCAGCTGCGGTGAAAGTTTTCGGGTTGGGTTCCGTACACGCGGAAAGAAACACGCGGTGTAAGAGAAGTATTTCCCTCGGCGAAAATTTGTCCCGAGGGACTAAATCCTTAGGTACGTATATACCAGGTGTACTGGAAAATAATACCCCCTTCATCTATATATATATATAGAGGTAGAAAGACGCTATCGAATCAAGAACAATGTCCCTCTGTAAAATCTTGGAATTCCCTTTAACTTCCCCCGTCGATTGTTCTCTCCCTTAACTTCAACACTTTTCGATTCAACTGTATAAAGCCTCGGTATATACCGGAGGTGTATTATTTAATTGATTGCCGCGTCGTTTCTCCTTCGAACTAAGTGAAATTAAAACTTTTCAATTCTGCGATTGTGTCGCAATCTACTATAATAAAACGTACATACAAAATAAGATGCTTCGAATATTTGAGAGAACGAGCGAATTTACGCTTCGCGTCTATAGCGCGTCAAGGATTTCCATGGGGGGAAAAACGATGATTTGCAATTTCTTCGACTTGGAAAATGTTTCGTTCAATGCGACGCACTTATTTCTACTATTTTAATCGGTGAATTTTATATAGGTTCTTCAATTCTCGCTTATCATCCTTCTCTCGTTTACATCTTTTTTTTTTATTCTTATTTATCGAGACTTTTTTTGTGTCGCGTTTCGACCGGCGGGTATGACTCTTGTGTGATTGATTAAGAAGTTGCAGGGAAATGACGTATTCCGTTCTCGTTTCTTATGTTTCATGATTCACCTTCTTGTTAAATCAATTTGTAACTTCTTGTGTGTGTGTGGGTGTGTGTGTGTGGGCTCCTCCCGCTTCTAGAAATGATTAATGCTTCTTCCTGTACGTAAATTGTAGACACGAAATACGCGCATTTGAGTACATCCAATTATACAAAGATTGATTTTATACTTGATAAAATTTAATTAATACATCCCACTTGATATGTATATACATATAGATTATAGCGTGCGAAAGTTTTGTAATAAGACGATTACTTTTAATTTTATATATATATTTATATGAAATTCGAAGTCTAACGTATTACCATTGAACGTAATGGATTACATTTCTTAACTATAAAATAGGAATTTTTAATAAAAATGGGTAGAAAATATTTATAGAGAAGATTTTCCTTGCGATTAAACGATCTTTTCCGCTGTATTAAACCGTTTATTAAAATGAAATAAGCTGTTGTATGTTATATATTAATTAACAAACTATAATTATAACTTTCCAAAGTGGATTTAAGTGGAGTAAGTCAAACCAAAAGCAGAAGTGATTTAAACAGAATTAAAAATATTTTTGGTATATTTGTTTATTAGCCAGCATAATATATAATACATAAATAGTACGCGTATAATGTAAAATCCACAGAGATGAACGTTGGTGGAAACTGGTATCTAACATGACATCTCAAACCTAAAATAAAACTAACTTTCAAACTACAATGCCATTTACATAATATAATCCAATTACAAATACATTATAACAACTATTAATTTATTATTATTATTAAATTTAATTGAAAAACAACAAGAATATTTGGATGGTGAGAAACCTATATTTCTTTAGGACACTCCAAAACAAGCAGGACAATATAATTTTTTAGTGTATTAACACGATATACTCATTCAACATCAAAATGAGTTTAGAAAATAATTAGAACATATGAATGCGAAAACATAAAACATCTGATTCACATATTAGAAAATCGTAAACAGATTTAGAACTATTATGGGTGAAAGGGAAAACATTAAGAAATTTCTGTCAATAGTCGAATTGCTGATCTAGTGTGATAGAAAATTTAGAGTGCTGTACGTATTGGATTAAATTAAATTCGAGGTTTACACTTATTATAATACACGGGAGTTCGCAGAGAAATAAAGGCGATTCACGATTGGCGATTACCCATTTTCAAACAATGATAATTCATACAAAATTTATATGTTTCAAACTTTAGATTGAATACCCGGGTTAAAATCGGAAATATTGAGCAGTCATATCTTAGGTATGAAAAATTGGTAAAACGTATAACTACCAAGTAAAATTGTCTATTTCATACCAGTTGACGCACAGGAAAAAAATGATCGTATAAAAATTTTTCATTGAAAAATCATCGTTAAATACTGATTGAATACGTGAATAAGTATTACTTACTTAAGTTTAAGAGTAGGTTTTAATAATCGATCGAATTATTAAGATCCAAGTTATAAAGTAAATTTAATTCTGTATTTTTTTATTATTTAATACTAAACTAAAAACATTATTAATTTTTAAATTTATACTATGGTATATAGGCTCAACTATATCTGAAATTGTCTGAAGAATGAAACAAATAAATACTATCTATCCTTGTAATTATTGTAAAGATGGCTCCGACACTTTTGAACGTACGAATTCTAAATAATTAATCACAATTCAATATGTTTTCGTTATAAAAATGTTAACTTCACTGCCAGGTATAATCTTTTAACCCATTCCAACAAAAATAGTATAAACTTTAAAGGTTTTATTTTTTTTTATTTTTTACACAAATCCGTCAAACTGTATAGACGTATTTCTACACTAGAAATTGCAAACTTTTTCCTCTCTAACATTTTTTTCTAAAGTTAAAAATTCCGGATATATCAAGATCGAAAAGAGTGTCCATTTTTTCTGAATTTGTTTACAACTTTAGACAAAAATCGTTGGTAAATAAAACAAACGTGATTTCAAAGAGACAAAATATTTTCATTTTTATGCGTTTTAACACTTTTCTTTTTAACTGTCAATAGATTAAATATAAATGGGATATTAAAAAAAATTATCTTATTTCATAAAAAAAGCTGAAAAAATAAATATATTAAAGTTAAATCAATAACATTACAAGGTTCCAAATGTTTTCTAATTCTTTCCAATTTTTCGCAAAGATATTTGAACTCTAAAGTTTACACAATGTTTATATCGCAAGGGATAGAAAAATTATGACAGGTAGCATTCGTACATTTACGATTGATCGAGTTTCATCAGTAATAGATTAAATTTATTATATTTACATCAATATTTTTGTCTTTCATTGACAAAGTTTTAGTAAAATTTATCAAACTTTTATTAACACACGGTATCAGATTTGTAAAACCTAAAAAATTACTAACATTTAGTCAACTTTAACCGCACTTTCTATCAATATTTACTAAAAATCTACTCATTTTCTCTAAAAGTTCAATAATATTTTGCTTTTCGGCAGTTTGCTACCGCCTTACTGAAAGTCTAGTAAAATAAACTAAAAATTTTCTCTCCGTACGACTATACGTATACCTATACTACTTTGACAAAAGAAACTATACCGCAATAAAGACATTTAGACGAAAATCAAAATCTGAAGCTGATTATATTAGTAAAAAAAAAATACGTGAATGTATAGAGTAAATTATCAGTTACCGTAGTATACTCAATCAAATGCATATGTAAATTTACCATATATGTATAATTATACGAATTTACGCGTGTGCGCCGCCGCGTACGAAATTCAATGCAAATTGTGTAAAATTACTGCGCGTCAAGTATATATATACACGCACAATATATTATATCTATACAGATTCAAATTACACATCGCCAACTTATAGAAATAGCAAAAGATTTCTCGTTCGGGCACTTAATTAAATAAAGCAACTAATTCGTTACGATGGAATCTTGCATTATTTCGCATAATGCACCCGATATATATACATGTATACACGGAAAATTCGTTAAAATTAAATGCAACGCTAATATTTATCAAGCGCACACTCATATACGTATATATACGCAAACAAAACGAACTATCTTCTTTATACACATTATTAAATATACACAAACTTACTTAATTAATTTGGATTATAGCCCCTCGTGTATATATATATATATATAATATATACGCGCGAGATTTATGGTTATATGTACCAAAATCAAATTTATTAATTCGATATAAACATGCAATATTGAATATATTTATTTACGGATTATTAATCGTTATTGCTTTTCGTATAATGATAATACGTTAACGAGATATCTAAAAGACGTTGTGGCAATACATAACAAAATGTACATTATATATATATGTATGTATGTTTCGATAAAATCAATTCCCTTCAATACCCGAAAACTCCCGACGTTAGCAGGTCCTTTCAATCCGGAGTAAAGGCACTCCAAAGTGAAAGAAAAGCAAAACGAAGTATAGAAACTTGAAGCCCGAATGAAAACCAATGTCTAAATTTAACGTGCTCTGTGCACTGAATCGAACACACGTATATCTAACGTGCACACATGCACATGCACACAAAACCGTTCACCCGATGCTTATATATATACATACAGTTTCAGAATGATCCGTTGTAAAACTTTACAATCAAAATATTTCGACCTTTTCCCCTCTTTTTTTTTTAGTTTCCCTGCACCCGGGTGCAGTCGTGTTCAAACACACACGTATTATACAAGGCGGGGGGTACAGCCGATCGCTCCAGGTTTATGAATATGTAAAATACATCGGAGGGAGCCGGCGTAGGCGCTACCGCCACGTGGATAAGGGAAATTGTTTACACATTGTACCAGACCCGCACACGTACACACACACACACACACACACACACACATATATATATAACGTAGACCTTCTACAATTTTACGGGTATACTTTTCCCGCGGAATAATTTATAACGATGCGCGGTATGTGTGTAAGTGTGTGTGTATAGCTAAAATTATAAAAAAATCGATCGGTATAGATTATGGAAAGAAAAAAAGAGTCAAAAAAATATACCACCAACGTAATCCGAAAGGATACTGTTGCGCTGAGTCATCGTTATATTTGTATACATATGTATGTATATAATCTGTATAAGATTGTATCGTCGTATTAAACATATTATATTTCTCTCTCTCTCTTTCTCTATTACGTGGAGAAAAACAAATGTTGATATCGTACAAATATTTGCCGTGGCAATTGGTAAATAATAATTTTCAGTGTATACGCGTATGTATATATATACGATTAATTTAAATATAAATAAACGGAATTTAAATTGATTGCTTTATCGTCGTGACATTCCGATGATGATTGATTGAGAAAGAAGGAACGCAATTTATGTACAAGTATACCTATAAATGCACGTGTATAATTGTGAATTAAATGAATTGTGTGTTTTAATTGAAAGTTGCAAGCTGTTGCAAGAAAACTATAAATATATACCTATATGTTTTGACTGTCGTTTTACTTGGTAAAGAAAAAATGAGGATTCTATGTAATTCAAGTTATTTTCTACATGCAATTTAATTTGTAATTACGTGTCTTATATATACGTCATTACTTGTCCGACTAAGCGCTTCGTATGAGATGGTTAGCGTTTGATTGACGTTATTGTAACGCGATGCTTTTGAAAGTCTATTACGACATTGTATCTTGAACCATACTCTTACGATTTAATATATGTATATTATCGCAAGTTTTTTGAAATAATGATAAAATTAATATTTTATTTTGTGACATCGTCGGTTATAACAATTAAATTAAAAATAATTTTTAAATGCATAAAAACGACTTTTTTTCAACTTACTAAACAGCTTAATAAAATATTAGTTTCAGAATCACTACATTGACTTACGAATCATCAGACGCTGTTTCACTTATAAAATATTAAAAAATTTTAAATTTCACTTGTAAAATTTAAAAAAATTTTAAATTCAACTTATAAAATTTTTTAAATATTTAAATTTTACATTTAATTTATAAAATTAAAAAAAATTTTAAATAATTCTAATTTTCAATAAAAAATTTAATTGATCGTCACACAAAATATATGTTAATATATACATAAAATGAGGTATTATTTTATTGAACGTTTTGAAATTGACAAAATAGAGCCATCTAAACCTTGGTAAACGAAGGATCCAAAGACAGTATTCGTAGTAATATGCTGTAAGGTTGTTTTTGAGAAAAGCTACTTTATATTAACTGCTAGAAAGCAAACGGAACAGAAATAATAAAAAACTTATTAACTTTGTGTTATAACGGTAAGCGAGTTACCGATCAGGTGAGTAACTGAAAAGAGTATCGACAGCGCGGCGCGCGCAGGGAACGCGCGCGAGAATCGTGCGCGGTAGAGTATCGGTAGAGAGTTCGCGCGCGATCGACAACAACACGGTGTTGGTGACCGGTGATTGTTTTTCCGGGATAAAATAGCAAAAGAACTGTTGTGCGTTGTGTGTGGGTGTGAGCAGTTTCTCCCCACTAACCTCCACGTCGACGGGTGCAGCAGCACATCTCACGGACAGTGAGAAAAGGAGGCTCGGCGAAGCCCACCTTCTCGACTGTTGGAGAGAGAGAGAGAGACATATACGAGGACGAGCTCTCTCTCAATAGCACAGCCTTTTCACTGCCGAAGCGAGATATTCAGATACGCGGTAAGTGGTGCACCACATTTAGACCCGCGTGTCTATCTAAATTTCGTGTCCCGATTTACCTGGTGCGGTCCAGGTGAGGAAGCGTTCCTCCTTTCCCCCCTCTCGTGACAATACCCGCACGGATAGAAAGGTCGGTGGTTCGCGGGAACCACTTCACGAGAGAAGGCGCGCGTGACGTAGTAAGCTTCTACGTAAAAGCTCTCTACGTCAGTGATTCATACGTCACACGGTGTGACGTATGCCATCAGGTTAAGCAGCCGATCATATCCGGATCGGTTGCTCGTTATCGACAGTTAAATAGATTTTAACTGATTCTTTTCGCGCTGACCTCGGGGGTAGTCATCGGTACGACTCCCCGCAAATTGTTAAAGTTTATTTGTCCATTATTTATTAATATTTAATTGTTAATTTAATAAATTGACTCGGCGAGACAATCTTTCTCGCCGATTAACAATAATATCGATTGTTGATAGTATTTTACCGGTTAACGTCCTATCCTACGAATACCGCCCTCTCCGGTGTTTATCCTAGTTGGCAATTTTGGGCATAGGGCCCAACACACGGTATATAAGTCAAACGGAGTGTTTGACGTTGTTAACGGCATTGCACGGGAATCAAAGGGATTCCCGGCCGCATCGTGGGACTGCACACTTAAGGTTGGTAAGTTGGGACAGATTGGGCCTAACCGTGGGCCTTACGTATCCCCAGTACCCACCCCGTTACAACTGGCGCCCAATACGTGTGGATTTTGGATACAGGACATCGGAAAAATCAACAAGCACGATATAGTTGTTCAATTGTTAATAACATTGTTAATTAACAATTGGATAACTCGCGAACAATAACGAGGTCAGCAGTCGCGTTTCGAAATTCTGAAGCATATTTCGGTACTCTTTCGTTCCCCCTCGAGGCGGGATTTGTTTAGTAACAAATAGAATTGTTATAAACAAATAAAAATTTTTTTTATAACAAATAAAATTTTTTTTTATTTTTCTCGTCTCGACTACTGAGTAGTAGACACAGGAAATTGGTTCCTGGTCGAACATAGGGGGCGCCACTAGAAAAAGGTCGCACAAATAGGAAATTTGGTGGGTTTTCGAACGGAATCGATAGACCGACCAACGTTACTTGGAGATTGGGTAGTTTGGACCAAACCAAGTAACTAGCGCCACCTAGAGGAACGAAAGAACGCGACACAGCGCGACATAACCTGGTGGCAATTAATCGGTCTAAATAAATTGTTTGTAAGTGTATGCAAGGTTTAACTGGTTTTTGCTGGCACAAAACAGGAAGCTTATAACCTGGCTCAGACCTTTACAAATTGTATTGTAGGTTATATTTTTGTAAGAGGTCAAGCGCGCGGTAACTTAAATTATTTAATTTATTTATTTATTGATTTATTTATTAATAATTATATAGTACCGTTAAGTAGCGCAAGGTAAGAGCCAGGCAGTAGTTTATCGTAAATTTATTAGCAAATTGGTTAAAAATAGTTTAAACTCGGTAGTGCTTCCTGATCAAAGTAAGACAGGACTTACTTTTGGCATCCGGTTTTGTGCGTTAGCGGTTAGCTTAGGTAGAAGCAAAACCCAGTTACGCGGATTGGACATTTGGCAAGTAACGCCAGAGTTAAATATTCGACAGCATATAACCTTGCACACACATAGTGCGTCAAGCCAGCGAGGCTACTTACTGTTATACGTATAAACGACGCTACAACTGAAGATGGCCGCTCAGCAGAAAGACGTCGATAGTCAAATCGACGCATGGATTGAGACGCTCACCCGGGAGCAAATCGAACTACACCTGGACGCTTTGAACCTAAAATCGGCAGGCTCGGTTCATAGGAAAGCCGAGCGACTCCACCAGTGGCTATTAGGAAATTATTCGGCCCAGGAGTTTAACCAGGAGGAAGACGAAGCCACAGCAGTTCGCAGCCGTCTCCAACGGAGAAATAGGTGGCTGCAGATGCTAGGTGAACATCAAGACGAGGAGTCTGATGAACCTAGCCCAGATCAGGAAGTGTATCTGGTACTGCGGGAGAACGCTGCGGTTAAAGATAACCTGCACAGGACGGTGCAGGATTTCGATGACGTCGAGCTAGATGAAACGACGTCAGCCGCGACCAATACAGAGCCTCAACCCGAACGAGAGGAAGAATGGCTGTCATTGGTCTCAGAAGAGGGAAACATTTTTAAAATCCCTCGATCGTTCTCCCAGACCTTGGTGCAGCTTATCAAAAAAGTGAATGACCTCACTGTAAAGGTAGATAAGCTGATGTCCGAGCGCACTCATACCGCTCACAGCACGAGATTGGACGGTGCCAACCAATCTCACCATGTGCAATTTCAGGACACATATACGTGTTATGGTCCCGATCTGAGCGAGATAGGTGAGGCGCAAGTAAATGGCGAGCAACAACGCGCAAGCGCCCCTCAGTCTAAGCCTGATGGAGCTTGGAAGGGGGGGAATGCGCGCGAATCCCAGAGGATTCCTCAAGCGCGCAGCTCGCCAAACAAGGATCGGACATTCTCAACACCAAGCTTCTCGACGTCATCGAGGTTGAATGGGACACCTCGAGACGTCGGCGGCATTGTGAGGAAGTGGCAGGTCAAGTTCTCTGGCGACAAGAGCCAGAGCATCGACGCCTTCCTGACCAGGATCGAGGATTGCAGGATCCTGGCTAACCTGTCAGAGGACGAGTTATTGCCGTCACTCTCGGAACTTCTGACAGACACTGCCGCCACGTGGTACCAGAACGAGAAACACAAGTGGCACTCCTGGCAAGATTTCGTGACTTCGGCTAAACGTTGGTACGGAATGAGCCAACGTTCCCAGCAGAGGATCATCGCCGAGTCCAACGCGCGGACTCAAGGACCCGATGAACCGGTTAGGGACTATATGACGTGTTCTATCGCAATAATGCGAAAGATAGTCCCTACGCCGACTGAAGCGCAGCAGCTCGATCATTTGTATCGGAACATGCTGCCACAGCTTCAACGGCTGTTCAAGAGAGCGGAAGTGAGCTCAATTGAACAAATGCTGGACCTCGCCACGGAAGCGGAGCAGACGATAGAAGGTGAAAAAGTATATCGTCCACCACCTACGGAGGAAGGGTCTCTGCTTCCTGAGATGGCGTATAAGCCGAAGCGGAAAAAAGGTTCGCCGAAGGCTAAGGTAGCGGCCGCTGAGGTAAGCCCGGCCAAACCAAGCGAGCCAGACGTCGTCGACCGCATCGCAAAGATGCTGGAGGATGCGCTGCGGCCCATCGTCTCCCAATTGGCGTCGACGACCCGACAGTCACGTAGGAGAAGCCCAAGGTCTGGCTCTCCTAAGAAAGGCTCGCCGGCCAACCGATCTCCGAAGAGTAGGAGGTCTGGCAAACTTAATGGCCCGAGCAAGAGCTTCGGACACCGGCAGGAGAAGAAGAGCGCTAGTCCAACGAGGGAAAAAGGAAAGGAACAGCCGAAAAACCGAATGGGCTCGACTTTCGATCCGACTAAGCCTCTTACCTGCAAGGGCTGTGGGAAAATTGGATATTCCCTCAGGTACTGTCCGGTGTGCTCGGGAAACGCCAAAGGGAGCGGTTAACAGGGACGAAAACCGCGACCCAAGAGCTTGAGTCCCCGCTGTCCCAGGTGAGTTCGGGACAGACCCGCTCCAACCGAGAGTATGGTCCAGAGAGGAGCGGAAATGGGCCTCAAAAGGAGGAACGGTCCCAAGAAGCAAGCAGACCAACCTCATCCTATAAACCAGAGGATGAGAGTCGTTGGTGGCTTCTCGTGGAAAGGGCTTTCGTATAAGAGCCTTATACGATCCCGGAGCTTCCACGACCGTGATGGGACCCAGCGGTCTGCAAATCGCCGCGGCATTGGGCAAGGAGCTCATTGTGGCGAACGCCGGACGCGTCAAGATGGCGGATGGTAGTTACCAACCGCTAAACGGTCATGTGATCTTACCTTTCACTGTCGGGAAGGAGACACGTGAAATAAGGGTAGCGATCATACCAAATCTTGACGCCGAATGCTACGTAGGAGTAAATTTCGTACGAGCATTCAGAGCCATATTGGATCCGGATAGCGACCGCCTGTTCCTCAAAGACAGCAAGCAGCAGATCCACCTCGAAGTTGCTGGAATAGGGGGTATGGCCACCCTCTCGTCCGCTGGGATAGCGGACGCAACCGAGGCAGAAAGGGAAGAGCTGCGAGCGCTAGTAAGCAAAGTGCTGTCTAATACTTCTCCCAAAATCGGGCCAACCGATCTCCGAAGAGTAGGAGGTCTGGCAACCTAATGGCCCGAGCAAGAGCTTCGGACACCGGCAGGAGAAGAGCGCTAGTCCAACGAGGGAAAAAGGAAAGGAACAGCCGAAAAACCGAATGGGCTCGACTTTCGATCCGACTAAGCCTCTTACCTGCAAGGGCTGTGGGAAAATTGGATATTCCCTCAGGTACTGTCCGGTGTGCTCGGGAAACGCCAAAGGGAGCGGTTAACAGGGACGAAAACCGCGACCCAAGAGCTTGAGTCCCCGCTGTCCCAGGTGAGTTCGGGACAGACCCGCTCCAACCGAGAGTATGGTCCAGAGAGGAGCGGAAATGGGCCTCAAAAGAAGGAACGGTCCCAAGAAGCAAGCAGACCAACCTCATCCTATAAACCAGAGGATGAGAGTCGTTGGTGGCTTCTCGTGGAAATTGGGGGCTTCCGTATAAGAGCCTTATACGACCCCGGAGCCTCCACAACCGTGATGGGACCCAGCGGTCTGCAAATCGCCGCAGCATTGGGCAAGGGGCTCATTGTGGCGAACGCCGGACGCGTCAAGATGGCGGATGGTAGTTACCAACCGCTAAACGGTCATGTGATATTACCTTTCACTGTCGGGAAGGAGACACATGAAATAAGGGTAGCGATCATACCAAATCTTGACGCCGAATGCTACGTAGGAGTAAATTTCGTACGAGCATTCAGAGCCATATTGGATCCGGATAGCGACCGCCTGTTCCTCAAAGACAGCAAGCAGCAGATCCACCTCGAAGTTGCTGGAATAGGGGGTATGGCCACCCTCTCGTCCGCTGGGATAGCGGACGCAACCGAGGCAGAAAGGGAAGAGCTGCGAGCGCTAGTAAGCAAAGTGCTGTCTAATACTTCTCCCAAAATCGGGCGAACCCAACTCATCGAGCACTCGATTGACGTGGGATCAGCTCGCCCGATAAAGCAGAAGTATTACCCGGTGTCGGAGAAGATCCAGGAGGAGATGCACCGCCAGGTCCGAGAGATGCTAGATTTAGAGATCATAGAGCCCTCGGACAGCGGTTGGTCAAGCCCCGTGGTGATGGTACGCAAGGAGAACGGATCACGTCGGTTTTGCATTGACTTTAGGAAAGTCAATGCGCTAACGAAACCAGACGCTTATCCCCTCCCGTTCATGCAGGATATCTTACGCAAGTTGAAGAGATGTCGGTACATTAGTACTCTGGACATGAACTCAGCGTATCATCAGATACCTCTCCAGAAGGAATCGCGTCCTTATACGGCTTTCACAGTCCCGGGGATGGGACTGTATCAGTTTAAGCGGATGCCGTACGGATTGGCATACGCCGGCGCGACCTTCCAACGCATGATTGACCAAGTGGTTGGTCCTGATCTCGAGCCCAATGCCTTTTCTTACCTCGATGACATTATCATAGTCACCGAGACATTTGAAGGGCACAAGAAGTATCTCGAGATGGTGCTGAAAAGACTGACCGAAGCTAACTTGACAGTGAATAAGGACAAGTGTGTCTTTTGTCAAGATGAGGTGAGATATCTTGGCGTGCTGGTCAAAAGGGATGGAATTCGTCCCGACCCAGCCAAGACAGAGCCTATAAGGATTTATCCGGCTCCCAAGAACCTCAAACAGCTTCGACGATTCCTCGGCATGGCGTCGTGGTATCGGCGTTTTATGCCGGATTACGCCACGATTGCCGAGCCACTTACCCGTCTAACAAAGAAGAACCAAGGGTACGAGTGGTTAGATGAACAGGAACAAGCCTTTCAGCAACTGAAGGCCCTGATCATGACTGCTCCAGTTCTTCAACGTCCCAGTGCAGATGGACTGTTTAGCCTGCACACGGACGCGAGCGATACCGGCATAGGAGCCGTGCTCGTCCAAGAGATAGACGGAGAGGAAAGAGTCATTGAGTTTGCCAGTCGCATTCTCACAGCACCCGAGAAGAATTATAGCGTTACGGAGAGGGAATGCTTGGCCGTGGTCTGGGCTATTAATAAGTTCAGACCTTACATCGAAGGGTACCACTTCAAAGTGATAACGGATCACAGTAGTCTTCGCTGGTTGTGTAATATGAGAAATCCAACCAGCCGACTAGCGAGATGGGCTTTAGAGCTTCAAGCTCATGACTTTGTCGTCGAGCACAGAAAAGGAGCTCTGCATCACGTTCCCGATGCCCTATCTCGCATGTATGAAGACGACGAGCCTACCGTAGCAGCAATGTCGTGGGCTCAAACTACTGAAGATCCTTGGTACCTAGACTGGATCAAGAACGTTTCCGACAGACCCCGTGATTTCCCCGACTGGAAAATAGTTGGAGGAAATCTATACATCTATCGCCCCGACACGGAGTTAGAGGAAGTGATGGATGATGAGCAAGCATGGAAGCTGGTCGTACCCGTAGAGAATCGACACTCTATTCTGAGAGAGTGTCACGATGACCCCTCAGCTGGCCATCTCGGAAGGGAAAAGACATTCGCCCGCGTGGCCCAAAACTATTATTGGCCACGGTTTTACGCAGAAGTTGCGGATTACGTCAGGCGATGTCAAGTGTGCCAGCAATGTAAGGTCGAGCAACGTGCTCCCTCAGGGTTAATGGGTCACCGTCAATCGGACAGACCATGGCAGGTGGTAGCAGGAGATATCACTGGCCCGCTTCCACGCTCTAGCCGAGGATACGAATACATCCTTGTATTCCAGGATTTATTCACGCGCTGGATAGAAGCAATCCCGATACGAAAAGCTAACGCGAAGACGATAGTCCGCGAGCTTCACGAACGAGTGATTAACCGGTTCGGCACCCCGGAAGTATTTCATTCGGACAACGGGACCGAGTTTAAAAATAAACTCGTAGACGAATACCTTGAATCTAAGGGAGTGTATCATTCGACGACACCCCCTTATCACGCACAGGCCAATCCTGTCGAGAGGGCCAATCGGACCCTTAAGACAATGGTGGCGTCGTATATCCAGGATAAGCACAGCGACTGGGACGACAAGCTGCCAGAGTTAGTCTTTGCACTAAACACAGCAGTGCAAAGTTCTACTGGATGGAGCCCGGCTATGCTGAACTATGGTCGCCAACCCGAGGCGCCTAGTACAGCTCGTCGAGAGCAAGACCGGCTTGCCCAGCAACAGTTTGAGTTCCGTCGCCTGCAGGATTGGAACGACAAAATCAAACAGTTGCCAAGACTGCACGAGAACGCAAGTCGTCAGTCGGCTGCCAGTAAGGCCCGGCAAGCCGAAATCTTCAACTCACGACGAAGGCCAGCGGAATTCGAGGTAGGAGATCTGGTGTGGAAACGCAACCGGATACTCTCGTCCAGCGCACAAGGTATCTCGGCTAAGCTTGCTCCGAAATATACAGGGCCATATCTGATCATCAGTAGGAAAGGCATGAATACCTACGTTATACAAGATGATCAAGGGGGCCAAGAGGTATCTCATATAGAGCATCTGAAGAGATACGTCCCCGAAGATGAGGCTGAGCCAAACGATGAAGAGCAACCTACGAGATCTCAACCGTCGAGGGATCAACAGGTGAAGTGCGACCCACCTGTAGCGAGCGAAGCCTCCCCTGCGAGGGAGTATAATGCGAGCGAGTCACCTAGCGAAGGGACTCGATGTAAACCGCGTAAGACGTCGCGTACGTCCTTAGATAGGGCCCCCGCTACCAAACGACCACGTGGTCGTCCCCGGAAAGCGAATGCGACCGTGCGACGCCGATCCCCAGTAACACGGCAGTTAGATGCGCCGCCAGAAACTGTTCCCCTTAGACGAGGACGAGGGCGTCCTCGTGGATCGAAATCCAAATAAAGAACAGTGTCGTTTGAAACGATGGGCCATAACCTGAGATCATGATTTTTGTTGCAGATGATCATCGAGGTTGAGCAGGAAGCCCTGGAGTTCCTCCTCGCCAGGATGATTGACACCCTGGCCAGCCACGGCGAGATGCAGACGGCGGACGTCCTGTCTGCTGTAGTTGCTGCCGTAGATCATCGGCGGCAACAGCTCCAGGAGGAGCATCGCCGTGGCCAGGAGGATATCGCCGCCGTCGTCCTAGAAGAGGTCCTGGAGGACGGTCAGGGCCAGGACACGGCCTATGTAGCGACCCCTGCGGACCGCTTAAGACAAGCGAAAGGTACAATACCCATGCCCTCTCCGCCGAAGCCAGCACCCGCGACAGAAGAGCGGATGGAGAGGGAGGGCAATTCAGTATCGGATCGTCCGCAGGGGAAGACTGAACCGGAACCGGCCAACACCAGACCCCAGCTCCGTCGTCCCCACTCCAATGGGTCCCAACCCGCAACCTCTGCGGTGACAGAGGAGCGACCCAAGACGCAGGAAGAGGAGTGGCAGGAGACGGAGGCTGCCCTCAGGCACATGAAAGCCCTGAGGGTTCAGCTACGGGCAGCCGAACAAGAGGCCTTGGCGAAGTTCGATGCGTTTGCCGAGGCTCATCCGACGGCTCCCATCACCAAGGGTGTCTGGGCTGAGCGAGTTCAGGACCTCAAAAGGGAGCGAGAGGTCCTGGCAACGTTCCGGGCTCAGCAGCGCGAGGCCAAAGAAAAGGCGGCGGCGGAAGAGAGGAAGCGCGAGGAAGAGCGCCAGCAGCGGCTGAGGGCTGAGGCAGCCTATAGGCAGGCTGCTGAAGAGCACCGGCGTCTCCAGCAGAAAGCGGATGACGCTAAAAGAAGAGCCGCTGAGCTGGAGGCGCGGCTGCAGTCTCAGCCCTCCACGAGCGGAACGAGCGGTTATAAGGAACCGAAGTGTCCGCTCTGCCGCTGCAAAGGGGTCGTTGACCCAAAGAAATGCCCTCGCTTTAAGGCGCACGCCGAAATCAAGGCGGGGCGCAGGAGGCAGGGCTGAGAGCCATCGGGAGGCAACGGCCCAATCCTCCAAATGTATATAGATACTTTTTGTTTTATTAAAGTTTTATAATAAAAAAAAATAAGGTGTACCTCCTGATTATTTATCCTCTTTCCTGTTCCTCGCGGTACAGAGTCCACATACAGAGTATGCGGAATCTGGAAGGGGGGTATAACGGTAAGCGAGTTACCGATCAGGTGAGTACTGAAAAGAGTATCGACAGCGCGGCGCGCGCAGGGAACGCGCGCGAGAATCGTGCGCGGTAGAGTATCGGTAGAGAGTTCGCGCGCGATCGACAACAACACGGTGTTGGTGACCGGTGATTGTTTTTACGGGATAAAAGCGAAAACTGTTGTGCGTTTGTGTGGGTGTGAGAAGTTTCTCCCCACTAACCTCCACGTCGACGGGTGCAGCAGCACATCTCACGGACAGTGAGAAAAGGAGGCTCGGCGAAGCCCACCTTCTCGACCGTTGGAGAGAGAGAGAGAGACATATACGAGGACGAGCTCTCTCTCAATAGCACAGCCTCCCCTGCGAGGGAGTATAATGCGAGCGAGTCACCTAGCGAAGGGACTCGGTGTAAACCGCGTAAGACGTCGCGTACGTCCTTAGATAGGGCCCCCGCTACCAAACGACCACGTGGTCGTCCCCGGAAAGCGAATGCGACCGTGCGACGCCGATCCCCAGTAACACGGCAATTAGATGCGCAGCCAGAAACTGTTCCCCTTAGACGAGGACGAGGGCGTCCTCGTGGATCGAAATCCAAATAAAGAACAGTGTCGTTTGAAACGATGGGCCATAACCTGAGATCATGATTTTTGTTGCAGATGATCATCGAGGTTGAGCAGGAAGCCCTGGAGTTCCTCCTCGCCAGGATGATAGACACCCTGGCCAGCCACGGCGAGATGCAGACGGCGGAAGTCCTGTCTGCTGTAGTTGCTGCCGTAGATCATCGGCAGCAACAGCTCCAGGAGGAGCATCGCCGTGGCCAGGAGGATATCGCCGCCGTCGTCCTAGAAGAGGTCCTGGAGGACGGTCAGGGCCAGGACACGGCCTATGTAGCGACCCCTGCGGACCGCTTAAGACAAGCGAAAGGGACGATACCCATGCCCTCTCCGCCGAAGCCAGCACCCGCGACAGAAGAGCGGATGGAGAAGGAGGGCAATTCGGTATCGGATCGTCCGCAGGGGAAGACTGAACCGGAACCGGCCAACACCAGACCCCAGCTCCGTCGTCCCCACTCCAACGGGTCCCAACCCGCAACCTCTGCGGTGACAGAGGAGCGACCCAAGACGCAGGAAGAGGAGTGGCAGGAGACGGAGGCTGCCCTCAGGCACATGAAAGCCCTGAGGGTTCAGCTACGGGCAGCCGAACAAGAGGCCTTGGCGAAGTTCGATGCGTTTGCCGAGGCTCATCCGACGGCTCCCATCACCAAGGGTGTCTGGGCTGAGCGAGTTCAGGACCTCAAAAGGGAGCGAGAGGTCCTGGCAACGTTCCGGGCTCAGCAGCGCGAGGCCAAAGAAAAGGCGGCGGCGGAAGAGAGGAAGCGCGAGGAAGAGCGCCAGCAGCGGCTGAGGGCTGAGGCAGCCTATAGGCAGGCTGCTGAAGAGCACCGGCGTCTCCAGCAGAAAGCGGATGACGCTAAAAGAAGAGCCGCTGAGCTGGAGGCGCGGCTGCAGTCTCAGCCCTCCACGAGCGGAACGAGCGGTTATAAGGAACCGAAGTGTCCGCTCTGCCGCTGCAAAGGGGTCGTTGACCCAAAGAAATGCCCTCGCTTTAAGGCGCACGCCGAAATCAAGGCGGGGCGCAGGAGGCAGGGCTGAGAGCCATCGGGAGGCAACGGCCCAATCCTCCAAATGTATATAGATACTTTTTGTTTTTATTAAAGTTTTATAATAAAAAAAAATAAGGTGTACCTCCTGATTATTTATCCTCTTTCCTGTTCCTCGCGGTACAGAGTCCACATACAGAGTATGCGGAATCTGGAAGGGGGGTATAACGGTAAGCGAGTTACCGATCAGGTGAGTAACTGAAAAGAGTATCGACAGCGCGGCGCGCGCAGGGAACGCGCGCGAGAATCGTGCGCGGTAGAGTATCGGTAGAGAGTTCGCGCGCGATCGACAACAACACGGTGTTGGTGACCGGTGATTGTTTTTCCGGGATAAAATAGCAAAAGAACTGTTGTGCGTTGTGTGTGGGTGTGAGCAGTTTCTCCCCACTAACCTCCACGTCGACGGGTGCAGCAGCACATCTCACGGACAGTGAGAAAAGGAGGCTCGGCGAAGCCCACCTTCTCGACTGTTGGAGAGAGAGAGAGAGACATATACGAGGACGAGCTCTCTCTCAATAGCACAGCCTTTTCACTGCCGAAGCGAGATATTCAGATACGCGGTAAGTGGTGCACCACATTTAGACCCGCGTGTCTATCTAAATTTCGTGTCCCGATTTACCTGGTGCGGTCCAGGTGAGGAAGCGTTCCTCCTTTCCCCCCTCTCGTGACAATACCCGCACGGATAGAAAGGTCGGTGGTTCGCGGGAACCACTTCACGAGAGAAGGCGCGCGTGACGTAGTAAGCTTCTACGTAAAAGCTCTCTACGTCAGTGATTCATACGTCACACGGTGTGACGTATGCCATCAGGTTAAGCAGCCGATCATATCCGGATCGGTTGCTCGTTATCGACAGTTAAATAGATTTTAACTGATTCTTTTCGCGCTGACCTCGGGGGTAGTCATCGGTACGACTCCCCGCAAATTGTTAAAGTTTATTTGTCCATTATTTATTAATATTTAATTGTTAATTTAATAAATTGACTCGGCGAGACAATCTTTCTCGCCGATTAACAATAATATCGATTGTTGATAGTATTTTACCGGTTAACGTCCTATCCTACGAATACCGCCCTCTCCGGTGTTTATCCTAGTTGGCAATTTTGGGCATAGGGCCCAACACACGGTATATAAGTCAAACGGAGTGTTTGACGTTGTTAACGGCATTGCACGGGAATCAAAGGGATTCCCGGCCGCATCGTGGGACTGCACACTTAAGGTTGGTAAGTTGGGACAGATTGGGCCTAACCGTGGGCCTTACGTATCCCCAGTACCCACCCCGTTACAGTGTATAACAATATTCTAGCAAAAATATTGCTAAAAAAGAGATTATATAAAAATTAAATTATTCTTTGTTCAGTAACATTAAATTCATGTTTTTATAATAACTAGTATTCCACTAAGTTTCTAGCAATTAATTAAAGAAGCTTTCTTCAAAATTCAGGCCGATGCAATGAAAACTCAATAATAAAACTAAAGACAAGTGAATGAATATGAACACTGGTTTTGTGTCTTTCACTGAACCAACTCTATTTTGTCCACTTTTTAACCAGAATGTTCAAACTATGCACACAAATATAATATCTTACCACAAATTGAACATTCAATATAAATTTTAAATTTCAATGAATTTTGCAAGAAAAACAATGCCTGCCCTTAAAACAATTAATCGATGTCCTGGATTCGTATGTAAGCATTAACGAAAAAAAAAATCATATTATTTTTGACAAAAAATCCTTGGCGTTTAAAATTCAATCCTTTTTTAATGCAAAATTCGATTACTTTCTCATCGGAAAAAACGTATAACCAAATTATATAACATCGTACCCGCTATAAGTCATTGAAACATTTGTCTGAAAAAAAAATTAAATCTACAAGAGAGCGCACATTATATGTCTATACAAGTTCAAAACCCATCCAAATTATATCAATGTAAATCGTTGTTTGAAAGTACGGCTCGAGCCAACGTATGCAAAAACACGTATAATATCCATATATATACGAAGAGTCGGAAGAAAAAAAAAGAAGCGAGATATTTTTTTGGTTTGAATCGCGTAACCGTATCAAACGTATGCGATGGCACATAAGAAAGTAGAGCGGCCGTTTTTCAACGAGTCGAAGCGCATGCGAAAGGGCCGGATTTCGTACAAATCATCCAACGTGCATGTGACAGCGCGTGCGGAGAGCAGCTAAGTATATAGCGTTCGGTACGCCTCGGATGACTGCGGCCAATAACTCGCTCATTGTCAACGAATCGAGCGACAACCGAGCGCCAGCTGGCGCGCTCGCGCGAACCCCCTTTATAACTCCAACTCTCTCTCCCTTTACGTAGGTATATTCGTATATATATGTATGTATGAGAAGAGAGAACAAACTGAATTTTCTAGGAAATTAATATTCGAGCAGCTCGCGGTTTAGGTGGTTAACGTGCTCTTCTCTATACCCGGCTGTCCCTTGACTCTCGAGAATTTTCGAACTATTTTATACAGTTACAATCGCTTCATTTTCCTTACACGAATATTTTTACCTATCACTCTGTATACGTATACTTATTCCCTATACCTCCTGGGTTGACTAGACAGTTACAACGTGAAAACATAATTATGCACCGTTATCGTATCCAATTACTGATTATCATATATATAAAGAAAAATTTATGAGTTAACAAATGTTAAAGTAGTAGGTTTATGTTTTGCCCAACTACGGAGGAGATAGGCAGATGGCGCTGCAGGCAGATGAGTCATCGGTCTCGCATTTGGACTGCCGTTCATAATAATATATTAATAATTAAATATTAAATTATTTAACACAGAAATCAAAAGCAGAGCAGGATAGTCATTACTGAAATATATTATTTTCTTGCATCAGGCATCATGATAATATGTAAAAAGAGACGACATAATCATCGTATTCCACTTTCTGATGAAAATCCGGATTCATCAAGATAACTAATACAAAAGAATTATATATTTTAACAATGACTATTCCACTCTTTTTTTGGGTTTATTTTCTGATAAAATTGTTTAATTTTTAGTAATTAATAATTTATTGTCTTCGGCGGCCAAATGTCTCACTTGACTGCAGCGTCGATTATCTATTTGATTAAAAATTGTTATAAAAGCGAGTGACACATTTGAATCATACCAGAGGATATAACGAAGCTCACTAAATCTTGCTGTATCAATATAGTAATTTCTATGAAGACATCAGTAGTAAGAAAAATTTATTTTTAGATACCAGCTCATCACGCCATCTTCATTTTTGTGTACAAATTTGATTTTGTATGAAATTTTCAGAACTTTTACATATTAAAGAGATAGAAAGAATTAAACATAACCACAAATTTAAAAATTAAATTACCTTCAATCTATTAAATCGGTTCGTTTAATCGTATGTTAAAATTTTGATTTTTCTCGCAAAATTTATGACAAATAATCTTAATACATTGACATTATTATCATATTATATACACTATCCATATATGGGTACTTAACTGTATACTTCTTAGTTAGTGGAATTTCCAAATCAAAATAATGAAAACTACAGGTTCAAATTGAAAATACAAAAATCAAATGTTAGCGCCTATTTCTCGATCTTCATCAGTGTTGGATTCATCAAAGATGATTACAATCCCTAATAGGTATTGAGGATTTTGACGTCAATTAAAACATTAATCAAAGAACATTAGTTAGACATTTTTGGATGAACGGATATAGTTTTTGGCCATAAAAACTTTTTATAAATACATTAATTTCCACTAAGGATTGTTTTTATATCAGTTGTAGATAATCACCTCTCTATATTTTTATTTTTTTGAATGTACTAAATATTTTGAATACTCTTTTCTATAACCAAGTTACAACTAATAATTACAGAACAAATCTTAAAACTGTAAATAACATAAATTCAACGGTTCTGCAGTCACGCGTCTGCATAAATTTGCAGGCTCGCTCAAACAAAAAAACTAAAACTAAGACTATATGCAAGAATAAATAGATTAATTGGAATCCTAATTTATTATTGACTTCTAATTAATTTTGCTTCATACAAAACAATGATGTCATACGCTTAAGGTGTTACACGGCAATTGTTTAACATAAATTGTAGCACACGAAAAATTATGATCTCGTACAAACGACGCGGATTAAATATAATGTGATTACTAAATTTTTAACAATAAAAATTAATATTTGTAAAAAAGAAACATATAAAGACTATATAAAACGCATTTATTTTTTCGAGTATTATTCAATTTGCATAAGCATGTAGAAATAGTGAAAAGTTGACGTTTCGTGGTTTCTCGCTAACTAAACGTTCGAAACGAATAATTTACCATCACATGTACGAGTGCCACGTGAATTTATGGTAACCCACTTAGGATTCTACACCATTGTACAGTAAGATAATCTCGCAGAAATTAGAATCTTCGCATGACCCAGTAATTTCTCCCGGAATATAATTGGTACCACATGTGACAATATTATTTTTGTTCTCGTCAAACAATCACCTTTACATTTTTCGAGTATATTTATCAAACAAAAATGAGTAACGTACATCAACGCGTAGCTAAATCATTAAAATTAAAATTATAAATATTGTATTTGTATATACATATACACAGTTAGGATTGTCTCTACAATTTCAGCAACGTAGGTAACGCAATTCGTCACACCAAGTCGCGTCTAACGCGTGTGTTTGTACACACTCACACATGTTATATATACATGCATACACCCACACTCACACACACACACACATACATATGTATATATATACATTCCACACATAACTCCGGTAAGATGACACAACGTAGCACTTAGTTTATCGCGCATACAAGAGAATCCGAATTGCAATCTAATGGAGAGCACCTATTTAGAATATGTAGATTGTATATATTTATATATATATATACATAAAGAAACTATCTATATATATATATACCTAATATACGTATGGATGTACGCGTGTCTCTGTATATACGTATATATATATAAGAAAACCTTTATTATTTTTACGATCGAATCAAATTTTCATTGCATTTTGATCGGGTAGGACATAAACCGCTCATGCCAGACGAACCGTTCGCCTTTCATTCAAATCAACAGCATTTTATTACCGTATACACCCGCGCGGGCGCACACACATACACATACTCGCCGAGAGAGGGAGAAGGACAATTGTACTACGTCAATTTCCATAACACTATACTCCAATAGCAATTTTCATACACTTCCCGGTTACTTTCTTCTCCCTCTCTCCCTCTCTTTTGTCTTTTACGATTCTGTTGCTTTTTAAATGTGATTACAACAATCAATTTAACCGGTAAGTACCTTACAACTCGATGCCCGACGTATATTCAAATTCGATCGAGTCGATTCGTACATACGCGTGTATTATAAAATTGTTGACAATGTTTGCACGCGTTATTATTATAGTATAGAGTCACAATCGATCACTGCACTTCTTTATCCGACGTGTGTTTATATATACGTATTATCTAGTTTGACGCAGTACAGACACACGCACGCACATACGTCGTATAACATGATTGCATATTGTCGAATAATGATAAAAGGATATAGATTACTATAGATTATTATATACAATGTAAATGTATTGCAAAACATTCGTGATAAATCCATGTTTCATTTGTTCACCGATCATCTTGGCGTCATATTTCATGCACGAACGATTTATTAATTTTTCGTTTAAATAATTTGAGTCGGGTGACTGCATACGTATATGTGAACGGACATCAGTAGATGAACATTATGTAGTCAAAAATATGGGATATATAAAATATTTTACATATATTTTTATTTTGAAGTCCAAAAATAACTCCTAGTTAATAATTGATTATTCTCATGGATTTTAACTGAATAGGAAAGGCCAAGGCCTTCGAATCTTATCCAAATTCTAGGATATGTTTTTTAATGTAAAAATATGAAGAAAGCCAAAGTTTTAAGTCCTAACGTTTAAGATTAAGGCTCGTTTTTATCAAAGTTATACGCAACCAAACCTTTTGACAAACAGTTATAAATAAAATAACAACTACCAAAATTTTAACCCAAAAGAACGTAAGATATTTTATTTCTTAATTTTGATTAAAATTTCTTACAATTTTTCTTTTCTCTATAATTTTACGCCAAATGGTCGGATTTGAGCTTATTTTTTTTAAATCATATCTATGTAATCTGAGGTTTCTTCTTTTAAAACTATATGCCTACAGCTATAATTATGGTAAAAAAGAATGTTAGTATCTAAAACTCTGGGTTCCAACAAAACATATCCTAAAATTTAGATAAGATCCGTGATTCGAATGCCGTAGCCTCTCCTGGTAAGCAAAAAAATAATATCACATGACCAACACATTAGCTGGCCTTATTCGTTCATTCATCGATGAAATCACCCTATTTTCTAACGAAGATAAAATTGCATCGGAAAATCATTGGAAAATGTATTTAACTGTATTATCTTGATAAAATTGTGGCTAATTACTCAAAGTCACATTTACGCGAGGTTTAAATTTAATAAAGGAGTTATAAGCGATTAAATAGAACATCTATTTTTTCAATATTTTTCTTTTATTACGTATAATTTCGGTAAGAATGCCCATGGGATTCTCGAATTCTGGTTTTTTTCATATTTCTATATTACAAAACTAGTCCTAAAATTTGGATAATATCTGTGATCGAAAGGCTGTGACGCCTCCTTGTAAAATTATTTTATATTTTGTATTATTTTATTGGAAACTAGTTTAGCTTTCTTATTACTGCATGTCAATTTATAGTTATTAAATTCCAAGTTTTTTTGTATATACAGGGTATCAAAAAAAGTAACGGATATACATATATAAATTCTATGAAAGACGTTCCGTTACTTTTTTGACCTATATATATATATATATATATATATATATATACATATATATATTTAACCTGAAATTAACATAACGTTTAAATCAACAAAAATCGGAGCAAACAGTGGGTTCGAATCTTCAAAAAATAATTTTTGTTCAACATTATTCAATAAATTAAGTGTAATTTTGTAACAATCTTTTAATTAAAACTTAGATATTTTTTATGTCAAAAAATTCTCGAATACGTGAATTCTCTTGATTAGTTAGGATTTTCCCAAGCTCCTAGTAAGCTAATATTATTGAACGATCTATCGATTTGCAATCCAAGTATAGATAATATCCAAAATGGTTCAAATAACACTTATGCTCGTCTGAAACTTGACCACAAATCCGTTATTTTTCATCATTAGACGAAATTACAGTCCATCCGAAGTTGATGCCACTAAGCCATTAGTCCGTGCAACATCCGAGCGTCGATCTGAACGATGATCATTCTTCGGTAAGCCAAGTGATAATAAGATCGTTACGGAGTGTCCCACATCCTATCTCAAACTTTCGAAAAGGAAAGGAGGAAGGAAGGAAGGACAACGAAGAAGAACAAGATGGGCAAAACAAGATGGTAGCTCACCGCAATCTGCTTTGGCAAGATTGACAAGAAACATCCTACGGATGCAGACCGCGATATGCAAGGACGATAAGGATGATTTACCAGGAAGACCGTTAGGATCCTCGTTTTTCCTACAACACGAGAGTTCACAAGGAGACGATTTGAGTGCTTATGTTTTTTGTTCTCTCTAATCCCCCCCTACGCTCTGTATTTTTTGTTCTTGTTCCTCATCGATTTTCCACGTTTTGATTGAATGGAGGGTGGCATTATTGGATGCCATACGGAAAGATGAGAACTCGAATTACTTTTGTTTTCCTTAGCTCGATGATTATCTTTTTTCTTTCCTTTCCTAACTCAATATCGGTTGCGCAGCGAGTGTATATACTAAATTTTACCCGCGGAGAAAACGTTCCTAGCTCGTTCTTCCCAAAATGTATTCCACATATGCATTACGGAATTTCCGCACATCTAGACCTCGTACGTATACATGTATATATGTATACCTACACGTAATTGCGTAGAACATCCTGTAATCTTCTGATTCAAGGTAAATGTATATGCTTGAGCTGTAATTAACTTTAGTTTTAGTTAGATGGTGTTTAACGAAACACCCGAACTTTTCCGAGTGCATATATATCGCTAGTGCAATATACGAAAGAAGTAATTATATATACCAAAACCTGCTATTTCTTTTTTCTCATTTATAGTATGTGAATAATGGAATTTCTTTTTCTATCATTACATATTGATACTTCTAAACGTGCATATCGAAGGAACGATATTGAGATTTTAAACGAGGATTTAAGTCGTACTGGATATTAAAATTTGAACGTATAACCACGTGTGTCAAATGTAACGTTATATATGCATATATATGTGTGCGTATATAAATATTAATAGGACTGTAAAATTAAAAGTTGAATAATCTCCGAGACAAACAAGACAAAAGATACAGATCTCGCGCGCTATAAAATAACCATTGACACGAAAATTTGAGGGCGACGGGTATATAGATATATATATATATGTACCTTATACCGTTGAGCCCGCTCTTATGAATATTACCAAAACCCATAAAGCTCGGTGATATCAGTTTAAATTGCCTGGAGGATGTCGGGGAATGTGTTACGGAAAGACTAAATTCCATGCTCGTAGCATTTCCGTTTCCGTTTTTGGTGAAATAAACACGATGTAGTGTCTCACCGGCTCCGCATCACCCACCTTAAACCTCGCGATTCCACCAATTTGGAAATCGCGGAAATGATTCGGCTTGTGTGTGTCCTATACTAATTACCGGCTCATCCATCTGCACGCCCACGTGTATACGTGTATACGTATATATATATATATATATATATATGTACATGTACGTGTGTGGGTGTACGTCTCACCACGCCCTTGTAAACCAAACTCGGCGTCGGCGTCGGCGCCGTCGGTGCTGCTGGTAATTGAATTACCGAACCTCCCGAGGGCGCAAACATTTCGAGAGGGAGGGTGGGAGGTGGGGGGAGGGTGGAGATATCGTATATAGTAATGACAGCCGAGCGATAATTAAATTATATTTTGCACGCGCGCGCGAACCCGGGTGTAGTTTACCTTTGACAGCAGAGGCCGTGGGGGGCGGGGTTGAGAAGTGCGAAATTGATTGTCGAATTATTCGTACGGTCCGCAAATTGCCGTTTGCTGCATTATACTCACTATAAAGAGAAACGAATAAGTTCGACGATGCAGTCTATATATACCTATATGCGTATACCAGTGTCTGCATACACGCGCACGTGTCTGTGTATATATACACGAATGATTCGTAGGTATATATATGTGTATGCGTGTGTGTGTAAGTGTACAACGTATTGTATTCGCACCGATGTCCGTAGATATACCTCACGTATATATATATAGACGTGTGCGTATTAACATGTACGTTGAAAAACGATGACCGTGACGGGGTTGCACGTGTGCTTTTTCGATTGGTCGGGCGGACCCCCCTTACTGACAAATGGTCGCGCGCGCGTTGCGTTATTACGTTTTATATATCCCGCGACCGGACAAATAATTGAATGGCAATTATACGATTCAATGTTGCGGCTGTCTCTCACCTCGGTCCTGTGGTCTACGAAATTCCCACTCTCTCTCTCTCTCTCTCTCTATCTCTCGGGGTATTTTTTTTGTTTTTCGTTCGGAGTGTATCGCTAATCGTGATCCGACGTCGGGCTTAATAATTATGTAATATTTCGTTACGACGGATACATGTATATAGACGCGCGGAGAACGACGATTATTTACGACACGTATGAACGAACTGTTTACGAGCTTTCTCCAAATTGATTGGATATATCTATATCTATATATGTGGGCGTGTATGTATATATCCAGCGACAAATGGCCGTTTTAATTGCATTTCATTGTGCTCGGTGGGAAAATGAGATTGCCATTATACGCCGATATCTATACGTTCGTTCTTTTTTTTTTTCTTTTTTTTCTTTCTCCTGGTTTTATGGTCGAAAACGATCGCCAATGAATGGATGAATATTATGGCCTCGGGATGAAAATGTCCAGTAAAACCAGTGAAAATTCGATTTTAACTTGGTGATTGGGAACGTGTGTCAATTAAATACATGTATCTCTTCATAATCCAAAGTACATATATATATATACCTTTTTTTTTTGCCTGTTTCTTTTATTTCGCGACGTACGTTCGGTTAATGTAATTTAATTACGTAAGAAAATTTGTGTTTTTATATGTGTGTAATTAATATGTAAAGTGATAGTGTAGCATTTAATTGAAAAGAAATATAAAAAATATTATATTTGTTGTGATTAAATTTTAAAAAGACACGAGTGAATTAGCTGATCGATAAAATCGTAGATCGAAACTTTCTTGTAAATGGTTGAACCGAGCTAAATTGCTAAATAAACTTTAATTATATACAATATTATTATTTATTTATAATTATAGTTTCTTAAATGTAAACTATATTAATTTTTACGCACTCGATAAAACCTCACTTTCCCTATCTATTTTATCTTCAGGGTACATCAAATTTTGTTCATATTCATTTACGCATAGTGACGAAAATCCGTGAAAATAATCAACCTCAATTTTCATCCCTTTCCTTATACATATCTACGTAGATAAATAAAATTAAAAGTGAGATAACGATATGAAAGATACAAAAGGAAATATTGAGTATATAGAGAAATAAAAACTTATATGGTAGAAGTTGAAATGTAACCGTCAGATGTAGCTATACTGTCGTCACGTATATTTTCACCTGACACATATCGGTGACTCAGTTTGACTCCCAAGGTCGTTAAGTAAAAAAAAAGAAAAAAATGTATATTCCACGTATATCAATTAAGGGATTTCTCCAATACTAGCCCTCAAGATATTTTGTTTAGGTTATGCAGGCTACAGTATTCCAATTTTATATTATTTTATCCTAAATTATAATATTATTTCATGCATTTTGATTTTACAGGTATGTTGGTATATTCAATATGCTCGAATGTAAACATAAATAAATGTTTGGATGAAAAATTGCAAAAGATAAATAAATACATATATTTTTATAATATTTTATTTTAAATTATAATATTATTTTATTCATTGACTTTAACATTTATTCCATTCAAGGTACGCTGCAGGTATTTTTTAATGTGATACAATTCAACGTTGACCTGAATGTTTCAATTCCACACTGACTTGAATAATTTCGAAAGGAAGTATCATGTCAATTTAGTGGATAAGCCATCGTTCTCTATCCTTACTGAATAACTTTTCAATATTTCTATATTCAATTTTCTATAAAATCAATACATTTTCAGTTACTTTGCATGTGCAATTTAGAACCTATACTGCTATTTATTTGGCGATTTTGTCAGTTTTAACACGTATATAGCATTATTTTGATTCCAGTGCTGAGTGACATGAATGTTTGACACTCACGTCAAAATAATCTAGCACTCCTGCATTTGGATGTTGTGTATAAAATAGTAGAGTCTGTTAAATATAAATGTAATTAACATATTTCGCTCGGTCGAACGCAGTCGGTATGCCACGCCTTTTAAAGGAATCTGCATCATACGATCCAAAAAGTTATGTTTGAAATGTTGAGTAAAAAATCTAAAAAAAATTAGAGGAATTTTGAAAAAGATTATTTTCTTTATTACACAAAAAATAAAAAGAGTACACACTTTAAAAAGCTTTAATCAAAACACGTATCTCAATATTTTTATGAATATTTAAAATTTAAGTCTTCCCGCGTAGAAAAAATTTCATGGGAAAATCATGGCGAAAAATTTACTTACATAATCACGGGAAAATCGTGTAAAAATCGTGGCTATAATGAGCAGAATCCATGGTTTTGCTAAGTTTCAGCCATAAAAATTATTTAAATTTTTTAATGAAATATCTTGCATTTACTAATGTAATGTATACAATATTTTTATAATTTTAATTTTTCTTAAAAAAATATTTTAAAAGTTTGTAAATAGTACATTATACGTCAATAATTTCGATGAAAACGATCCGCCTAAAATATTAACGCTTAATTACATAAATAAAAATGACGATGTATTATTGAGAAAAGTATAAAATTTAAAAATCCATATACACACATATATGTATACGAGACTAGAAAAACATGGCTTGATACGCGCAATATCGCGCAACATGATAGATAACCAATATCAAAAGCAATTTTTCAGGTAAAAGGAAAGTCGCGAAAAATACACAATCTGACGCGTTGTTTACAATAAAAACGATCATATAATACCTATACACATCCCGCAGCCGAGCATAGCTGAGTAGTTCTTCAAAGTTTCCACGTTATAACGTAAAAGTTTAAAAAAAAAAGAAGAAGAAGAAGGAGAAGAAGAAAAAGCGAACCCAGTTCACTCGTGGCGATAAGAGATGAATTTCACCGTGCACATACACGCGAAAACTTTGCATATGCTTTTATACAAAATGACGATTCTTTGGCAACACGTTCGCCGTGCCTGATAGAAGAAAAAGTAAATTTCACGCCGGTACATACTCGGCGTTGATATACCGATGTAATTGATGGCAAATTGTAGTAAAGCTAATGCGGTGCAAGCGAATTCACAAACGATCGAGCTAGTTTTTCGTCCACAGGCTCCCAGCAAACTGCTCTTACTTTATATACACGTATATATACCCTATCCGATGAAAGATTACGTTATACCTATCTTCAACATTTTTTTTTATTCTCGGATAAATTGAAAGATAAGAGGATTTTAAAATGTATTCTTTCCGCTTGAACTGTTCGCTTTGATAAAGAGACTCGATTGGAAAGATCATTTCTGGAAGTATAATGCGTTTACTTCTTTTCTTTTTTCGCAAACCAAAAATTATATTGATCTTAAATTTTTCTTGCGGAACCGATCATTTTTCGAAAAGTTAATACATATTTTTTAAGCTTTCGTACGTTATAAATAAAACATTTTTTTTTCTTTGAGATACTAAATGTAAATGATTACTTTGAAGATAAACTTCGAGTGAAGTTGTATTGGGTGTTTCATCTCTGAAACGAGAAATTTTTGTTCGATTTTAGTTTGTTATAAACATGTAGATTGTTATACGTACGGTTATACGTTAAAGGGATGTCAAACTTAGAAAATGGTCATTTTTTACAGTTTTTTTTTATAAACAGTTGAACAAATTTTTTAAAAAATGAACGTCAAATCCTTGAGTATGTGTTAAATAATATACCACATTTTTTTAGATTTTTAAATTCATGATATGATTACGATGTTTGGGTTGAAATTTTATGCCTTACTAATAATTACCGACATTAAATGTACCGAATTAACTTCCTTACGCTTTAAACTATATCCGTATGAATTTTCTTCAGATTTTCAATTCAATATTTTGGATATAATTTTTGGGTTCAGATTAGTATAATTTGGCTCCGACATCCCGTTAAAGTATGCATTTGATTATCATATAGTAAAAGATCGGAAGGAATAAAAGACTAATTCCCGTGCGAATAAAATTTACTAACCTGATACGCTTTGGTGCATAGAAGTTATGGCTATTCGCGTCGCGTCGCTCGACTCCCCCAAACCTCACCGGAACTGATTTGCAAAGTATTCGTGTCCAATCGCGTATTCCTTACCCTAAAATAGGACAGCTAAATCGGCTATTTTACTTCACGTCCGATGCATCATCAAGTCATGAATTCTTGCCGGATCGTTTCGGTTTTTCAGTATAACATTCGTTAATTTACGTGTATTTCGTACGTCCAAGGTGTAACTCTCGGATCATACATGTCAACATACACATTTGATTAAAAATTTGTACTATATTTTACATTAAAATTTTTATTAAAACTCGCGTATCGATGCTAAATAAAAAAATATTAATATAACGCATAATAAATTATAGAAAATTAAAAAGTTTTCTACGTTACTGTAAAATTCCAAGTTAAATTAATACAACGGGATATTGTAAGTCTTTGAACCTCGAAGTATATACGAGGAAAACTGATGCAGAATATATTTTAGATGAAAATGGTGAATCATAATACGCGAGCTTTTGTAATAAAAAAATTGTAATTAAATCAAATCTCTGCTTTCTTTAAATTCACGAAAGAATTTTAAAAATGTTCTATGGATGATATTTTTTTTCAAGGTGTAATAAATAAATATTAAACGAAGTTATTACTTATTTTCAAAATTATGAATTTTATGTATATTCTTTGAAATACTCTGACAATCGTTGCAAATTTAATCATATTCCCTGGTAGAAATAATAACAGATTTTTAGGCATTTATTAGCTAATTTTGACGAAATATTGTTGAATTAGCTAATTTCTCAGTAGGAATCGTAGCATTTATGAAAAGTTTTAGCCACAAACTATGTGTTTGGCCAAAAATGTTAATTAATCCTCAAACATCTGGTTTCAACTAACCTCGAAATCCTCACTTGGTGAAATGGTATTTATTTATATAAAAATATATAATTACATTTACATTATTGAATTTCAAAATTTAATAATAAAAACTTTATCAAACAAGATTTATAGCTCATATATTTATACATAAAAAATTTGTTTTCGACACACCAATTTTGATATATTTTTAAATTATGTTCGTATTGAAAGGCATTTTGTTAATTTGTATGGTAACATAGTAATCATAATTATGTTATGTAGTATCATAGTTATGTTTAATTACTAGTAAATATTACTTCTTGGAATATTACAACACTTTACTGTTTTATTAATATTTCAAGTTGTAGATATTTAACCGATTACAAAATTTACAAAAATATTTATAAGAATTAGGTAAAAATTAGTTAATAATAGTTAGTCATTAAAATTTGGTCATTTTTAGCTAAATGTCGATGAAATAAAAATTAAGTAATATTTAGCTATTTAAATTGCAAAATTAAATGATTAGCTATATTATCTAATAATAATATTATAATATTATCTCGCAGGTTATTAATAATTAACATACGAATATAAATAAATAATAATTTTTTTTAATTGTAATAATATATACATATACTTATTACAAAATATTATGATAATCGAAAAATTGTTTAAAAAAATGACACGTATGTAACGTTGCGTCATTGTTTGTACAGCTGGTGGGAGGAGCAGCGGAGGCAAAAGTTATCCGGTGATCGTCTTCCTGCACGGCGAAAGCTACGAGTGGAATAGCGGAAATCCGTACGACGGTAGTGTACTTGCGAGCTACGGTGGCCTCGTAGTCGTCACCGTCAATTACAGGCTCGGAATTTTGGGTAAGCTCCTCTTCAACGTATTATCCTCTCCTTTTTTTGTTCGATAAAATTTGGGTCATTCTTCCTCAAGTCAGCTTTTTATCTTTGAACAAACATTTTTTCAATTTTTATACCGTTATACCGTATATAATTTTCGAAATTTATAATCGACGTAAATAATGTATCCTAGAATTTTGTAATTAGAGTAAACGCGATGTACAATTCGTAAGCAAAGCGTGGAAATTAATTAAAATGTAAAATTGCTTATATAGTGCATAATCACATTTGATAGTTGAAATTATTTTAACATCGATTTTATTTTGATGTATCAAATAGAATTACGCTGTGCACGAAAATAACGATTACGTAATAGGAGCGAGCTTCGGACAACCGATAACTTCCATTCGCCTAAATTATCAATCTATTGAATTATAGAAAATTGTTATAAAATAACAGTTTCGCGATGACAATAATATTGTTAAGCTATATGAATAATGTAGGATGCATAATTAATTATAATTAGTTACATTTTTGTGTCTGATTTAAATTTATTTACATTTATTTTTAAACTCTACTTTTTTTTAAAGAACGTTATCGTAACCTCATTTTAAAATTATGATGAAACCTCAATTTTACTTGATGTTTTTATATAAAAATTTAAATAACAGATTTTAATGTTCGTAAAACGAGCACAGGTACGGATTTATGATTTTTTATTTGATGATACTAAAATATTAATACTCTACGCCACTATCTATTAGAAGAGCTGTGTAAAACGTTAAATAATATATATCACGATAATTCTGTGAAAGTCAAAAAACAAACATAATTCTAGTTATTTTGTTACGTAATCTCTTTCAAAGTAACGTTTTTAATCAAACTAAAAATATACAATTTAATTTTGTTATAAATAAAATTTAATTGGTATAACTAAAAATTATACATTTTTACAATGTAGACTACAGAATATATATTAATTATTTAATTGATCATAAAAAATAAAATAACCTTTCCATAGTAGATATAAATAAATACAATAATGAGGTAACCCAAAAAAATACAGTGTCTACACAAATATTTCTATACCTCTTTTTTTACAAGATATCTATAAAATAAAATAAAAGAAAACCTCGAATCTAACAAAATAATGCCTAATTCACTGAACCACTTTTCCATTTCAACCGCATCCAACCAATCAGTTTCCACTATTTCCAAGGATAAAAAAAAGCGAAGATCTCTCCAATTTCCAAGAAAACAAGGCACAAAACAATCAATTCCCTTTTTCCCTTCTTTTAAAGACCCTCGAGAAAACATCCCTATATACACTCGAAGAAAAAAAAATGAACAAAGAAAACGAATAGAAAATAGTAAAATAAACAATCCGTCCATCTCCCACCTCCTGACAAAAAAAAAGGAAAGAAGAAAAAAAGAAACGAAAAAAAAATAAACGAGGCATTTCTGGTGTAAGTAGTTCGAGTCCCCGTTTAGTCAGACGCCGCATAACCGAGGCGCGTGCACGTATGTATAAGCGAGCGTGGCAAATATGTCCGAAAGCAGGTCGGCTTACGGCGCATGTGTGCAGTTAAACACGTAAAGCGTAAAGGTACATGCGGATGCACGTCCTATCCTAACCTCGACGTATACAGACAGTTTCGTTCAAAAGTTTCGTGCTGTTTCCGGCTTGAGCTAAGAGAGAAAGCTCGACGGATTTACCTTTAAATGACCTTTTACACTTTCGGTTTATTAATATACTTTCGACGGCTTTACATGATAATTAGATTTATTTTGGCAAACATAAAAATAAAATTTATTAGGTTCTTTTTGTCGAAAATCGTTAATATATATTTACATACGTGAATATTTCGATGAAACAAAAATTGATATTGATAACTTGACTATTTTAGCCCTGAGCTTTTTTCTGTCGCATATACAATGAAATTCATCATATGCAATTTGAAATTTTTTCAGTTTCTTTTGTTACTTTTGTAGAAAATTAGTTTAGAAAATTAGTTTTTAGAAAATAAGTGTGTACATGATATTGTATACTGGTTTTATATATAAAGAATATTGTAAAGTACTAATAATCTTTAGAAAATTATTTATCTTTTAATTCAGAATAATTACAGTCTAATTATTTAACTATTAAATTCATTTTCATGCAAGCAGTCGTTATCCTCTTATTTGAATAAAAGTAAAATAAACATTTTAATAAATCATAATTAAAATTATCTAAGAAAAAAAGAAAAACAGTGTGTATATATATATATAGTTTATAACATTGTATTACTTTATTAAATATTCAGTCATGCGAATAAATCTTTTATCTCTGTTTAGAATATCTTTACTTACTGATCACGTATAATATATATAATACATACGAAATTTTATACTATAATAGTATTAAACATATGAGGTATTCCATATCAAATAAGCAAACTTTTAAATTTTTGATATGCATAATAAGACATTTTTTCTTACCTATATAAAAAATGTTTAGATATGCAAATTAGATATACAAAGAGTTTGTAATAACAAAAAACATAATTTTTGTTATTTTACATTAATAATAACTTTATAACTCAAAACATGCAAATGGTTCAGATAAAATGGTACATACTTTTTATATTGGAAATCACTTGAAGCTTTTGATGCTTTTTCAATTACAATGATTAATTGAATTCTAATGTTTTAAAATTACATATTTTGATTTTTAACATTGTTTATATGATTTATCTCATGCATATGAATGAGATAAATCACAGATCCTGGTAGTTATGTGTACTTTGTGAGTACCAAGTGGTATAGTGGCATAAAACATTAAACTAAAGCATATGCATTTTTGAATAATAAATAATAATTTTAATAAAATCTAAATTTGTTAATATACTAGTACATATCCTGACAGGTTTTATATTTTTTTCGTCATCAGGATATGCTTACATTAACAAATTCAGAGATTATTAAATTATTATTATTATTGTGGAATTTTATTAAAAATTATAATGCAGATTGAATCTGAAAAGTTTGATTCAAAAACTGGAAACTTTGATTTCTCAATTAATCAGTCATTATAAATAAAAAAATTAAATAATTTCAACATTTTGTAAATATTAACGGAAAAATAAACGATAGGAACTCCGGTATAGTTAAGTGGTTAATAGTAAATTACGTGTCTCGCGTTGTATAAATTAAACATAATTACTATACTTTTACATGCTTGTATATGTTTATCTATATATACATTTAAACTGTCAATGGACATGATTAATTGACGAAGCATCAACAATTACATCGAACGATTGAATATATTGGTAACACGTAAGTATGTATACTGTCAATGTATTATCCGCGAAAATTCGACTCGATTAAAATATCCACCTCGTTTTAATGGATACATATACGTTGCTTAATCGATCAACCTTGTATTTCACTCAAAAGAAGTTGAAAAAAAAAATAAATTATTACACCTCGGTAGTTTGAACAGTGAAACGATTTTATAATACAAACGATGTAAAATTAATCTCACTAATGACTCCTCGTGTATATATATATATATATGTTCATCAAGTATAAACGAGTCTCGATATATATACATATATATTGTTTCGTAATAACGACGTGAACGCGACACGTATCTATAAGTTGCAACGCGTAAAAATAAAAAGGTAAAGGAACTATATATATACATATCATTATTGAAATAGTGATTAATATGTAAACGACAATATAATTCTCTAAGATGATATTTCGAAAAGTTTTCGGTTAAGGTTTTAAAGGGAAAACTGTACACGTAGATATATACCTCTAGGCGATCGTCATCGAAGCGTTTTACTAGTATAAAAGGAATATAGAGGTTGAAAAGGAAAAGGTGGAGGGGTGCACCTTACCCCGAAGGCACCTTTTTGCACCTCGTAAGGCTTGCATTACCACAAAATACAGGAGCTGGCCCGCTTTTATCTACGCTCGAGAAAGGTTTCGGTATATATATATACATGCCGCTTACGGATTAGATTAGATTCCGCCATATATTTATGACGGACATTTCCTTCAATGGTTATATGCCAGTTCTATATATATGTATATATGTACGTATTCTTACTCGACCGATTTTGAATGTCGGTTATACGTGCTACCGTTTTTCTCCAACGCGACAAGAACATCATGTACGTATTCTTACTCGACCGATTTTGAATGTCGGTTATACGTGCTACCGTTTTTCTCCAACGCGACAAGAACATCTGATTTTTAACCGCGGTGTATATACCGTTTCATATCTATATATATACACATATAATTTTTGATTATACAATATTAAGATAAATAATGATAGATAATAATTTTTTATATATAAAAAACATTTTATTATCACCTTATAAAATAGTTAGATCAAGTGAAACAATTTATATATTATTTGGGAATATTATGTTTATTATTCATTTTTTTATATATTGTATACAATGAGTGACGTATGGTGTATTATATTTTATTCTTTTTCGTTTTTTTTTAATTTCGAAAAAAATATATGGTGTATCGGTTTGATATATGGTTTAATTGAACAACAATGGAATATGCGTTTCAGAGATATTTTGTCGTAATATACGAAGATGCAAGAAATCACTCGGTTGAATCCTGATAATTCGAAGCACGCTTCGTCATCCATGATAGAAAGTGAGGTAATACCGTGCGACATATTTACCTGTACCTATACGCTTCGTTTCCTCTTTCCTATATATCTATATAACGTCAAGTTTAAACTTATCGTATAATTTTCAGTTGAGTAACTATCGCTTAACCTAACCAGACGATTTTAAACTATTAACGCTTATGGATAGACGAAACTTTATTTTCGTATACGTGACTGTCTTCCTACTTAAAATTTGATCAATCTTGTTACTACTTTCAAACTTATTGATAATCGATTTTTATTCGGTCTTGTAAATGTTGAAACGTTACTTACAATCCCATTAATATGTGCACGAATTAATATTTATAAAGTTGAAATTGTATTTTATTTTCATCGAAAATTACGAATGTGTCGAGACGATATTATATATTTATTTTATTTTATTGATACTGTTCGTTTTTAATTTACTTTTAATGATCATTCATTCAGGTGTTTTTTTAATATGCCGGTTTATTTTATTCGTTTTAATAAAATATATTCCTGTTTAAGTTATATTATTAAATACGATATTTATTTATTTGTACATAAATTCGTTCCATACTTCCTTGATTCTTACTATAATCACGACTTTAGATTTATGTAAATTATTTAAATAATATTTTAGTTTAAATTATTTGTCATAACAGTAGCTTTAATATACTCGTCGATATACAATGTTTCATTTGTCAGTTTATTATATATATGGGTATCTTAATTTTTTCCTTCATTTTTTCATATTTTTCAAAATTGATGCAAGATTTTGAAATTTTTTGCTTTTTTAGGTACCTAGACTATTGAGTAATGGAGATGTTTTGTGAATATAAGATTGTTTATAATTATTGTAAATAAACTATTGTCAAAAAACATGAATTTTTGGGAATTTAATACCGTAGCGGTGAAATTTAATGAATAACATGCTTTTTATTATTGGTATTCTTTAATTGATGATCAAAGAATAGAATCGTCATTAAAATTCGGTTTCAGCGTTAAAAATTATGTCAGAAACCTATATACCTTGGACCAATTACCTGAATTGCGCGACTCAAACTGTTAACTTAGAGTTGACTCCTCTCGTAATAAAAAATTTATAGTACTTTTGTTGTTTATTTTAGGTAAACCTAATTTACATATTTCGCAGTATGATTTGTAATGTATCGTCGTAACGCAATTGTAGTTTAATAGCAAGGGATAACATTTCTTTTTGTACACAAATTGTACACAAAAATCTAGCGATATTTATATAATAAGTAAATACCAGTATATTTGCAAAATCTCCTGCATATATTTCAAACAAAGAAGTCCTCGTAGAAATTTAACTTAAAATATAGGTATTTTTAACTAACTTTCATCGAAAATTGGATGAAATTTATTTAATTTGTTTTTCTAAAAATGATTAAAAATCTACAAGGGAATCTACTAATGAAAAAGTAAAGTTTTAAATTATTTCAAAGAAAGAGTAATACTTACTACTAATTGAAAATTACTATTAGTAACAAAATTATGATTAATAATGCAAAATCTCTTCTCAACAAAACGCAATTAACCTGTAAATATATCAAAATTAGCGTATTGATAAAATTATATATTAAAATTATTAATAGATGTACAACGACACATGTATAAATTAATTATTATTGTAGAAATAAATAAATATATATATAGTTACTAAGTGTCTGAAGATTTGTTATAATTTCTAGCATGGAAAAATGCCCACAGGTTAGAAGGATGTAATCAAACGTAACTCACAAAATTAACTATGATGAATTTGTACAAAAATAATTTTTAAATTAGAAATGCAGGACTGCGATATTTCGGTCTATATATAGAGCAAATGTACTCGTACCGGGAGTGCGGAGTGCTTTCTTCACAAAGACTTAGCACCGATTGGGTAGTATAAGAAGAGCGCAGTTAAAGTAAAAAAAAATAAATAAACCAATAATGAATGTATAGGTACGGTAAGATATTGAAAATTGATACAGTATACAAAATACAAGATCTGATCCTCTATTCGATAGTATAAATATAGAATGAGATAATATGTTAATGTTGTTCTCTATGATTACAATTAAGTTTTTGTTTATAAATTTTTATATTTATGTGCTTACTACGTGTTCTCATCAGTTTTTGATACACCGTACCTCATACAAAAAAGTATCGCACTCTGCTATTCAAAATATTTCATATACGCATTATCTTGTATACATAAATGTTGATACTAACGTACTAAATTTGTCCGAATACCCAAGTAAAGATGCAAGTACATAGTAAAATTTCGATCCAAAATTTCGGTGCACGGACGCGTGCGATATGACCCATAAATTAGTAAAATTCAACATTAAATCGACACGAGTGACTCCCCCGCAGCGAGGGAGTAAACGAACCGGTAAATCTATTATACACGTAGATTAATAAAAAGTTAACGTCAACGGTTACACAACGCAATAGTCTTGAGATCCGTGGCGCTCTCAGGCAGTTTATCACCGCGTTCTCGAAATTCTGGCGCGCGTCCTCGTAAAGTAAAGACGCAGAAACCCACCGATTAGATAAGCTCGAGCGTATACCCGCCGGTGTGTCGTGTATATATATATATATATAGGTAATCGCTCCATCCGCGTAAACCAAAACGTTTCGTCGTCGCACGAGCGAACCTCGGCTGCACGGAGAAGAGGAGGAAAAAAAAAGTGGAGCAACCTCAGCGCGTGTATACATATACAGAGGACCTATAAACGGTCGTCGGTCCGTAAGTCAACCGAAACTCGTTACGTTTTGCATTACAGTTGCGCTGGCAAAACGCTCCCTTTCTCTCTCTCTCTCTCTCTCTCTCTCTCTCTCTCTATCCCTCCCTCTCTCTCGAAGGGAGTGGGTGGGGATAACTGTGCAAAAGAGTCAAGGAGATAAGGAGCTGTGGAGGAAGAAGAATACCAGGGACGGAGGCGGAAAAGGGATTGAAAGTTCCGGGGATAAGGTCGTCATGGCAACCGTACCGACCAAATCTAATAGGAAACTCATTACAGCCCAGGCCTTCCGTTTCAGCAAACTAAATTCTTGGCGCGCGTTTCCTCTCATTCGCAACTTGGTCGCACCACTTCTCTCTTCCTCCACCTCCTCCTCCCCCTCCTTCTTCTTCTTCTTCTTCCACCTTCTTGTCATATATAACTATCCGTCTAAATGTTGCGACGCCCAAACGAAACTCTACGGATTATAGCCATCGTGATTGATAGCGTATCCCAACCCCCCTCCTTTACAAGAGTCTGCTTCTCGCTTTTCGCTTTTTTCGCTCTTCCCTCCCTCCCCCGCCCCTCTCTCTCTCTCTCTCTCTCTCTCTCTTATTCGATCTTGTATAAACCGATACTTAGCCGGCCTATACTACTTCCTTTATTACTTTCCTTCCCGGGTGTTGAGAGATTAATTTTTTTTATATTCTTTCCTCTTATTCTTATTATTTTTCTCGATAACTCTTCATCTTCCAGAATTATTACACACTTTTATTATTATTTAATTGATTATCGTTAACGGGACAAGCTCGTGTAAGAATCGAAATTTAAAAAAATAATTTATTATATAAATATTTAATAATTTATTACGTAATATATATTTTTTATTTTTTATGGACGTGGTGCATTATGGTTAACTTTGTACTTTTACAATCAATTATGACTCACCATTCCAAGATCTTTTAGCACAATGTACTTACCACTTGGATATAACTCAAGAGTCACTTCATCGAATACCCTGAAATATTAATAATAACGATTGAACATAATTTCAGTACATTTCAATGGAATGAGAGTACTTAAAATGTTTAATTAAAAAGTTATTTATGTGCTATTAACATAATTAATTATCTTTAGTTTACACAGAATTTTTATTAGAATATTTATGCTATTGCGCTAAAATCTCTTGGTACCAAATTACGTAATTGAGTATAGATATAGATTATGTTCCAAATGAGCTAGCTAAAACATTTCTATACAAAAGTTAATAAAATTACAGCTTGTTCAATAATTACGAAATAATTGAAGTCGTTGCGTATATAGATTTATTAATTCACGACAATTAATTTTTTTTTCTAAATTTCAAGTCCATAAAATTTTGCCAATTTTACAGAAAAATATAAGTTTGTAAATTTCGAAGTCAAGAATTGCATTAAACTCGGAACTCAATTTTTTGACAATAAATTACGAAAATTATCAAAGTTCCAACCCACACCGCGATAATATATTGGCGGAACTAAAATTCCAATAAATATTACAAACATCAGAAACATTTGGCCTGTACATATGTGCACAAAACGATCTGAATATCCCGGCAAAAACTTATTATTTCCTCGTGTCTAGTGGAAAATGTGAAGCAAAAAAATATGCGAGCATACACTTATTTTTTTTTCGTTTCTAAAAACTTTAATGAAAAGTAAATGTTTGACAAAGAAAAAGTTGAAACCGTACACTCCACGTATACATATAGTCCTTATCTTTCCCAGAGCTTCGTACAACTATAATGGATCGAACGTGCGAGTTAAGTAAATAAATGTTACACATTCTCGATTAATAGGAACATCGACGCGACGGAAGTATCGCAATTAGCTTTGTAAAATTAAACTTTTTTTATCATTCAGTTGTGTATGTACGTAAAAATTTCAAGCGTTATCGCCTCATCCGTATACTTTTTATATTCGAACCTCTCGTAAGTTCCTTTTTTTTTCTTTTCACCAGCTCGTATTGCTAGATATGGTGGTACTATACTATACCAGATAGAACAATGTATTTCGATCGATCAATCTCCATCTCTCTCTTTCTCTTTCGATGTATCTTCGTTCATCTATCTCGCATCTTGTTCACCGCATCCTCGTTTGTTACGTTAATGAGTCTGGGTGGGAAACAATTCGGAATTCATACGTTATGCTATATACCTGTACACACCATTCGTTTTCGCATCTTCCGACTAATTGAAATTCGAGGCATTTTTTTTTCTTATTTATTAATATTATTATTATTATTACGTATATTGATGTAGATGTATTACATTATTTGTTTTTACGCTGTTGATTATATATTATTCGAATGAACGTTTTTAAAGCGAGGCTCATTTTTTTTGATGAAAAATAAAAAAATGTAAATAGAATAGAAAAATGAATTTATTGATCGGCTGTACACGCTGAAACTGTAGAAACTGATACTTTTTAAGACGTTTTTAAATTAAATATTAATTATCGATATCTGTACACTGTTTAGGGATAGAATTATGCAGGTAATATTGCATTACTAAATTACGATTTATTTTAATTTTTAAAAGCTGCATTTAATTAATACTGAATTTTTTTCTTATATTTGGTCTTAAGACGATATTCTTCGTATACTCTTAAATAAAGTCAAAAAAACATAATGTACTGTGCAGTCTTACATGTTACGTTAATATTTCCCATCTAAATTAATCGATCTTAAAATTCTAACCATATCAGTTTAATAATAAATCAGAAATATTTTCTTTCAAAATTTCTTGAAAACAGTCATTATTCTTTTAAACGTTTTACAAAAATCTAAATGTTTCTTCGAGAAACCATTAATACATAAATAATACACAGACGGTAATCGTCTAAAATTTCATATTATACATCGGCTTCAGACGCGACGCAAAGTTGACCGAAAGAAAAAAAAAGTTGTACATTTTCTGTTAAAATTTTTACGAATTTCAGATATACTTTTAAATGGAAATCTCAAGCTTCAACCGTAGTTTATAAAATAATCGAATATAAATAATTTCTATGAAACCCATAGTACATTAACCACAAAAATCCTCTTTGTCTTTGCAAAATAATAAAAGATGGATTTATCCAATTTTGAAAAAAACGTATCCCAACACATACATATACATATATATATTATATGAGAGGTCATTTAAAGCTTCATGCATTCTAAAAGAAAATATAAAATGTTTATCGCGGCACTCGCTCGTGGTCATTTTCCTCAGCTTTTATAAAAAAAAAGCTGCATATATATATTTAACATCGAGAAAATATAGAAAATTCGAAGCACGTGATAAATATTTAAAATATTCTAAATATAAATGCAATTCGAGCCGCGTAGATTGTATACTTACATATAATTAACCCGGAGATACAAAGTAAGTCAACAATCCACGTGAAATATGTAATTACAAAAGAGGGTCGCTTATTAATATTTTGACGTCTCGGAGAATTAATTCGCGAAATACACACACACACACCCACACACATATATATGCATAGTATACATGGATAGTACAGAGTATTTTAATCCATTTATCGAACGAACCACAAGAGTTAACTTGACTTTGTGTTGGTCATGGTGGTCGGGTTGTATATCGGTGGACCATTGATAAAATACTGGCTGGCCGAAAGATCCGATAGAGGCAAGATAGGAAAGCGATAAAAATTCGAGTGTACAATACGAGATTGAAAGATCGTTCGATATATATTTCTTGTATTTATAAATCAGCCCTGTTGCGAGCTCTATATCGTTCGTGTACGTATATGAATAAACGCATATCGCCGAATATATACTTGCAATTGATTAAATTTGACTTGTTCGTAAAAAATTTCTCCATCTGTACGTTTGGCATACTAAAAAAAATACAAGTGACCCAGTAACAACGAAAATCAGTGTCAAGAGGTATAAATTAACGTATTTCTGTAAATGTATATTGAGATAAATATTTGTGAGAAAGAAATGATGCTTTTAGTTATTAGGAATTGATATTGATTTTTAATAAAATTATGTTTATTCGATAGCAAAAATAAAAATATATAAATGAAAGTTTAACTGATCAGAATTGATACAAATAATACTTATGGTAGTAGTAAAGTAAAACGAATAATTTATCATTTTATTTAAATTTCGATCACACTTTTTTTTACGATATTACGCAATACTTACTGGTTAAAATTTTAGAACGACGAGAGGTGCATTTTTTGATATTTAACACGTGAGTCCTATACTGACTAAGCAAAAATGATACATTTTTACCAAAAACTTTATTTATTTAGGATGTCAACAAAAAAATAATATGTTAATTATTACAAATAACCAAATTAAGTATATGAAACTTTTAAGATAATTAGGTTGCATCGACGTCTGAGAATTACAGTTGTAGAAATCATCTGTTTAATATGTTATACCATACTATATATCTATATAGTGGTACAGTTCTAATCAAAACTATGTATTAGATTACAAATTGAACACGTTAACGAGAATTTTTTTTATTGTTTTTAAAAAATATCAATTTCTTCATTTAATCTGAAACATTCTCTCCTCTCAGTGCAAGTACAAGTAATCACCGCAAAAGAAACCCTTTTGACAGCGCGACGTAAAAAATAGCGCAAGCAAACAAAAAACGAGAATATATTCCGATTAAAATTCAGAGATCAATGAAATAAAAAAGAAGAAGAAGAAGATAAAAGAATCGGTCGTCGAAGTTTTTTCCTCGAATTCGGAAGGTTTAGAGGTCGCGCAAAGTACTCGATAATATAAACCTAGATTACCGTTGTAACCCACACATCTGATATATATTTCCACGCGGGTATATCACCTACAATTTTGAAATACACACGCGTATATGTGTATATACATGCACGGTGAAGCGGGGGAAGAGGAGGAGGAGGGTAAAGGTAAAGCGTCATATAGAGAGAAACGAGACCAGCGGCGATTGTGTCGAAACGAACAATGGCTGGCCGACGTTACCGAATTCCGGAAAATTTGAATTAATGCCTCCCACCCTTACGGAAGGCGTTTTTCAAACGGCTCGTGTACGCGACACATCCGGCTTTTCGCGCCTTGTAACGTCCCTCCCCCCCCCCCCCTCTCTTCTCTCCTTTGACGGGAAATCGCCTAGCGCCCTTGTGTGTGTGTGTGTGTAAAAAAAGTGAGAATGAATTTCGCGGGCTTTTTTATTCGAACCGGGGCTAACCGCTAAAATACGAGAGAACGCTCTTTTTTTTTAGACCAAGGGGACGCGTGCTTTTTTTTTTTTAATTTCTTTGTCGCTTATGAGGCGTGGGATATCGCGCGCGCGAGCGCCTCGTCGTCGCTTTGTTTAGCGTTCTCCCGTTTCTTTTTTTTTCGGTGCAACTCGCAGGTGATTCAGTGGAAAAATTTCAATTAAACTTTGGTTACACCGTTGTAAAGAGATGCGCGTGTACGTGTGACCCGATTCTTTTTGTTCCTTTGAATGCTCCTACTATTGTTTATATTTCACTCGGAGATTATTTAGATTAATGTTAAAATACGGTGTTCTAAATTTTGTCGTACTTGACTGTATACAACGTATATAGACGTTCCGGGCGTACGGCTAATTTGAGCAACGTATTACGAAAATATGTTGGTCATCTCTAAATTTTCATCGTCCTTTTTTCCGACCATCTTTTTGGTTGTGCGTAAACAAGGGAATATACTAAGGAAAGAAGATATCGTTTAAACTTAATCGTTCGACAGGTGAAGAGAACAATATTTCAATGTGAAAAATTACAATGAAACCTATCGCGAATGCTCAACCCTTTTTAAATCTTAATCCATAAGGAGAAAAAGTATGTACATTTATCGTGACGAGCCCTCGTCGGTTGGTAAAAAATAATCGAGAAACCAGAGGTGGATAAAAAAATTAACGACTTCGACCCCCTCGAGTATAAGTCGCGTTACTTTTTCTTTCGTTGGATCTGTGTACGCGTACAGCAAGAAACGAGAGAGGACGCGAATAAGAAGAAGGAGAAGAAGAAGATTGCCTTTTCTCTCGCGCGCTCAACCTTCCCGAAAAACGAAAACTGAAAAAGTAAACTCGCTACTGGTTTTTCCGTTCGTTTTACCTTACCCCGCGATATCGTCATATTTTTCTTGAACAAATTTACTTCCTCTCTCTTCCTCCTTTCCTTTCCTTACTCTTTATCTCGTTCCTTCAAGTTGGCAAAATTTTTCGAGGTAAATTGACTATTTGGACCTGATATCGAACTTACTTACATTTCGTCCTTTCGAATAAAGTTTCTAAGTTTAATACTCGCTTAAAGTTATTTCTCTTAAATTATGATAAAATCCGGCGTAATTATATTGATAAGTCGAAAAATAAATGTTTTGAACTATTTTTAACAGCTATTAAACAAGAACTAGTCCGAAAATATTACATTTAATAGATGGTGTATAAATTGTACACTAAAAACGTCGTAATAGTTATTTTAAGAATCGCGTAATAATAAATAGTATATAAAAAATCCGTGATGTGTATTTTATTAACTCGTTTTCCATTACGACTGTTTATGATAACAGTATTTGAGGTATTTTAATGAAATTTTGTATCTAAACGTATTTTGAAATGTGAAATTAAATTTTCGCATTCATTACTATGAAAAGATCATTAAAAACGTGATTCTTCAGGTTTATTCGGAAAGTATGGAAAAACTTTACAAAAGCACTAAATTTTAGGAAAAAAAAAATTTTTTTTTTAAATCGTAATAAATATATATATATATATATATATATATATATATATATATATATATTAATCAAAAGATGGGATTATTGAAATATTCGGGTTATTGGGTTATTGATGCATGGTCAGAGGTAGAGGGATTGGTTTATCGAGTTATTTTTTTCCAAGATTTTCATTTATTTCCAAAATATAGACACCAGGACGAACTCGGAATTTCATGGTAATGTCCACGATTACTCAATTTCCGCCAATTTTTCCTTACAAACATTCGCATAATCGCTGCGTCAAAATATTTGAATACAAAATTCTCACTCACTCTTTCAGGAAGTACATTGCACTTAGAAAAAGTAATTTAAACCATCAACGTCGGATTTTCTTAAAAAGTAACGTTCACCGAAGTTCATTCGCTGTGTTATATATACACACACACATACACACAGAGAGAGAGGAAGGTTAAAAAGAAAATTTGAATATACATATTTCAGCGGTAAATCCAAATTAACGAGAAGGAAAGACAAAGCATAAAAGAGCAGCGAGGCGTCGAAACGTGCCGTTAAACGATAATTCAGGGGTAATTTTTACCACCTGCACCCCGTTACCCTTTCGTCGTCAGCTCTCTTTGAAAACCCGGCGCGGCATTGTGTCGTAATGACGAGCTCGCGCAGAGAGACGGAGAGAGAGGGGGAGGGCGGTTCTCGTCCCTTTTGTACTCCTTAATCCATGCAAAACAAATCGGGACCGCTTCGCGGATATTTCGACCCTCTTGTACACCCTTGGCTTATATATACTCTTTTTTCCTCTCTCTCTCTCTCTCTCTCTCTCTCTCACACTCCTTTTTGTTTCATATTTTGAGGCAACACGTGCGGGGAGCTTTCGTTTCAAAATGAAATCGGGAACAATGGGAAAACGGGGGCTATCGTAAACAACGTATTTACTTTGGAATTATGAAAGATGAGAAAAATCGGCGCTTTCGGGTATATATAATGTGAACAATGATTTATTTTCACCTTTCTATTATATGCAGTTATTATTTACTTCTCTCTTAATTATGTATATCAGTTGCTATAATATTATACTATATTATTCTTACGAAAATAATACAATTATTCGGTTAAATTTATATCTCCGTACCGAAAAAAGAGCTTATTCGCGGAACAAAAAAAAATTGTTAACGCTATAAATTAAAAAACTGATCTATCTCGTCGCGTAATCTATATACGTACACCACCATACATCGCAAACGAATTTATATCAAGTTTCGCAAAGTAAAGTTTCGCAAAAAAAAAACAATATCAGAACTCAAAAAGATATCTTTAAAATTCCGTTTAATTTGCATAAAATTAAAATTTTAATCGCTAAAATTGGGGAAAAGGTATATATACATAAAATTTTGCCATAAAAAGCGAATGAAGGAAGAATTTTAGTTTGCAGTACGAAAGTGAGTAATTCCGCAAATTATAATCAGTTTCATCTAATTTGTTTTGGCTTTGACTAGTTTCCGGGAAAATTGAGTCCATTGTAATCCACTAACCCAAACGATCCTCCAGAGTGTGCCTCGGCCAAGCTTTCGGCTTGACGAGCAAATTTCTCTTAACTAATCAAATAGTACTAAAAGTAATTTCTATTCCGAAAGGACGTCAAGGAAATTGCAAAATAGAATTTTACGTTGTATAAAGTACCTTTATATATTACACACACATATACATATACATATATACGTAAACATTGTATTTAGTTAATTCAATATCACTTTATCTCGTCGTACGATTCGACTTGATTTTTCGGTTTATTATATCCTTTCATTTTGAATGATTAATCCTCCACCGGACAATAAAAATTAGTTTAAACGCATACATTTCTTTAAAATAGACTAGGAGAGAAAGGAATATTTGCGACATATGAATACCTCTTAACTATTATATATCATCATATATTTTTCGTATGCGAAAAATATTTCTCTTAATGGAATTATTCATGACCTAATAATAATTAAAATATATTCATATGTTCCATAAATATTTTTTTAATTCTTTCAGATTGTAATATATTTCGATTAAACTGTAAAAATATATTCTACACTTTAGTGATATTTTTATTACAATCTGGATTAACGTGAAATCGTTTTAAATAAACACAAAAATAAGTGATTTTGTTGTTAAAAAATTACGGCGTTTAGTTCACTAACTAGGAGAGACCACGGCCTTCGGATCACAGATCTTAACCAAACTCTAGAATATGTTTTGTAACATAAAAATATGAGGAAACCTACATTTTTAGACCCTAACGGGTTAATTTATCCAAATTGGCTAGCTAAAGCCAATTTTGTAAAAAAATTACTGCAACTTTGATCGCTTTATAGCTCGGAAAGGAACAGAGATAGATACTCAATCCTAAATCTAAAAGATAGCTGAGATTAAATATGATTTTAAAAAAAGAAGCTCAAATCGGTTAATTTAGAGCTAAGGTACAGAGAAAATAAGAAATTGATGAAATTTAGCCAAAAACGTCAATACTTTTTTTTACTACTAAACTTTAGTTCAAATTTCAGCAATTTTTTGTTTTCTCTATAACTTTACTCCAAATTATCCAATTTGAACTTCTTTTTTTTCAAATCATACCTACTTGATCTCAACTTTTTTTTTAAATATAGATTGAGTATATAACTTTATTCGTTTGCAATTTATAAGCAATCGAAGTAGAAGTAATTTTTTTACGAAATGGGCTTTAGTTAGCCATAACTTGGGTAAATAAACGCGTTAGGGTCTAAAAATCTGGGTTTTCTCACACTTTTATATTCCAAAACATATCCTAGAGGTTCATTAAGATCCGTGATCCAAAAGCCGTGGCTTCTCCTATGGTAAGCTTTGCCGATTTCATCAGGCGCCACGAAGAACATATATTACAACAAGCTGTCACGTTTTAAAAAATAAAATAAGCTTACAATTTCAAACTAATTAACGTAAATGATTCAGTGATATTTATTAATTATATACTAAATACATTAACTTTCGTTATATAATTTTTTCAAAACAATTCATTTTTTTAATAATGTGTTTAATAACCGTATACTAAATATACATTGAAATATTCTGAACATACTTTATTTCGTTACAATTATTAAAATTATTCACTACAATAGACAATCAAAAATATACGTAACAATAAACCTTTCTCGTCGCATATTATATTAATAATTATATTACGACCTTCTAAAAATTATTGAAAAGTTTCTGCATAGAGGTTAAATATGAATGATTTCGCTAATATTATATATTTTTAATCAAACCCTTTACCACATATACGAAATAACTAAACATATACCCTTAAAATTCGAAATTCACGTACAACGAAACGTACAGGAAATATTTGGAATACTGAACCGCAATATATACACATACATGCTCACGATCTATCATTTGATGAGCACATACATAACTATAAATAAAGCGAGTAAAACAAAAGATATATTTATACACAAATTAAATCATCGTGTAAACCCTCTAGTATAAATTTAACATTTGTAGGTTAAATAAAACTCGAGTTTTGCCATTAATTAGTCACTTTTTGAGTATTTTATGACACTTGGCCAATTTTTAGCTTAAAAAACGTTACATTGATGGTCAGATTTCTACTAGGATATATATATACAAAAAATCCTTTAACCGAAAAAGTTGCGAAACAATGTTTTATATCGGTGAGTGTGCTTATATATATATATATATATCGTTTATCGCAAAAACATTTTTCAATTAAAGTCCCGAGTATATTATATCCAAGCGTTTTATAAACAGAGGGTACATATATATATGTGCATATATACAGAATACCGAGATATGTCGAAGACATAGGTATATATATATAGGGTATAGTTTTAAAAACATAAACTAAAAGTCTCTCCAGGACAATAAGCTCCGTTCACCTCTAGGATATAAGAATAACAATGCACCCAAGTCGATATATATCCCATAAAATCAAGAATTATCCCGAACCTTCTGTGGGAAGCACAGAGAGAGAGAGAGAGAGAGAGAGAGAGAGGTATAGGATATATCCATGCTATATGCTGTCGGCGATTATTTATCCGCTATGTGCTGCGAAAGCTCGCGGTATTGAATGCATAAATCATACGTGGAATCGTGACTCAAACTCTCCCTGTGTGTGTATGCGTCTTTTCCGCGTGGGTGTAATGCGCGAGCGACAAAAAAGGAGAAGGGATACAATATATATACATTTATATCCAAAAAAAAAGTCAGAAACAATAGAAGCAACCTTCCGTGTGTTGATAACCGTGAGCTTATTCTCGTACTTTTCGTAAAAATGAAATCTTTGAGAATGTGGGGTACGCTAAACATTCTCTAATAAATCGTACAAATGCAATAAATATCCTTCTTTCGCTCGATATGGTATATCTTGGGCCGTTTCCTCCGTTTCCTATATACGACATTCGCGATTCGTATATATTGTTTATTATACATGTATATAATATATCGAGATTATAAATTTTTCGTTAATTGAGTAGTATCGACATTTTCTATTTTGGAAAGTAAATGTATACACTGCACACATGCACATACATACATGCGTGTATTATATTTTGTTTTTTTTTGTATACGAGCTATTTGAGCTTTTAAACAACGATACTCGATCCCGAGAGTGTATACCCCGAACCGAATGGAAGTTTAACTATAAATACAAATCCTAAAAGGTTGACGATAATATACGAACGACTAGACACAACTGAAATTTTATTTTTATTCAAGTTTGAAATATCTGTGTAATATTATATTAGTAGATCTTCTTTGAATGTGCAACAGATAAATTAAATATATACACTGAAAAAATAGGTTTTGATCTATACAAAATTCTTCTTAAATTTGCTTCAAAAAGATCTGTTTACTTCTGCAATCAAGTACAATTTCTATTTATAGAAGATGAGTAAGTGTAACTCAAAAATATAAATATTCAAAAGTCAAACAAATTCCTCTTGATTGGAGCAACCAGATTTTCTTAGATAAAAAGTCTATGATTTTTAATAAGTTGTTATTTCTCGCATGTAAAAATTAATAATTTTTCAAAAGTATTACACACATAACCATAACCGATAAGATTTCCATGTAATACGTAGATACTGAAACAAACTAGATATTTGATTTAAGTGGAATTCTTGTTAAATATAAGTCAAATAGAATATCTGGTTGTTCCAATGTGATTCTATTAGAATTTTTTAAAATTCAACAAAATTAACTAATTTTTCGTATATTTATACTTTGAAATCAAATGGTTCAACTACCTAAAAATAAAAGACAAAAAATGTAAAGTTAAAATACAGTCATCGTTTAATCTTAAACTGAACAACTACTCCTTATCTTTCGTTATAGAAAAAAATGTATTTAAAATAGAACAACATTTTTTGCATTTGTATATATTTAAAAAATCACAACTTTTTTTCAAACAAATTGAATCCATTTTCTGGACGGCATTCGCAGAAATGTTTCGAAAACTAGTTAGAAAAAAATCAGCATTACGTTAAGCCTTAATTTAAGCACAAAATAACAAGTGCGAAAGTCGCAAAATTTTGTTTGCATTTTCAGGAAATAATTGGTTTAGGAGGAACATAATTGATCTCAGAATATTGATCTTTTTAAGTTACTTATTCTCATTTTTTACAAAAAAAAAAGAATTCATTACAGAAGATTCCCATCGGAGCAACCAAATTTTCTATTCAAGTAACATATTTAAGAAGAATACCGTTCAGATGAAAAACCTATTTTTTTTAGTATGCATAAACGATTTGAAATAATCCCCTAGCGAATGGGTGCGTTCACAGCTGAGTACTCTTAAACTCTCCCTATATATCCGGTTTCACGATTTACCACGAAATTGACTTATACATATACCGTTACTCCCGAGGTTTCGGTCAATCAACCGTCGCTTATTCTCACTAGGTAATCGCACGCAAAGTCAAATCGTCGTGTGTATGCACGTGTGCGCATCTCTCTCTCTCTCTCTCTCTCTCTCTCTCTCTCTCTCTCTCTCTCGAAAAGGGGTTAACAGGAAAGAGTAGGTCGAAGAGCGAGAGATAAACGAACCGGAAATGCAAGCTGACCGAGGAAGTTGTACCTATATATATATATATATATACCTATATACATATACATATCGACCACTATATGTAGAAATCGAAGGTTTATCGAGAGATAGATCGATCTGATACGTGCAACGCAACCTTAATCGGGTCCACCCCGTTTTGATTACAGGCTTTCTCAACGTCAACACGGACTCGCACTTACGATCACCAGCGAATTACGGGCTAATGGACCAGATCGCAGCACTCCACTGGGTCCAAGAGAACATTGCACATTTCGGGGGTGACCCTAAGAACGTGACGCTCGCGGGCCATGGTACCGGTGCTGCTTGTGTTAACTTTCTCATGACCAGCCGTGCTGTACCCGATGGTGAGTACATATTACACACTCTCCTGTATATCTTGTTATAAACCATATCGCGCATATCTACATCAAATTAAACTTGGACAATTAATCTATACGGTTCGATTATTGTGATAAAAATATTTTTCTTAACCTTTAGATGGACAGAATGACGTCATATGGCGCATGTAACCTTATTGATAATTATAACAGTTTTCGGTGTTCATATAGAAAAATCGATGAACAAATGATTTTAGGATTTTTTGTAGTTGCTGATCACGAATCGGAGGTTAGGTTTTGAAAATTCACCTTACAGAAGCGGTTATAATCCTTCGCCCAACCCAAGTAACCCAAGTTTTTGGAAATTTGACAATATGATGAAATTTAGAGAAAAGTTAATGAGGAAATTTTTGGGGTTGTTTTTGCAGATCTGACCTCATATTCGCGATCAGCAACCTCGAAAATTCTCTGCGTCAACCTTTCTCTGAATTCCATCGTGTTGTCGAATTTCCAAATAATTTAGGTGTTTTTGGAGGGTATACTCAACCCTGAGGGGCGAATTTTTAAAATTTGACCTCGGCTAATGAACAGCGACGACGAAAACCTCCTATATCAAATTGTGCCACATGGTGCGTGGGTCTAACTCGCACATCTATCCTCAATTACACAGTATACCTCAGAACACTTTTTTATGGGAAACATCAATTTTTCGTTTTGATACTTAAATCTCACAGGTCTAAAGGTTAAATATTTACGTTAATGTATATTTTATACGAAATTATATCTTATGTTTCATGAAATATTTTTACTTTCGTCCGCAACAACGTATCAATAATTTTACTTTGAGAATTTTATTGTAATTGCGATATTCATTTCAATTAGATGATAACTACATTTACAAATAAATTGAAAATAAATTTTGCACATTATCTACAACTATATCACACAAACAATTATTTAAATATTTTTAAATGCACAAGTACATGTTCAATCGATATTTCTGAAGCATAGCAATTTTCGCATTTATGTAGGAGAATTCGACATCTTTATGCAGAAAACTTTCTAATATAATTAACGATAACCGAAAAAATCTTAAGGGTAAAGTTGGATTGAAGAATTGATGATTTAAAACTTTTATGGCATTTTTGTGGTAAAAATATAAACTTCAACCATATAGTTATGCAGAACAAATATTTCAAAATTAGTGTTCGGTATTAAATGCTCCTTACGTCTCAACAATTTTTCAAATCATTTGGAATTTTTTGTGAAGATTCTATAGAAAGTGATTTCTACAACTTTACATTAGTATTTATTATTAAAAAACTTTTCTATTTATCAGAGAAAATATATTATTAAAAATTAATTTTGTATGCAAATGTATTTTTAATAAACAATAAACCGCTTAGATAATGCAGGCTTGTGTAAAGTTAATTTTAACATATTTTTCTGCACAACTCTGGTTGAAATGATTATATCGTGTTAAAATTTTCTGGAAAAGTTTTACAGATCATTAAGAAGAAAAACAAAAATAAATTTTTACCCCACTCTATCCTTAAAACCAAAAATTTAAATATTTTTGCAAAACTTTCAATTTTTATATTTGTTCACGATTAACACGCAGTCGACTCGTATAAGCCGAGATTATATAACAATTTCTCATATCGTATAATATCACTTTTACGTAAAAACTTTGATCACCTTTAGTGATAACTTTTTTACCACCTCTTTACGAACGCACATAAAGTTTCCTTTATTCCATATATTTTTCATACGCATAGGGAAAAGTGAAAACTAATGATTATACGTTTAAAGGTTAATGTTACTCGAATTAAAATAATATTAATATTATTTTACTTACTTGTATATTGTCACAATATAGGAACCTACGAGAGTTACTTTCAAAATTGTAACCAAATTTTTAAAAACAATAATCGATTAAAAATGTATTATAGCACGAAATTATTAAAAAATGTTTATTACCTGATTAAGCATTTAAATTTTAACATATACGAAGATAATTAATTAATTAAAATTCTATATTGATAACGTTACGGTACAAATATACACTAATTATTTGATTAAAGTGTTAATTTATTTAATTTAAAAATCGATACTATGCCGTGCGGTTGCGGAGAAAAATTTTGTGGTTAGGTTCTCTTAGATCCGCATTACACGCGGTCTTATCGATTTTCTACGCGAATTCATCGTGAAATAACTTACCTTTTTAAACTTCTAAGTTACTATACTGGTCTGGCTATTCGGTTTCAATTGTTTTCCACCAGTTTCGTTTTTTTTTTTCGCGCGTATATACCTCAAATACATAAAAGTCTTATACTAAAATGATATGGTTCCTATAAACGATTGGTAAAATATTAATTTCACGATACCATTATATCAACATAGAAATTTTACGTTTTCATATATATATTATATACCAAAATATACATTGTTCACGAAACTGTTTAAATTGTTACAATGATAATAAAACCTCATATTGTTGACAAAATAATTTGCGTCACGCGGCTATTGCGTTCATTTATATACATAAACGTGTGTTTGAAATCCAGCAAAGTAAAATTATCGCCAAACAAAACGCGTTAAATACTTCTGAAATATAATCGGAAAATATCCAATTAAACAAGACATACGTATCGAAACGCATTTAAAATGTCAAAGAAGAAGAAGAAGAAGCAGCAGCAATAAAGTATAATCTTATCCGTAGATCCGTTTTACGATTGAGAACGTCGAAAATTACAGCGGAACCGCAACGTCGAAGACGACACCCCCATCAATTTTGGAAAACGAGCCAAGTGCCCCAAAGCAGTTCATCATCCGCCTTGGAAACTCGTCTGCGTACACACGCTAGCGCTTTCTCCTTTGACCTCGGTGAACGAACGCGCTTTACTCCGTTATCCTAAAGGAAAGCGCGCCAGCCTGTGAATTAATTCTCACGCGTTTCCCTTATATATACATATATACGTACAGTACAAGAATTTCCTAGATTTATTTACCCTGGCTAAAGGAAATTTTTAATATCGTTAGCCATTTATGTGATAATCAGTTCATTCAATAAATATATACAGAGAGATATTTCCGTTTGTTAAATCGTGTTAGCGGTGCCTTTATTTATCCTTCCTTTATTTCTTTATGATGTTCCGATCGAGCTTTAAACTTTATTTATTCGATGTATTATATAGGTTTCTATATAAGTATTGCTTCCTCCGTAGAGGAACTTTTGTAGTAGTATAATATTTTTCGATTTTTTTGAAAATATGTTAGAAGTATGTATTGACTGTTGGGCTCGGGCATGTAAAGTATTTTTTTCGAAAAATCGTTTTTGGATCTATCGATTCGCTTTTGCTTTATAGCCAATTTTCGATTTAAAGAAATATTTTTGTGTGTTCCAGATTATTTTTTAAATCGGACCAAATGTACTTTATGGAAAATAAAGAATTCTTTCCTCTAAATTCGGGTTTTCAAAAAGTCTCTATTAGTTGGCGAGTTATTGAAGAAAAACGCGTTTTTTCGATTTGTTAAAAATTTGAGACTCATCGATCAAATGTGCTGAAAAAAGTCGTGGTGATAGAACATAGTAGTCGTTAATACTGTAAAAATTTCAATGAATATTGAAAAAAATCGAATTTTCTGAAAAATTTGTATTGTATTAAAAAAAAATTTTAGAAACATATTTTGAGGTATATGCAATATATAAATGTAATTTCATTATCCGAATTAAATTTTAAAAACGTTGGATAATTGTGTTAGGATTCTTTAAATTTCATATTTTAGAATAATGTCTTACTTAAAAGGCGATATCATACATTAATTTGTAAGAAGCTACTTGTCAATGAGATAGTGGATTTAATATTCTTTATTTTCCGATATAATCTTAGTCAAATAATTATTCTCTCTTAACTTACGATAGACAATTTACCTATGACAGTAATTTTATTAAAAGGTACACGGACAAAAATTTTGTATTAAAAATTACTATAGTTTCTAGTGAAGAAATCATATACTGACAAACTGGGGAAAATTACTATAGTTTACATTAAAATTTAGAAAAGTTATAGTAAATATTATAAGAATTGTAGTATTTTATTATAATCTATAGTAATTTTTACTAGAAACTATAATAATTTCCCTAATTTGTCAGTCTGTAATTCATATACTAGACACTATTGTAATTTTTAATCTAAACTTCTTCTCAGTGTAGATTACAAGAAATACGTAACTAAACATATAATATTTATAATCTTAAATCATAAATATTAAAGTAACGAAGGAACGTACCCGAGTTAATGAAGCAAAAACACTTTTGATATGGAGCGATCCCACGCGTTCTCTTTTTTTCCAATTTTTTTTTTGCGAAGACGCAGCTAGTTATATAGTCTCGCATAGCCGGAATCAATATATCGGGTCTCGATTCCGGCCGCAAACCCGGCACCTCACCCGATGCACCATTTGCACCAGGTATACATCTATAGAGGAGCGTGCGTCGAACGAAGCGCGGCCAATTTCGCATATAAGGCCGCATCAATGAAACACGCGCCGGCAAGTTCGAAGGGACAACCGGAATGTCCCTCGTTTCAGGGAATGGCTAGCATTCTGTGGTGTCGTATATATATGTATATACATCCACACGCGCGTATATGAGAGATTGCGTATATATCCAAAGGATGATTGAGCTTGCAACGTTCGTCGATTCTTCTATCTTTTTTTTTTCTTTTTCGCGTTCACGCACCCAACGTACGTCGATCGAGGAATTTCCTCGGTTCCGGTTTACTAGCTCGATAATTTGAGTAATGTCGGATTATTCGGCTTAACGCGTTTATTCTTTTCTTTTTAACTACGCGCATCGTTTATTTCAAATTACAATTTTCGCGTGTGCATAAAGTTTTGGAGGGAATCCTTTTCACAGAAACAAAAATCGCGCTCTCGTCGTATAATAAAGGAACGTACTCGCTCGCCATAAATATCCACGAAATTTTGGCGTGTTCACCCGGTAAAAGATTTTTACGTTGCTTACTACTTTTCTTTCTCTCTGGATCCACATTTAAATACGCGCGGTCTACCATTATATTTCCGAAAAGGAGCTTAATAAAAATTCAAACTCGCGTGCAGTGAATCACGTTTGCGGCATCGCTTGTTTAATTAATTAACTGATTACTATACAATTTAGATTTAAAAAAAAGAACTCTCGATAGATCGCTTAATCGAGAGGTTCGAAGAAAAAAAAGAGAGTGAATCCTGTATCTATATATATAAGAAAGTATTACCGAAGTGATTTATGCATCCTGCGATCGCGAATTACGCGGGCCGTAACTTATTCAAAGCGCACAAATCGCTACGAGAAACTATAGGCCGCGAAATAAAGCGATAGAGAGAGAGAGAGACAGAGAGAGGGAGAGAATAGGAGTAAAAAAATGGAAGGAAAGAAAGCACCACCCCATAAAAGCTCGCGATCCATCATAAGTGGATCTAGGCTGAAAATTTTTTTACGCCCTGTCGTAAATCAGGAGCGTAAAAAACGGGGTTGGGGGGGGGAGGAGGAAAAAAAAGAGCGAGCCGAGTGAGAGAGGGAGAACAGGAACGGACAAACGCGTAAAACCGGTTGATGTACATCGCATCTCGTAAAATCGAAGCCTTTACCGAAGTATATATACCCGAGGCAGCTTTACCTCCGGCGCGCATAACCGTAACGAGGCCGGACGAACGGGGCGAAAGGGGCTCCACGGTGCTTCTGCACTTCTGCGTGTATAATGCAAGAAATGAGAGGACGCAAGGGTAAAGACCATGCCTCGAGATGGATTGATCGAACTTTCCTGGAAATTTCGCTTGGTACATATATTTTACTAAGATTAAACGTTAAAAGGATTCGTCTGAGCCGCTATATGCGCTTACGCTCGGCTCCGCCGATCTTCGATTTCTTATTAAATATACAAAAATTATTATCGAACACTCTCTTTCGTTATTTCATTTTTTTTACTATTAAGTTATCATTGAATTATGCAGGCGCAAATCATTTTGTCCGTTAAACTTATTCGGGATATGTATTATTCACGTCAAAGCAAAATATATATAATTTTAATATATTCATCTTACATTGGCTTTAAAACAATGTGAAATTCAATGATAGATCTTTGCTCGTCAAAATAATCTTATAGATAAAAATAAAAAAATCGTATAGAGATCAACAAATTCATTTTTATCTACAAAATATATGTATATATATTATGCAAATGTTCCAAATTTTGCACACGTGTGTAAAAACAATGTGATCTTACGTTAAACAAGAAAAAGTGGGTACAAGGGAAAAAAGGCAAATAAAATTTACTGAAGCATTTAAGTAAATTTTCTGACTATGCCACCCGAGCACTAAAGAAAAAATTCTAAAAAAAAATAGATAAACGGATTGTACATTATTTAATTATAATTTAAATAATTAGATTATTTTCAACTCATTACTTTACTATCCGTGTCATTTAACGACTGAGTAGTAATATTTTAACAAAAATTAACATATGGGGTATTCCACGTGAACTGGTCCGATCAAAATTTTAATATGCACTAAATTTTGGGTACACATTGCGAATATTTCTCAGAATACAGAAAAAAAATTTTAGATACTGGAATTTATTTGCTCATAAGTTATTCTAACCTCAAAAAGAGAATTTTTCCAAGTTTTTTTTAACACCAGCTGGATTCAGCGCTATTCAACTCAAAATCTATCAACTTTTACTATAGAACATTATATGTAACATTCGTTGCTAATTGTGTCTAGAATTTATTCTTCTAGGTTAGAATTTCTAATTTCAAGGTGAATGTTATATAAACTACATGTCAATATTCAACTCAAAAAAAGTGCAAGTGCGCCACAATTGATTTTTTTATCCAAAAGTCTAAAACAAAGCTTGAAGCAATACCTTTCAAATGGTCTGTAGCATTTTTATGGCCTTCAATTCTGTAAAAAGTTATGATATTTTAAAGAAAGAGAAAAAATTCACAAAAATTAACATGGTAATTCCCATTTAAATTTTAAAAAAAATTTCGTGTTTTTTAAAATTATCATAACTTATTATAGAATTAGAGGCCATAAAAATGCTACAGACCATTTGAAAGATATTGCTTCAAGCTTTCTTTTAGACTTTTGGATAAAAAAATCAATTGTGGCGCACTTGCACTTTTTTTCAGTTGAATTTTGACATGTAGTTTATGTAACATTCACCTTGAAATTAGAAATTCTAACCCAGAAGAATAAATTCCAGACACAATTAGCAACGAATGTTACATATAATGTTCTATAGTAAAAGTTGATAGATTTTGAGTTAAATAGTGGTAAACACAGCTGGTGTTGAAAAAAACTTGGAAAAATCCACTTTTTGAGGTTAGAATAACTTTAGAGCAAATAGATTCCAGTACCTAAAAATTTTTTTCTGTATTCTGAAAAACATTTGCAATGTGTACCCAAAATTTGGAGCATTTTAAAATTTTGATCGAACCACTTCGTGTGGAATATCCCATATATTATATTACAATTTAAGAGAAACTATGAGAACGATTTTCTCTGATATACGTTGCAAATTGTACAAAGATTTCATGTGCTTCGCACATTAACAAAAATATTTATTTATTTTAAAAATCTATTTTTATTTATTTCATATCAATGAATCTCGTAAACTGCTCCATGTAGTTTCTCTTAAAATTAAATATATTATTTTATTTTTGTAAAAACATAACTTATTCGGTATATGATCTAACATTATTTTGATGTACCCTTAACAAAGTGCCATATATAGTTAATTTTTGTCCTTTCTTTTTTACCCAATAATTAACAATAAATCTGTAAATGAAAAAGTATGTGAGAAAATAAGAAAAGAGGCGCCTCTGTTTACTGATAATCTATTTTTGTATACTGAATTTCAGACTAAATTATTATCGCGTTTTTGAGAAATATTTTATTAAAAATGTTAACCACAACTGGCTGCACGGACTTGACGTTTTCGGTAAGATTTTTCTCGAAAATGCAATAATATTTTAGTTTCAAATTTCTTCAGTATATTTACTAAAAATTTTCAGAATTTGTTACTGTTCCGTTAAGTAAATGTTATAAGGTTATAAATTGGGTATAATTTTGTACATTAAATCAAAATTGTACCATTTAATAAGTCAAATAGATCGATTAATTGTTGATCAAAAGTATACGATATATTTAGTAAATTTTACACATAAATAAATTCAGAAAATTTTTACCCACCTTCTTTCCTGTATAAGAGCAACGCGCATTAAAATAATTTTCCTTGCACACAATTTCTTTTTTACGAAACGCGCCAATTACATTTAAGCGCGGCAGCTTGCGACGTTCGTTTCGAGATTCGTAGTTAAATAACAATAATTAAAAAGCGTAAAATAAAGTAACAAAAGGTTAAAGCGCACATTACATTCTTCTCTCTACAGCATGGTCCAGTTAAATATAACCGTAAACCTTCTCAAGCAATATCCCGGCCCTTAGTTTTTACACTCTTTACAAGTGTCAATCTTCGTTTTAAAAGCCCGAGGATTGCTCGTTTAATTTGACCCGCGACCGCGGCAAACCAAAAATAAACGCGGAGAGAGTCCACACACACACACATATACGTACGCGCGGGTGGAAATAAATCCGTGTGCGTAAAGCCACTAAACGTTCCTAATCTTATCAATCCAAGTTTAACAAGAGTCATTGGAATTGTTCGTAACAAACATTCGGAAATAACAATCCAATTTTGAGGTGATTCGAGCAAGTCTCGGTAACTCGAAGCGCAATCGCGTAACGAGCTCGGAGATAATGAGGGGGTGACACGAGATTGCGGGAGAACGCGCGTTGCCCGGTTAATCGGTTCAAAAGCATAATGCTCCCACCGACGTAAGCCCTCCCTCTGTGATTGCAATCCTTGGGTATATTCGTCGAAACCGAATTGCTCGATTTTTTTATTCATATACTTACGTACAAGACTTCTGGAAAATCGAAACCTGTAACGAGATCAAAATCATATTTTTCAGTCGAGACGAGAAATTCTTTATCGATCGTCCGTTCCGCAAATACTCAATACATTAATTTTAATAATTATTGTATTGTATGATCCTGATGGTTAATTTGGTATATGTATAGTTCATTTTAAATTGACGAATTCCGTCTTTTTCATGGATTCGCGTTTAAAATGCTCTATATAATACATTTCTTTTTTATATTTAATTGGAAAAAATTATTAAATTTTACGCTTTTTTCGGTTTTAATTTCATGGATATGTTCCAAGTGAATTGAGTATTTAAAAACAAAAAAAAAGTAAATATTTTTTAATTTCCTCGGGGTAAAATCAATTTATCGATGCGTATTACATGTTACATGAAACGTTAAATTTATGAATATGAAAGCTATCCATTTAATACATTTAGGACGATTTATACAAGTTAACATTAAATATTCATCTTTTTACAGAATTTGAAATGTGATTTTAACAAAGTTTAATGTGTAATATTTCTTTTTAAAATGGGAGATTAATATAAAATGTTAAATTTTACATTACATTTAAACAATATGAATTTTAAGCACAATTTTCAAGTGGTTTCGCAATGTAATTTTTATAATAACAAAGAAAAACTAAACCGATTTTCATAATATAAAGAAGCTAAATTTGCAAATTTCCATCATCTTCGATCGAACGTTTTTCGGCAAAAGAACCTAATGGATCTATACATTTAGATCTAAAAGCTTCTTGTCAAAAGAAACTTAAAACGAATGGAAATTTTTTATAGTAAACAGAATGCGTATCTATACACCCATAATTTCTGATACAATCAAAAAATTATATATTTTTTTAATCAACATAAATTGATTACACTGCACAAGCAATATAAAACAGTAATATGATATAAAAAATGCGAAAAAAATTTCTACGTGTTTTTATCAAGAATTGCGTGCACGTATAAAACCGTTTACTATATCAAAAAATTTTCTATTATTATTTTATATTTATATTTTTCATCCGGATTAATAATTAAGAAAATAATCACAGCTGTTTGTAATACGCCATCGTAGTTCCTTAAATACATTGAATTAGTCGAGCATCTTACCAAAATTAATCGATTAAAATAAAGTCATATATCTTTATCAATCTATTAATTTATATTTACCCCTAATATCATATTAAAATCACTTATAAATTTCCCACAAAAATTTAAACCTTCTGCAAAATGGAAAAACCAAATCGGATATAGATTATTGTTTGATCGCTGAGATAGATAGATAGATAGATAGCATTTATTATGATAAATCCAATCATGGCCGCATGGCAAAAAGATATTACAATGTAATACAAATGCGTTTGTGACAGAAACAAAATATACATCAATTTCTACTTGTTTTATAATTTAATTTTAACATTTAATAATTTTATTTTAAAAAACTATAACATAATTAATTAAATGTTAAATTAATTAAACAATATATAACACGGAAATAAAATAAATTTTTAGCTTTACAAATCTCAACGAGCGAATTGAAACATAAATCTTTAGGATTAAAAACTTTTAAGATATCTTATTAATTCAATTTTAAATATAGTTATCGATTAAGATAATTTTACTTTTGCGGAGAGCGCATCCCAGAGAGATTGAGAGATAGAGAGAGAACGATACGTGACATTCTATACGTCAAGTGGAAAGCGCGCGGTAAAACGCAACACTCGACGTTCAAGTGTTCTCCTATACATACACCGCACACACATAACATAGAATCAGTTTCCTGTTAACGAAGCCACGATTATTGTTGTTGCAGGTCTGCTATTCCATCGAGGCGTCCTCATGTCTGGCAGCGCGCTTTCTCCTTGGGCCTTGATAAGGGGAGCTGCCAATTACGCGACTCAAGTCGCCAAGAATCTCAATTGTTCGGTGAGTAATGACTTACTGCGACAATTCCGTTGTGAACTTTTTTTTCTCCAATCACCTTTCTCTTTATTTTTTTTTTGTTATCTTACATCCCGAGTCAGGAAACTTTTCCGAATCGAGAAAACCGGCGACATACTCTTTCCTCATCTGTATTGTACTCCAACTTATACGTATATATATATGTGATGTAATTTTTGATATTGTCTTATGCATGGCTTTTAAATATTATTTCACTTTTTAAAATCGTATAATGTTTAGGTTTAAAGTTTATACCTATATTTTACTCACGGGTTCCCTTATCTTTTAGACTGTTTTAGTCCGTATCTGATTTTTTTCAGAATTTTAGTATAACATCCCGTGTAAAAAAAATTACATGTAAGACACATATGAAAAACGTGTGTGCAACATGTTGTTTAAAACATGTTTCATGCATGTATCTTGTGACCGAATCCCATATTAGAAAACCATGTACATTCGTGTTTGGTTCGTGTGGGGTTGATGTTTTATACATGTTTTATATATCTGCGAAACGTATGACGAATATGTGCATTATAAGCGTGTGGATACTTTCTTTTATCAACCTCAACACTATACTGTTTAATTAATATCATATTTATGTGTTATTCGTGTAAAAACATACCCTTGAACTCGAATGCATGTTATGTATACGTACAATACATATATTTTATATGTATTTTCGCATACTTGCTATTTACATGTACAATACATGTATTTTATATGTATTTTATATGTATTTTATATGTGTTTTCGCATACATGCTACTTACATGTACAATACATGTATTTTATATGCACAATACCTGTATTTTATATATTTTAAAATAAATAAGTAATTTCGGGTATATGTTTTACATATACATAGGTTAAATGTTTTCTATCTCTATGCGTAAAAGATATGTACAAAAATAAATATATTACACATTAATGTCTTTCATAGATTAATTTATTAATGTCTTTTGTACATTTTAGTGATATTTGCTGTACCATATACATTAATTTTTAAACAAACTCATTTATGGTATTTATTCCGGTTCATTTGAATTAGTTGGTTCTACAACAAAATTTGTATTATTTACAATTACATGAAAACACGAAACTTTAATACTATCTATAGGAATAGCTTCAGTAATATTATTTTGACTACACATATATATTGTAGGAATATACTTATTAATTAATTGACAAAAAAATGCTGGTTCTTTTGTACATACACTAACAATTGCATAAACGTCGCATTTATTACAAATATATTCGCAATCACATATTCTTACAAAATTTTTAATAATACCAATTTTTTGTTCATTATCTATTTCGTAAATACAGTAGGAGGAATTAGTTTTCTTTTTATTGATGTAAATGTCTGATTCATAATACTTGTTATTTTGCAATAATTTGCGAAATTGTAAACAATTATGTTCTTTTATATTCATTTGAATAAATGTTTTATTTTCTTCGATAACTTTTTTACTTTTTCTATTTTTCCAATAGCAAAACTATTATTTTTTATTAATGTAAGCTTACGTCTATGAGTACCAGATTGATTAATTGCTTTACAAAATTTATAGATTTGGCTATTGTGATTAAAGTACTGTTCAGTCAAGTTGGTAACTGAAATGAAATTGGATACTGCTGAACAAATTTGTAGTTGAGCATATTTTGAACCGTGAACAAAACCTTTCAATATTCCGTTAAGGTTTTCAAACGGAGAGCATGATGTTGACCACAAAGGTCCAAATTTTTTCACTACATCGGGTAAATGTAATAACAAATGTAATTACTTGTTCTATATTTCGGTCCATACAAATATTCAAACCTCATAACATACTCCTTTAGCAGTATAGTAGCTTCGACTATATTTTCATTGCTTACACTTGAATTATTTAATAATGACAATGCTAGTACAAGATAAATATGGTGTTCAAAGTATTCACGACGCATTATATCGTTTAAAATTGGTAAACTATAAACGTATAGAAAGATTTTAAATTCTGAAGCTTTGAAATAGAAAACATCAGTTATTGATCTTGGAATTCTAGTAATATATACTGGCGGTTTCAATGACAGAATTCTGGAATTTACTAAATTAATGTAATGAATTAGCGAGTACGGATTATTACGAAACGATGCTTCAACCAAAATTTAATCAAATTTTTAACTACTCCTTCGTACACGCAATGCATTACGTCTACAGCAGTAGTGCAGATGTAATCGGAGACGATTAAACGCATAGCCGATGGACCTTTTACGCCAAAGTAAGGTTTTCTAGTCGTATAAGCAATTTTTGCAAATGCTTCAGTTTCTGTCGTAGTTCTTAAATTTAAAGTTTCTTTAAATGGATAGGTTTGAACATTTTCAATCCTCTGCGTACGAATTTTGCATAACGAACAACCATAATCTCCATTAAATTGTTTTAGGGTTCAAAAACAAAGATTTAGCCGGTAAATCGCATGTACCGCAAATAATCTGTCCCCGTATTTTTTGCAATGAATTCAACCCATAAAAATTTACATCTATTCCCTTATATAAAAAAGCTAAATCTTGTCGAAACTGTGATATAAACATATTCGGGATTGGTTTTGAATAACCGAACCATAATCCGGCAAGAATAACATTTTCTTTTTTAAAACGTTCTGTATATGGAAGTTCGTTGATAGACAGATAAAGTGGCCAAACGTTAAATTTTGACGAATTAAACAAAGATATTCCATCAGTGTTCCACATCATAGAAAAATTACCTGGTTCTTTAAAAAACCATCATTAATTAAATTCTTATACACGTCACCGTCATAAATATCCTCATAGTTTCGATCATTCTTTTTAATTCGCGTTTGTGGATACCTAAGTAGTTCACAGAATCCTGACCGCTTAAAAATTTGTTTTACCTGATGTAACACTGGAATTTCTAAAAAATATGACACTTCTTGTGACTTGCATTGAAAACATTCTTTATCTGTATCTAATGTTAAAGTGCAAACGGAACAATAAAAATGTCGTTTAAGAGGAGTATGTATATCGTTAAAAAATTTTTTAAACTTGTATAAAGTAGTATAACAGAAGTTTGGAGTAGCACAGTGTAATGAAATTAGATTTAAAATTGCTGAAAGCAAAGCACCTGACATTTTAAATCGTAGGGCCACGGTTAAAATAGCAATACAGCTTTCTAAGACCGTAATTGGTGCACCTGAGTATAATGGTTTCTGAGCTTCATTAAGAACGTTATCATCATGTAACATTTGATCTTCGTTGTCAGACCATTCCTCACTTGTTGCTGATTCTGAAACGTCATCATTACTTACGACAGAAGATGAGCAGTCAAAAAAATCATCCATATCCGAATCTATTTCTGTATTTTCGCTATTTTCCAACATTTCTGTATCAAATTGTAAGTTGTTTGGCGCACATATGCTAGTTTCTAAAATTAAAATAATTAAAGATATTTTTACAAAGAGTAGTATTATTTACCAAAAAATAATGTATATGAAAAATATGTAAATATATGTACAAATAAATTAATATGCAGATAGTTTCTAATAAATAATATAATGAATTATTACACAATTTATAATATTCTAATTACTACCATAAAATTATCAAAATTGTACTTAAATAAATGATTTTATTTATTGTAATAAACTGCATTGTTATACCTGCAATATTTTCGTCCATTGACTGCGAATGACAACTCTTACTACTACTACTTGAATCTTCATCGGTCGCCTCTATTGACTCTACTTCGCTACTATCAGATACTGATGTACTTTTTTGCAGTGCACGTTTTAAACGATACTTGGTTGAAATAGATGCTTCTTGAAAATTTCTTATTCGTTTTGGCATTTTAAAAATTTAATATGAATTATAAATAAAAGTGTTTAAAATTCATATGCAAACATTTAATCTTTTGACGTTTATAATTGTTAAGAAATGAAGTTGCCTATTTACAAAAAAAAATCGTTAAAATTGAATGAAGTTGTTTGACATTCTGTCCGATGTTTTGACGTTGATCGCAAACGATTCTATAGTTTAGTTTTAACCTAAATCATGAATTATTACTTAGTTTTTTGGGCTAATGAAACATATAGTATTGTTGACGAGTCGAGAGTAATTTATAACCGGATGGCAGCCAGGAAGCGGAATGGAAAGGAAATTATTTTCCAGTGAAAATATTAAGAGAAAGCTGTAAGTAAAAACTAATTATATTTAAAAAATTGTTGCGTTTATACAGATAAATAATTATATTTATTATCTTATAACTTCTAATAATGTTGTTTTAATTTAAATTTTCGACTCATTAAATGATTAATTGTATAAAAGTTGCATAACCTTTAAAAAAAATTTTGTCTCTTTCAAGTACTAAAAAGAATAAGAATTGTACTTTTAAGAATTATATTTCTATAAATCAATATTAATGTATCGTACTGCTTTAGCTCGTCATTGTTTTTAATTTGAACATTAAAGAAATATAATATTTATAATATTTTGAATTTATTGTTTAGCCGATAAATCGTGGCTTACGTCCCTGGTAGTAACAAAAAATGGAGAAGTTTACCTTCCTGAGGATAAACCACGGGAAGCAGAAGTATCGCAAGATCGGGATGCTATTAATTTGCAAATAAAAAAAATAACAATAACAAACAAAAATCGATCCGCAATTTAGATGCAGAGGTTATGGATGCTTATAACATTTTGATGATATGTGTAGTTTATCACCTGAAAATAAATCTAATCTCAGCATCCTTTGTTCTACTCCTATTAACGAAATGTCAGCAGATGAAAAAGTGCATGATTGTCCGTTTCTTAAACAACTGTTTCCGGGTAAATGGAATCCATAATATTTACGTAAAAATTATTTATTTTCGAATGAAATCGTAATTTTGATTAATTATTATAATGCTTGTATTCCTTAACAATTAAATTTTATAGTTTTGAAGTATTTTTTAAAATTATTAATTATTATTCAATTTTTTGAACGTCTACATAGAAAATATTTTAAATAATAATTATTTTTATTCTAGTTAACGAAGAAACTGTAAAAATTTTAAGAAATATTATTAAATGTTTAGAATATGTAATTGAGCGCCCCAAACTACCTGCCAAAAAGCATATCAATTTAGTAAATATAGACTTTGATCCAGAAATTAAAAATGATATAGACAACTTAAAACCAGTAACACATAGTAATTCAAAAATGGTAAGCTACACTGTGTATGTGATTTATTTTTTATGCTGAAATTAAATATAAATACAATTTTATTTAATGAATTCCTTTTCTTTAGGTAAAATTATTGTCAAACTCGGATGTACTGATTTCCGAAGACGATTTATTCCTATTTAAAGGGATAAATAAAACTGACGTAAGAGAGATGACTCGATATCTTCTTAAATGTATTATTGGTGAGAAAGAATTATTGAAAATGACTCTAAGTGGAAAAGGGAAGAGCGAAGGTATGGTAGCCGTACCCAAAGAGATTTTAGTGGCTGTGGAGAGTAAGTTCGAATCGAGTCAAATTAGTTATGCTAAGGAAATGTCATACTCAATTTAAGCAACATAATCTTAATAATATATTTTAAAATGTTTAATTTAAATTGTTTTTTTTTAAATAAATGCAATTAACATAAATTTATTTAAATAATTTAAAAATATTAAGTGTTAAATGATTTTTATTATTTACCACATTGTTTTTTGTTTGCAGAGTATGTGGGAATAAAAAACATAAATCTATTAACTATTCGTCAGCCCAATTTAAGAATTGTGTAACACAATTTTTGAATACTCTGAGACAAACGAGGTTGAGGCAACCGTTGAAAAATACAGAATTAGAACCGCCTCTATCTCGCAAAAGAAAAATTTCTATAGATCATACTTTAAATGAAGATTGCTCTAAATCGTTTACAGAAGAAGATCAATTAATATTTAGTGATAATAACGAAGTAGACACTGAAAAACGAAGTAGAATGCATGAGTTAAAAAGTATAAAAATAATGGAAATTAATGAAAAATCAGATATGGAAATAGATTTAAATGAAAACACTTATAAACATGATAAAAAATTGAAAAACTGAATAAAAAAAATAAAATACCACAAGAGAAATTTAGTGAACTAGAAAAATTTAAAAATAAAGAATCAACAGAAAAGGCTAAAAATTGTGAAAATAAAATAGATAAAAATGGATCTAATGATAAACGAGTACTTGAAGTAAAGTCTATAACTGCATATAAAAAATGTTTGGATGGGAACATGGAAACTGAAAAAGAAAAAATTAATAAAAATGAGAATAGAGAAGATTATGAAAAGTGCAATAAAGAAACAATAAGTGAAAGAGAAAAATACAAAAAAAGAGAAAATAGAGAATTGGAAAAAATAAATAAAGGCAGAGAAAGAATACCCGAAACAATGAAGGAAAATAAATAAGCGAGCATGAAAGAGCAAATAAAGTAAACGCAAAAAATAATGATACTAAATCATATGAAAAGTTGATCTCAAATTATCAAAGACGAGAAAAGGAGAGGCACAGAAGTATTGACAGGGAATACTCTAATAGATCAGATAGGAGAGATCATAAGAGATCCGACAAAGCAAAAAAAAGATATTAACAAAATAAGCGCATGTGATAAACAAATATTTAATTTTGTAGCATTGAATGTAACAAACTACGTTATTTTTCTGCCATAATTTCATTATTGTAAAATTAAATGCAATAATTAGTTATAGTTGTTGGTACAATAGTTTATTGATTTTGAATTAATAAAGTAAATTATATTAAAATTGATTATTTAATTTGAGTTATGTATTAAACTAAATTGTACACAAATGCATATAAAAATTATATACATATAGAAATTTACGAGTGTTTGAAGTGTCACCGAATCTAAAATTGAATTTATAGATTTTTCAAAATGTTTTATTTGATAGCTTTCAACGAAATCGCTACTTTTTATTACATTTTATCACTATTACTTTTTTAATCTTTATAATCTTTTCTTATTTAATTTATATAAACATATGTGAGGAACTGCGAAAAATTGAAAAATTTTATTGTTAATCATATATATATATATCATTCTCGACTATAATTATCATTGAACAACGATATGTTGTAAAAGAAAATTCTAATCGAGAAGAGTCTCTTAGTTTTGTCACGCGCGTATCTTTGAAATATAAACATCCACTTAAGATGCCATCGCCCAGTTTCTCACAGTTTAAATGACGCATATACACTAAGCCTAATTTGGAAATTGTTTAGTCTCTTTTAAAATATTTAAGTTAACATTTAGTCATACGTTACTATTTTAATTTTTACTTTAACATTTAAGCAATAACGCGAATAGAATATTTTTGTACTTATAGTGTTACTATAGAAAGTAATTGGATGTAACGATTAAATTAAATACACTTTATTTCATTAACCAAATATTATTTATATTTATTAATTCAACGTTTTAATTACAAATATACACATATGTGTCTAATTTTTTTTATCCAATTACTCTCTAGTGTTCTAAAAGTTTATAATAAACAATAAAATTATATTTAATTCATCAATTAATAAATAAAGTTTATGAAATAAAATAAATACAATTAATCATTTATATAAGAGAATAAAAGTATTAACACATATTAATTGTTTAAATAATAATTAATTGTTAAAGATAACTTTATTTTCATAGTAAACTATATTTTTTCTTATTTAAATTTCATATTTGTTTAAATTCTACGTAAAAATAAGGTTATACAATTTTTTATTTGTAAACTTTAATGCGTAATATAATAGTTAGTAAATTATTATAGTTATTAATATTATTGTCAAAAATCGTAAAAGGAAAAGAAAAAAAGGGGAAGTTACTCCCACTCAATACTGTATCGATGAACTATGACCGATAGTATATAAGGGCAAAGAAAATTCGGCGTCGCGCTTGATTAGTCAGTAGTCCATAGGCTTTGACAGTCGCCACATTAAGTCTTAGTCCATAGGCTTTGACACTCGCGTATTAAAATTAAATTTTAAATTAAAGATTAATCAGTAGTCCATAGGCTCTGATAATCTTTAATTTGCTTTGTAAAAGGTTATTATTTTCTTTTCTTTTTACTGATTTTATAAAATCAGTGTATTTTCAACGGAACAACAAATAAGGTAAATAAACTTTTATTCAATAAATTTATAACATATTAATTAACCTGAATAAAACTATCCTTATTTTTGTATTTCTCAAAAGAAAGACCGCTTTTGAACTGCGATCTATCTTTATATTCCTATCTATTTTCTTTTGCTTTAGAACTGCAAAAGAAATCTATAACTTTTATGTATACTTATATGCATACTAACAAAATTAATTAGATAAAGAAGCTGTTGAGCTGCTTCTTTACAAAAAACCAAAAACGTATATAACAATTCGTTCAAACCGCAAGTTTGAATTTTCATCTCTACTCACTTCTCTCTCTCTCTCCTCCTCTCTCTCTCTTTCTCTCTTCTTCGCGTGACTTCGTCTTAGCGAGCTCACACGTGGAGTCGAGTGGAGGGGCGATCTTTCAAGTACCTTCGTCTCCTATCCTTTTTCCTTCTCTTCGGTGCATAATCTAGCAGTATTAGATTTATACACTAATTTTTCCCTCTCTGCCCATCCTGGCAACTCTTTTCATTCGCTTTTACTTTTTTTTTCTCCTAATACTCTGTTATACGCTGTAGTGCTGCGTATTTGAGTACTTTATATTTTAGTTTACATATATTTATAATTATAAGATATTTATTATTAAATTTATCTCTTTATAACTGGTTGTCGTGGCCCGTAGGTTCCTTCAATTTTTTTTTCTCATTTCCTTACCAGTCTTTAATTTTTTTGCTTTAGAGCTGCGAAAAATTAATATAAGACATCCTATAGAAGTGCTGGAGAGCTGCACTTCAATCCTTCAAAATTTCCAACTATCCGCTGATCAAATATTATATAAATTTGGAGCTTTAGATCTGCTTCATTTTTATGTAAGATTTGAGTTGAAGCAAATAATAAATTATTTTTATAAACGCTTCAGAACTGCTGTTTATGATATAATTTATTTATAAACCTGACAAGTATTTCCTCAGCTCGCTTTAGAACTGTCGAGCATTAGACCCGTCACACGACACAAAAATTAGTATTTTCGCGTTCGCGTCCCTAACACAACAATTATATATATATTTGCATATAAATAATATTATATTATAAAATAAAAGAATTGGTTAAATATAATAGGGTCCGTTTTAACGGTTTGATCCAAGACAAGTACCCACCAATTAATAATACTAGCCGCTCGGTATTGTTAATAACTTTTCCTTACAAAAACAAATATTTTCTTTTATTATTATTTTATTGACAGGGAAAACGACACGATAACGACGTTTGCGCGATTTGCAAACGTCACAGTCAAAAATTTGGTGACAGCGGTGGGATTGGTTTAATTACTTTGAATTTTTATATTTATATATCGATATTTTTATTTTTTTTTTTTCCTTTAATAAAATAATTTGTCGAATAAACCTGTTTATTTAACCAAAAATTTTCTTTTTCTTTTTATTGCATGCGCTTTTTCACTAACACCTAAACATATATGTGATTTATAACATAAATTTATAACAACAAAAAATTAATTATTTAATCTTGTATTGATAATAAAATAAAATCACATAATTGTTTAGCAAATATTTTTAGCTAGGTTTTCAGGTTCAGTTATCATCAGGTAGATAATACTGCCAATAATAGGCCCAATCATTTTTTTTTTTTTTTACAAATTATATGTATATCGCGAGCATTATTATAAATAATTTTTTTTCCTCATCGTATATAAAATTTATTGCCAAAAAGATCGTTTTTGAAAAGTTAAAGATTAATAATAGTGAATAAATTTTTTTTTGTTATAAAAAAAAAAAATCTCTACCACGATTACCTCAATAATTTAATAAATCTACCGAACTAGGCTTTCTTAAATTTTAAACTATTGTCAGTTTTGAACTGTCAAAATTTAAGAAATTACTTATAATAAATAATTAGAATAATATATATACATATATTGATTATAATATCTCGTAATAAAACTGAAAAAAAAAAAAACCCCCGACTTTCAATGAGTCCATTTATAGAGATTTTTGGAGAAGAAAATTCTTTGCTTTATAGAGTATATAACCTCGAAAATATTTTACCGAATTTAACACATAGAATACGCAATCAATTTCAACTCTTACGGTTAGACCGAGAGGAATTTGGACGATTAATAGAAGCTGATAGAACCATTGGCAGATTAGCTGCGGATGCTCACTTTAAAATTGACGCACTTCAAAAGGAAGTTAACATTTTAAAAGGGCTTCTAACTAGCATAACAAAAGCCACTCTTCATTTGTTTAAAAATCAACAACCCGATAATATCGACTTAGAAATTCATAAATTGGAAAAAGCCTTGGCAAAATTACAAATTAAATAGATACCTAAATAAAGTAGAATAATTTTAAAGTAAATTACGGATAAAACATAGAATTTAATATTTTATTTAATTTCCACATTACCCATCGGTTTAATTGAATTATAACTAATTATAATACTTTTAGCTAATTGTAAAAATATATATAAATATATTTAATAACTGTATAAATTCATATCATTCAAATAAACATTAATAAAAATATAATAATCAAAATGGACGCAGATCAAACAAGACAGTTTGTGACGTCAATGCACAATATGTCTTTAAATATGACAATGCAATCAGCCACTATGCACATACCCTTTTTCGACGGCAAAAATATGCCTTTGAAGACATTTATTCAAGATGTTGAAAATGGCAGTGCAATAGCGGGAGATCAAGAAATCGCATTTGTCAATGCAGTTAAATCTAAATTAAGAGGTTTAGCACGCGATTGCCTCGATGGAGTGCTAATCAATTCGATACAAGCATTGACAAACGAACTAAAAAAATACTTTACTCCTCGCAGAAATTATGCAGATTTTTGCGCAGAATTGCAAAATGTTCGAATGTACCGATCTGAAACAGTTACTGAATTTTTTCTTAGAGTAAAAAAATTACAAGGCTCTACCGAAGCCGCGCTAATAAATGAGTACGGTCCCACAAACGCTAATTCACCTATTGTAAGAGATATGGCCATAAAGGGTTTCTCGAAAGGCTTACGAGATGATCTTAGTTATGGAGTAACTCTTACTAACCCAGAAACTTTGCAAGCTGCATATAACACCGCGACAAGACTCGAACAACAATCCATAAATAGATCACGACATTCTGAAGACGCGTATCAAACAAGAATAACTCGAAATGAATCACCGCATCGGACAGACTATTATAATCGAGAGGAGTACCAAGCAAGATCACCACGTCGCGAATCACCTATACGACCTGACAATTTTAATTATCATGATCCTTACCAAAAACCCAGAAACTTATATACAAACCAAAGGCAAGATTATGATACCCCTCGCCAAATTTTGCGCCGCGAAAATAGCCCATATAGAAGAGAATACGGTTACCACGACAATTATACACGTCGTTCTCATAGTCCTGAATTTCCAATAAGAAGAAACAATAGTCCTTACAATCAAAATTGGCATTATAATAGACAAGAGAGAGACAATTATTCAAGGCAAGGAGAAAATGAACATAATCTGCGACCGAGATCACCTTCTCCCCATTTAAACTCGAACATGGTTCGGCAGAGCAGCGCGTCCCCGAACCCCAGCCAAACGAAATCGCGCACAGTAAAATTTACAGACCCACAAAAGGAATCCGACTTGCAAAAATAGATAAATTAGCACCCATAGTTAATTTAAAAATCCCAGAACTTAAAAATTTATATGGAAATTTTTTAATTGACACTGGCTCCGATGTGAACTTGGTTAAATCAACAACATTAAGGTACAATACGAAAATAGAATATGAAGATACCATTAATCTCTTTGGTATATCTGGAAGCAAGGTATCCACCCTCGGATCCTGTGATCTTCATATACAAGGTAGACCTGTCAATTTTCATCTAAGTGATAGTTTTCTTCCAGATAATTGTGATGGAATCTTGGGTACAGAATTTTTAGCGAAAGAAAAAGCTGAAATATCTTTCCATAACCAGACTTTAGTTACAGCAAATGCACCCATTACACCTATACCATTCATTTTACAAAATCAACCCGAAAATGAGTATCAAGATAATGTTACTGGGCAATATTATACTATTAAAGCCCGCTGTAGACAAGCAATTTCTATTCCAATAAAAAATAATATACCTGAAGGATATATAGAGCGAGTTAAGTTACCCGAAGGAATATACCTAGGTAACGCAGCCGTTAAAAACCATGGTGGCAAATGTTATGCCTTCATAGTGAATACTCACAATAGAGACACTAAAGTTTATATTCCCCCACAAACAATAGAACCTTTTGAAACAAATGATATAATTGATAATTTTAGAGATTTCCCTTTTCCGTCTGACACAAATAAAAATTTTTATAGTCGATTTGAAGAATTGAAAAAAAATTTACACATTGAACACCTAAACACTGAAGAAACAGATAGTATAATGCCGCTAATTGAAGAGTTTCAAGACATTTTTCACTTATCGAGCGAAACTTTGCCTGCAACAAATATTTGTAAACACAAAATTCCGACGATTGACGAACAACCGATAAACACTCGCCAATATAGATATCCACCAATACATAAAGAAGAAATAAATAAACAGATTAATCAAATGTTAAAACAAGGAATAATACAGTCGTCTAGTTCTCCTTACAACTCACCATTATGGATAGTTCCCAAAAAACCGGATTCCAAAGGTAACAAGCGATGGAGACTCGTAATTGACTTTAGGAAATTGAACGAAAAAACTATAGGAGACGCCTACCCGCTCCCTAACATTAACGAAATATTGGATCGTCTAGGAGCAGCAAAATACTTCAGTATTTTCGATTTGTCAAGCGGATTTCATCAGATATTAATGGACGAAAAAGATAGGTGCAAAACAGCCTTTAGCACACCTGGAGGACATTACGAATATGTTCGAATGCCCTTTGGATTAAAAAATGCCCCTGCACAATTTCAACGTGCAATGGAAATCGCACTGTCTGGTCTTGTAGAAATCGAAGTATTTATATACATCGACGACATAGTAGTCTATGCAAGTTCATTACAAGAACATCAAAATAAATTAAAAAAATTATTCAAGCTATTAAGATCCGCAAATTTGCGATTACAGCCAGACAAATGTGAATTTTTAAGAAAAGAAGTTTGTTACCTAGGACATATAATTTCAGATAAAGGTGTTAGACCAAATCCCGATAAAATCAAAGATGTATTGAATTTCCCAAGACCTAAAACACCCAAAAACGTTAGAGAATTTTTGGGACTAGCAGGATATTATCGTCGTTTCATTGAAAATTTTTCTAAACGTGCAAAACCGCTTTCAGATTTATTAAAAAAAGAATCAGAATTTAAATGGACATCTGAACAAGAAAATAGTTTTCAGGACTTAAAAAACACCTTATGCAAAGAACCAATTTTACAATACCCCGACTTCACTAAACCATTTATTCTTACTACCGACTCATCTAACGTTGCCATTGGTGCAGTACTTAGCCAAGGACCAATTGGAAGAGATTTGCCAATTGCTTATACCTCTCGAGTACTCAACGATGCCGAGAAAAATTACTCAACAACCGAAAAGGAGTGTCTTGCATTTGTATACGCCGTAAATCATTTTAGACCTTATTTGTTTGGTCGAGAATTTACTTTAATAACAGACCACCGACCACTCGTTTGGTTACATTCAGTTAAAGACCCGAGTTCGCGATTAGTACGATGGAGACTAAGATTAGCCGAATATCAATATAAAATAGTTCATAAACCCGGAAAAACCAACTTAAACGCTGATGCTTTATCACGCAACCCACCCGAAGTAAATGTTTACCCAATCACTGAAGAAAACGTAACAACCGAGAAAAGGAAAAGAGGAAGACCACGTAAAGATTCTCAACCTGCCCTACCACCCCAAAATCCTGTAACTTCCACACCAATTGCCTCTCGTTTAAGATCCAAGGACCCAATAAAATATCAAACATCAACACCACCGCTTTATAATGAAACCTCAGACAAAGAATCAGATTCAGACGAAGAAGTAGAACCACCATCCCCTTCCATACGTCGAAGTATGTTACCCAGTCTTGTACCACAACCTCCTTACTTACCCCCAAAAGAATCTGAAATTTTAACGGATGACGAAAGTGTATCCGAACTCTTTCGCATTAACAACGAAGATGACTCAAGCGATGAGGAAACGCCTTCAAGATTAGAAGATATAGCCAAAGATTTACAGCATAATGAATCTGACCCATCATTTTCAAAATTAGAAAATGCTATAGAAATGGTCAAATCAATTGCTGAAGATATGGGAAAAATTAATTCATTCATTGAAGATTTAAACCAAAAACCTGGTGCTTCAAAATCCAATTCCACTCCTTCCATTTCCACGACAAATGAACAAAATCTATCTAGACAACCAAACCCTTTATTCCATTCCACTCCGTTCTTTCATACCCTTGATCAACACCGATATACACCATTGAATAATCTAACCATACCATTGGAAGAAGATGAAGATGAACAAGCAGAAGAAGAAAATAATATCTCTCAAGAGGAAAATAATGGACAAACTATTGTAAGAGAACCTACAATTACAATTCCCAATAATACTCTATCGTCTAGTATACCTGATGAAATAGAAACAAACCATAACGAAATTTCAACCGAATTTGCAATTACTGGTACTAACGAATCGCTAACCTTTAGAAAATCAAATTACGTTCATTTTATGTCAGCGGATTGTGAGTTGACAAAACCAATTGGAAAATTATTATATGAAATTGGAGCATTTAATTTAGAAGCTATTAGAGACAAAAATCCAACAAAAGGACAAATAATTATTACAGAAAAAGGAAAATATAAAATATTTCATATAATATGCAAAAATCATCATTTTGATAAAATAGATTTAAAGGACATAAGAAATGGTTTAGAAAAATTATCCGACATAATATCTAAGGAGAAAATACGCGAATTTAGAATCTCCAGAGTACACGATGAAACTGAATTTCTCCCAAGTAATGGATTATTAAACCTGTTAAAAAACGTATTTAGCAATAGCCCAATAAAAATAACACTATGTTATGGTCAAACCATTTTTGCACCAGAAGAACACCGAGAAACCATACTAAAAGAAGCTCATGATAGTTTAGTTGGAGGACATAAAGGGATTACCAAAACTTACAGACGAATTAGAGAAAAATTTTACTGGCCGAACATGAAAAATGAAATCACTGAATATGTGAGAACTTGTCATACATGTCAAACTCAAAAATTATCAAGAATAAAAACAAAAATGCCAATGATAATTACGGACACACCAATTGAACCATTTGCTAAAATAGGACTAGACACAGTAGGACCTCTACCAACAACACCCAATGGAAATAAACATATTTTAACTATGCAATGTTTATTAACAAAATATTGCATAGCTGTACCAATACCAAATATAAAAGCCACAACTGTTGCTCATGCTTTCGCTACCCATTTCATCTCAATCTATGGAGCACCCTCGACAGTACTTTCAGATAGAGGAACAAGCTTTTTAAACAAAGTATTTAGGGATTTAGCAAAAATTTTCAAAATTAATCACGTGACCACTTCCGGTTACACTCCCCAAAGTAATGGTTCGATCGAGAGAAGCCATATTGTCCTTACTGAGTACTTGAAAAATAATATAGAATATTATGAAGATTGGGATAATCTAGTACCTTTCGCTATGTTTTCATATAACACTTCTGAACACGCTGCAACAAAATTCACACCTTATGAAATGGTATTCGGAAGACCAGCTAGATCTCCATCATCTATATTTCATAATAAAAATTTAGAAACGTATTCCGATTATGTTTCTGAGTTAGTTACAAGATTAAATGAAATTAACATACTAGGAGCACAAAATTTGAATAAAGCAAAATTAACCGAAAAATACTATTATGATCTACATGCCAAAGAAATAGATTTTAAAGAAGGAGATCAAGTCATGGTCCTCCGAGAACCAAAGAAACATAAATTCGATTCACAATATCATGGTCCATATACAATCATAGAAATAACGGAAAAAAATAACGTTATAATAGAAGATGAAAACGGAAAACGCTATTTAAAACATCCTAATAAGCTAAAAATATTCAATGACTAAAACTCTTTCAGATTAAATAAATACAATGAAAACGGTGAACCTACTGTCAATGCTAACAGTTATTCTCTACCTTACAACTTATATCAATGGATTCAATTATCGGTTACAACTGCGGAGGACAAGGATTAAATATAACGAGAATTTCAACATTAGGTGTAAGAGAATGTGACATTACATCGCCACGGACAAAAATAATACAAAAATTTATACGCCTCTTACAAACTGCAAAATTTGGTACAACAGAAGTAAGGCAATGCAAGATTGAAATATCTAGAACCATCTACCATTGTGGTATGCATTCACATGTATCTGTAGTAGCTGGAGGACAACTCGAGTATATTCAAGAAGTCTCTCGAGGAAGTTGCGATCAAATGCATGCCATAGGCGCTGTTAAAATAGGATACAATACTATCATCTCAGGATTACAACCAAATAGCACTACTGTCCGAGCAATCACTTTAGCAGGATCTTTACAACATGACGGTACGTGCGAAGGCACTCAATATTCCGAAATGCATGGAACATGGAATAATGTTGTAGTACAAGCTAGTGTGAGAATAACCCTTACCTCATATACAGGGAGCACTAATACTAATAACGATCAAATCCGATTAAGATCCGGAACCATCTGCAAATTATCAAAGGAAACCTGTATGGACAACATAGGAGGACAAACCTTCTGGAGAAACATGCCCAATAGTAACTGCAAATTCGAAGATTATCAAGTTTTATACGAAGGAATGGCACATATAACTACTAACTTGGACGAACAGACACCTAAACCTTTGTTTACTGTTATAAATAAAGATTATACATTTTCATTGATTAGCACTGGAAAAATTCAAGTCTGTGGTTATATGTTCCTCAAAACCGAACATCCAAAATTATTTATATCCGAAGCAAGCGATGATGAAGCCCCATTTGCGCAAACAAAAACATCTCTCTCCGAAAACATTGATATTTTTACTTATGTAAATTCGAAATTCGTATATGTAGAACGCCATGTTCGAAGACAAATTGATCGATTATATCGCGATATATTAATGCAGAAATGTTTGGTAGAACGAAAAGTTCTTAAAAACCTTCTTTCCTTTTCCACTATTAAACCCGACGAATTCGCATATAACCTTATAGGAGAACCAGGATACATAGCCGTCATCACAGGTGAAGTTACCAGATTGATTAAATGCTTACCAGTTCAAGTAACAATAAGACGCACTGACAAATGTTACACTGAATTACCCGTTTGGAAAGGTAATACAACATATTTTCTTACGCCAAAAACACATATTTTATTAAGAAAAGGAACTGAAATCCCGTGTGACGCAGCAATACCATCTATATATAAAATAAACGATCATTGGTATGAGTTTGTGCCTAACCCCAGGAAAACTACACCACCAGAAGTATTGGAAGCAAATGTACCATTTGATTGGACTTATGAAGATCCAGGAGCACTAGCAACCAGCGGAATCTACACCACAGAAGAACTAAACAACTTACAAGAAAGAATTATGTTCCCTATGGAACAACCTGCTGTTTTAAACACACTTACAAGAAGTATTACTGGTCAACCCATAGAAGATCCAAGTATTTCAATCCATAATCTCATAAATGAGGAAACCATAGAACGCATGACTACTTCATTTTGGCATAGATTATGGAATAAATTTTCTCTATTTGGTAACGCAATATCTGGAATTATTGGAATATACTTGGCAATAAAATCAATTAAATCAGCTGCAGATACGATATTACATGGCTATGCTCTACACCAAGCATACGGCTGGTCCATAAAACTATTAGCTGCTATATGGAATTCATTAACCCAATTATTGCTTCATTCCGCTCACAGAAAACATCATTACCAACGATCCCAGACTGTAGATACGACAGAACCAAAAACAGAAGAAACAAACGAAACTACAATTAACCTTGAACGTACTCTATCATCAAATATTCCATAAATAAGAACACTTAATTCTGACAAATATTTCTGCAAAAATATAAAAAAAAAAAAAAATAATAATAATAACAAAAAAAATGTATTAATAAGTAAAGTAGTTGTAGTTAAAACTAACACTGTAGTTATCAAAGCTTAATCGAGTAGATTAGAATGTTTTACTAATATTTTACAAAATATATATATGTATGTAATTACAGCTGCAGAACTGCTGTAACGTTCTTGTCAGAAAAAAAAAATGGACAGTCGAAATAATGTCGAACTCACAGCCGGTAAAAAGAAGAAAAAACGAGGAGGTAAAAACACTCGCTTACGCTGGGAGTACAAGAAATTTATGATGGCTTCTAATGTTGCTAATGCAAACATGGGCGCTACAGATTTCAAAGAATTTCTAGAGCAGACTAATCTAGAATTATCAAACATATTTCACGTGCAAGAAATCATAGAAATGAATCCTGATCCGAAAAATTACTATACCACAAATATGGAAACCGAACAAATAGACCCACTTTTCATAGATCCAAATATTTTTAATAAAGATCATATAGTGAACGAAAAGAATCCAGATATAGAACGTACAAATTCTCATATCACATGTGAAAAACCATCATGCGAACATCAAATTATGTTAAGATCTAGCCCACTTTCATCAATCGAAGAAGAAACGTATTCACCGAACTACAGACCTCCAACACCTCGATACTCTCCTCCTCGTAACTTGACAGAGAAGAAGACCCACAAACACAAACGAACAAAGAAACACAAAAAACATAAAAAGGAATCAAAGAGTAAAAGAAAAGGAAAACCAAAGCCATACAGAATTCCGAAAACCAATGTATACAAACCCGGACCACCAGGACAAACCCAGGGACGACTATTTTAGAATAAATAAAATTTTGGAAGAGTTACCATACGGCAACTTTCCAAATTAGGAGGGTCATGTGAGGAACTGCGAAAAATTGAAAAATTTTATTGTTAATCATATATATATATATATCATTCTCGACTATAATTATCATTGAACAACGATATGTTGTAAAAGAAAATTCTAATCGAGAAGAGTCTCTTAGTTTTGTCACGCGCGTATCTTTGAAATATAAACATCCACTTAAGATGCCATCGCCCAGTTTCTCACAGTTTAAATGACGCATATACACTAAGCCTAATTTGGAAATTGTTTAGTCTCTTTTAAAATATTTAAGTTAACATTTAGTCATACGTTACTATTTTAATTTTTACTTTAACATTTAAGCAATAACGCGAATAGAATATTTTTGTACTTATAGTGTTACTATAGAAAGTAATTGGATGTAACGATTAAATTAAATACACTTTATTTCATTAACCAAATATTATTTATATTTATTAATTCAACGTTTTAATTACAAATATACACATATGTGTCTAATTTTTTTATCCAATTACTCTCTAGTGTTCTAAAAGTTTATAATAAACAATAAAATTATATTTAATTCATCAATTAATAAATAAAGTTTATGAAATAAAATAAATACAATTAATCATTTATATAAGAGAATAAAAGTATTAACACATATTAATTGTTTAAATAATAATTAATTGTTAAAGATAACTTTATTTTCATAGTAAACTATATTTTTTCTTATTTAAATTTCATATTTGTTTAAATTCTACGTAAAAATAAGGTTATACAATTTTTATTTGTAAACTTTAATGCGTAATATAATAGTTAGTAAATTATTATAGTTATTAATATTATTGTCAAAAATCGTAAAAGGAAAAGAAAAAAAAGGGGAAGTTACTCCCACTCAATACTGTATCGATGAACTATGACCGATAGTATATAAGGGCAAAGAAAATTCGGCGTCGCGCTTGATTAGTCAGTAGTCCATAGGCTTTGACAGTCGCCACATTAAGTCTTAGTCCATAGGCTTTGACACTCGCGTATTAAAATTAAATTTTAAATTAAAGATTAATCAGTAGTCCATAGGCTCTGATAATCTTTAATTTGCTTTGTAAAAGGTTATTATTTTCTTTTCTTTTTACTGATTTTATAAAATCAGTGTATTTTCAACGGAACAACAAATAAGGTAAATAAACTTTTATTCAAATAAATTTATAACATATTAATTAACCTGAATAAAACTATCCTTATTTTTGTATTTCTCAAAAGAAAGACCGCTTTTGAACTGCGATCTATCTTTATATTCCTATCTATTTTCTTTTGCTTTAGAACTGCAAAAGAAATCTATAACTTTTATGTATACTTATATGCATACTAACAAAATTAATTAGATAAAGAAGCTGTTGAGCTGCTTCTTTACAAAAAACCAAAAACGTATATAACAATTCGTTCAAACCGCAAGTTTGAATTTTCATCTCTACTCACTTCTCTCTCTCTCTCCCTCTCTCTCTCTCTTTCTCTCTTCTTCGCGTGACTTCGTCTTAGCGAGCTCACACGTGGAGTCGAGTGGAGGGGCGATCTTTCAAGTACCTTCGTCTCCTATCCTTTTTCCTTCTCTTCGGTGCATAATCTAGCAGTATTAGATTTATACACTAATTTTTCCCTCTCTGCCCATCCTGGCAACTCTTTTCATTCGCTTTTACTTTTTTTTTCTCCTAATACTCTGTTATACGCTGTAGTGCTGCGTATTTGAGTACTTTATATTTTAGTTTACATATATTTATAATTATAAGATATTTATTATTAAATTTATCTCTTTATAACTGGTTGTCGTGGCCCGTAGGTTCCTTCAATTTTTTTTTCTCATTTCCTTACCAGTCTTTAATTTTTTTGCTTTAGAGCTGCGAAAAATTAATATAAGACATCCTATAGAAGTGCTGGAGAGCTGCACTTCAATCCTTCAAAATTTCCAACTATCCGCTGATCAAATATTATATAAATTTGGAGCTTTAGATCTGCTTCATTTTTATGTAAGATTTGAGTTGAAGCAAATAATAAATTATTTTTATAAACGCTTCAGAACTGCTGTTTATGATATAATTTATTTATAAACCTGACAAGTATTTCCTCAGCTCGCTTTAGAACTGTCGAGCATTAGACCCGTCACACGACACAAAAATTAGTATTTTCGCGTTCGCGTCCCTAACACAACAATTATATATATATTTGCATATAAATAATATTATATTATAAAATAAAAGAATTGGTTAAATATAATAGGGTCCGTTTTAACGGTTTGATCCAAGACAAGTACCCACCAATTAATAATACTAGCCGCTCGGTATTGTTAATAACTTTTCCTTACAAAAACAAATATTTTCTTTTATTATTATTTTATTGACCGGGAAAACGACACGATAACGACGTTTGCGCGATTTGCAAACGTCACACATAGAAGAATGTAGTGGCATACATAAATAAAATATGTGGGCGTAATAAATGTATTGTACATGTAAGTAGCATGTATGTGAAAAAACATATAAAATACATGTATTGTACATGTAAGTAGTATGTATGCGAAAATACATATAAAATACATGTATTGTACATGTAAATAGCAAGTATGCGAAAATACATATAAAATATATGTATTGTACGTATACATAACATGCATTCGAGTTCAAGGGTATGTTTTTACACGAATAACACATAAATATGATATTAATTAAACAGTATAGTGTTGAGGTTGATAAAAGAAAGTATCCACACGCTTATAATGCACATATTCGTCATACGTTTCGCAGATATATAAAACATGTATAAAACATCAACCCCACACGAACCAAACACGAATGTACATGGTTTTCTAATATGGGATTCGGTCACAAGATACATGCATGAAACATGTTTTAATCAACATGTCGCACACACGTTTTTCATATGTGTCTTACATGTAATTTTTTTTTCACGGGATCTTAAATAGGTCCGACATCCCGTTAAAAGAAAATTTATAAGAAAGTATGACTTCCAAATTTTACACCACGCATTTGACAGTCTTGCGATTCGTATATGCGTTACGAAAAAAAAAAAAAAAATGTCGTTTTCGTATACTAAACAGCAAGTGTTCGAGAATATCTATACCGTATAAATAAAGAATTGCTTTTTTTCTGTTTCCAACGCGAAAAAAAATCTACTAAAAGTAGATTACGCCGACGAAAAAGAGAGAAAGAGATAGAGGTAAAACGTCCAAATATTAGAATTCCAAAATCTCGAGTCCTCTGGTCGCGCTGTAAAACGAGCGTAAATTTTGTCGTCCGCCAACCCTATATATATATATATATATCTATACATGCGCATTCATTTAGTCGTCGGAGTACGAGCGCGGAAAAAAACTTAATAATAACAAAAAACCGTTGCGAATTTTAAAGGAGAGAAACGGCGACTCCGGTCTCTAAGTCCAAAGAACTTAATACCGGCGCAGTGTGTATAATGAATACACACGTAAAACTAGAGTAAAGAGCGAGTTAAAGAGAAAATAAAGAGCTGTTACGGAAGACGCATATATATTTATACAATATCATTTTTTTCTATCACCGTTTCGTTAATACCCCAAACCATTCAAACTGTGCAAACGCGAATGATCGTCCTTTAAGGAATGAGAAATTAATTTTTTTTATTTATTTCAATTCATTAGTCGTCGTTATAATTTATTCATTATCGTATAAAACAAACGTCTATACAAATCGAATTAAAAGAAAATTTACGATTTTATATACTACTGTTTGTTTTTCTCGTTCACGCGATTAATTCGTTATTTTTCACTTGCGAGTGTAACGCTCGTACATTCGCGTCGATTTTCAGAATTATGAAGAGGCGACGCGGCGCGCTTAAATTTACAAACCAAAAGGTTGTACAAACCGGGTGTATTTTTCAATCGTAAATACATATACATTTTTTCATTACAGTATATTTTATCGAAAATGTACGGTAATTTTTATTTATCCATTTATTTTTTCTCGTATATTTTTATATATATATAGACATATATACACATATGATACGTATTTTATTTTAAACAAACTTTTACGTACTTATAATTATATTTTTTTACACGGAAAAGATGCGTTTAAAAATATATCATGTAGATAATTAACGTTGACACTTTGATGTATCCGTATATACAGTATGGTTTCGGTGTAACACAGTTAATCGTATATGTATAGATCGTGAAATTTAAATAAATTCGGTTTATTGAATTATTGAATTAAGAAATTAAAATTTGGTGCATGTATATATATCGCGTAACAAATTGAAGAAAATTATAAATTGAAATTTAACTACCGGTAACTAGTTGTACCAACTTTAATTTTGAGTTTAGTTAACCTTCTTTACCATTTTAATTATATAAGTAAATTCCCTCAAGTAATTCTTAAACTTTGAGTAAATTTTCTTATTTTAGTAGAAGAGTATATATATAACTGTACCAACATAAACGAACGTTTCGATCTGTGTAAACTCTTCCAAGCCATGGCTTTCTTCTCCTTCTCTCTCTATATATATGTATATCTATATACAATATATGTATATTTATTAAATAAACCTTCCTAAGTCAAGAATATAACCTTCGGTATACATTTTATCATTTAATGTGTATAAACCATTATACAATATTACGAAATTGGTAAACAAGTTTGCGCATATTACGATCGTGCAGAATATATAATAAATAATTGTGTAAACGTAGTTTATATAACAATATTTGTATCAGTAAGATTTTTCATAAAATAATATTTTTAAACAATATGATCTATTGATAAATTGTTGTTAATGTCTTATTTACTTTGCGCGCGCGGATGTTTGATAGAATTCGATTTTTAAAATACATATACATATAAATGCCTGTATATATACGTTCATGTGTTTTTTCCGTAATAATTGTGAATGGTTTATATATATATACATATATATATATACTGATTAAAAGTTTATTAATGAGACATTAGTTGCAATATTTAGTATACGGACAATATAAAAGCTCTTTATTATCGAAAACTCGGAAAAAACGGTGAATAGAAACATATATGCTCTATTAAAAATGATATCGATTGTTTCTCTCCCCTTCTTTTTTTTGCAAACAACTTTTTAATAGATGTTTTGTATATAAACATATATTGCAAATTGTTGAATTCATCTGTCAAACTTTTAATCTAGGTTGAGAATTATAAATACTGATTTCTCTGTAATAGACATCTATAAAACAATTATTTTATAAATAATGAGAGTTGGACAAAAAGAATTATACAAAACATTGTGCTATTAAACAATAGTTTAATATTACACGAACAAAAAATTAATTTGACGTGTCTAAAATTAATTCGTACTGCATATTACAAAGCTGTCATTATAGGAAAAAACTTTTTTTTAAATTATATCATCGAGCCTTGATGCTTGTACCAATACTAATTAAAACTAAAAATCCAAATATTCGTTATCTGTGAAAATTTGCCGAACCGATGTGAATACGAATTTTGTCATTCGAGTGAATGTTTACATTTTGAAAGTTAACGAATTATTTACGTAAAAATCGAGAAGATGGGATGTTAATTATTTTTTTATTATATACTAAAAGTATATGAAACTCGGATTTTAAAACAAATGCGATGCGTGATGTATAAATTTAATCAAAACTCAATTCACTCATTTCGCTCCACAGGAATGAATAAATCTGAATGATTCAATAATTACGAAATATTATAACACGTATTATTATAACATTATAACATAAACTATAATTATTTAAGATATTATTATGTTGCAATTGGTAAATTTTAGATTAATTATTTCAACAATAGGAAAATAATATTTGTTTACTGTCATCTCTTTCAAATCGACAGATAAAAAAATATCTATGAATAATTCAACTATGTATTATATTTTACAAATTGTCGTACTTATTCTAATTTTGGTGTGTTTTTTTTTGTAATATAAAAATATGAAGACAGCCGAGTTATATATTACTTGCCAATTGCCACTTTTACGAAAGTTATTAGACTTCTAACAATAATTTTAATGAAAATTACTTCCAATTTAATTACATATTACTCCGAAACAAATAAAAGTAGACACTCAAACCAAAAACCAGAAGAAAGTTGAGTTCAAGTAGATATGGTTTAAAAAAAAGAAGCTTAAATTGCTCAAATAGGTCAAGTATTTGTGAGAAAAATTTGGTTTTAAAAATTACAAAATAATTTGTAAAAATGATAATTATAGTTTCTAGTAAATAAATCACAAAATAACAGACTGAGAAAAATCACTATATAGTTTATAGTACAAATTTAGAAATTACAAAAATCATATTAAATGTTCATTAGTCATTTTTACTATAGAAATCATGATGATTTTACTGATTTGTCAATACTATATGATTTATTTACTAAACACCATGCATTGTAATTTATAATTTAAACTTTTTCTCTACATATAAAATCCTTCTAAAATCTATAAGTAGATTAACAAAATAAATAAAAGAAAAAGAAAATAAGTTCCGAAAAGATGAATCCCATTGATGAATAAAATGTTCTATGTATATCGGTTACCAGACAACGGGAGACTCGCAATCGCTGCTCAAGTGCCTAAGGGAAGTCCCACTGAATGCCCTGCTGGCAGTGCCGATCCAGGGTCTCGAGTTTGCGCCAGCGTTTGGACCGAGCATCGACGGTGTCGTCATCGATCCTGGTGAACCCGAGGACCAAGACTATACTCTCCAGGTTGACACGATTGACACGCTTAACAATATACTCCTCAGGAAGGATGTCGTCGCGAAATTGTCAAGGTATAACGATTAACCTCCTGTATCGTCCCTGTCTCTGTGTGTATGTGTGTGTTATACAGGACAATAATACGATACATCCTGTGGCTTCATCATCCTTCCAACCGTATCCTTAGATCTCATAGCTCGATTATGCTTTACGAAATTGTTGTACTATGCGCGTCTATGATACGCGTTTAAACCGCGAGTGTAATATATAATACCTATACACTCAAATTACACAGAGTGGAATAAGTGTTTGACTATACGTGCATGAATATACATATATGGGTAATTCTGCTTTACATTTCAAAGATTCCGTTACCGATCGCGATTTCGATAGTTTTATTAATCTTGAAGTACGATTTTATTAAGTTTGATTATTTACTGAAAAAAATCGATTTCCTAAGCTTTCAATATGCTGAGACAAACGTTTTCATGATTTTTTCATATACAATGTCGCGTGGTTGTACAACGAACGTTGAAAATCAATAAACTTGATCTTCTTCTCGTTGCCTGTCTTGATTTAACTTTCATAATTCAAAATCATAACTTTTCAAAAAACGCCATACTTTTAGGCTTTCTGATTATTTATTTATTTTAACATCGCTCATTTTAAACGTGCAAATTGGCGCTACTCAGCGACGTAGACATGTGATGAATTTATTAAATCTATTAATATAATTGCACAAAATTTTAAATAAATTTTTTCCGAATGCATATATAACGAATTCGCTTGTTTAAATTCGTCATCTACAACCGTATGCCGGATCAACCAGGGTTACAGACGTTTAAACGTTGATTAAAAAATACAATATCTTAGTGCTCGAGTTCTTAGTTCTGCAAAATGAAGTCTTAGCTGACAGAAATAAAAAGAAAATGCGAGTTATAAAAGTCAATTATGAAAAGTTCATCGAATTTTGTATTATTTAAGTGTGTATAAAGAATGTTATCGCGAAATCTACGGAAAATAATGGAATTTCTGGTACATTTATATAGGTATATAAATATATACGAGAAATTCCATATATATATATATATATATATCACTTATTATTTTACAATTTATTTTAAACTTCGTGTTAGTGAGCAATTATTATTTATTGCAAGTGCGATAAATTAACAACGCTCGTTCCCTTTGACACGGCGTAATAACGTTCAACGTGTTTAAAAAACATTTTCGTTAATTATTAACCGATTTTCCGTCGTAAATTAATTATTAAACTTTCGTAAAAGTTAAAATTCACTTCTTCAAAATCCATTAAAAAACTGCAACTTCTTATCCGTCGTGAAATACAATTCCCCGAGCGTCGTGAGTAGCGCAAATTACAAAGCGACGAAGAGAAAAAAAAATAGAACGCAACGAAAGGAGAAGGGAGAATAAGCGAGCAACGCGAAATGAATGAAAAAAAAAGGAAGAAGAAGAAGAAGAAAGCTTAGGAAAGAAATTTAGTAACGCAAATCTTCCATTCTCGTGGGCTTTTCAAAATCGCGTCCGACAACGGATTTGCAAAATTAAGCAGGTACGGGAACAACCGAGCTTTTCGACTCGGTCCGTCCAAAGCTCACTCGAATAAATAAAGCGTCCTGCAAATGCGTCTCGTTTCCAACGGGCGAAAAAAAAGGAAAAGATAAATAAATCGGTGTGGCACGGTAAGAGAAAACCAAAAAAGGAAAAAAAAATAGTCGCGCAACTTGATGTGGAAAAGGGTGACTCAAATTTTATTAGACGGAAGGTGGTAAAGAGAGAGGGTGGGAGGGGGGTGAGTATGAAATTAGAAAACTTCGCTAGAGAACCTGGCCACGAGAGCTTACGAAATGAAATCACATCGGTCTCCCTCTTCTTCTTCTTCTTCTGGTTCTTTGCTTCCGACCGTTGGAGAAAAAAATTTCCTGGGCGACGTAAACGAAACAAAAAATAAAAGGAAAAACAGGAAAATTACGAAAAAGAAAAAAAAAAGAGAGAAAGGACGTGCAAATGCAAGATGGAGATAGGGACGAAGTAACTCGTAAAAAAGGGCAAAAATTAACCCCTGGGCGACCGAGTTTTTCGAAACTTTTAGATTGTCGTTTATGCGCGTGCAAATTTTCTCTTTAAAACGAATCACGCGCATTTTTTGGCATATAGGGTACTTCTTTGCCTTTGATGTTTGCTAACACATTTTTTTTCTTCTTTACAACGCTGTTAGTTGAACAAATATAAAAAAAGAGACACTTCCGAAAAGATAATTACTTCGGTGTACCGTGAAACTACGACGTTTGCTTTTGTGAGTGCGATTAAGAATATTTATATGTACAAAAAGCATCTTAAATTATAAGGATTTATTCAACGAGGGAATAAATAATGGAGTTTGCCTTTTACAAAAGATTTACATCCTTTTACATGGAGACTCTTGTAGAAACATTGATTTAACTATTTTTCTCTTCTAGATTTAGCGATTGATAAATTGTTATAGATAGTTTGATAAAAGTTACTTCCTAAAAATAGTCGGTTCACATTTTACTCAGGATCGAAGTACCCAACTTTCGAAACTTTGAAACTCGGATTTCCTTCAATCTCGAGAAAATGATTTTTTTGTTACAATAAAACAAAAATACTTACGAATTTTTTTTTTATGTCTTCGTTCATTTAAGTTTAATGACAATAATAAACTCGTTTAATCAAACATTATAGCATTCGCTTCATTAAAAAAAATCACGAACGATGAATCTAAAAATACAGAAAAAACGTACTCGACGTGTTTGCAAATTTAAAAAAAAAATCGTTAAATATGAACACACCGTTATTTACTAATTATCCCTCACATAACAATGTTTATTTAAGCAAGATTTTCAAAAATCATCCACGCTTTACATAAAAACCGTGCGCGGAAGAAGAAACTAATAAATAATATATAGATATATCGATATATGTATGTAAAAAAGAAAAAATTATAATTGCTACGAATTGAACAAGATCAACAAGCAGGCTTAAAGCTCGCTCATCTTTTTCAATTAACTCGGGGTGAAAAACGGGAGAAAAGTGTAGTTTCTATATACGCATTTAGTACAGTAGCGTTAAAATCTATGCAAATGAAGCGAACCGCGATGAACGCAGCGAAAGCTCATTATTGGACTTTGAAGCCCGTGGGGCAGCAGCGAGATCGACAATGGTTGAAAAAAAAACGAGTAAGAGAGGGAGATGGACGATGGAATAGGAAGAACGTGAGGAGAAAATAAATAAAAGTATAGCACATTCGATGTCAAGCAAACAAGCGTTCCACACACCAATTGAAAGTCTGTCGTTTATTAGCTTTCGTCTATATATAACCGTTTCTTTATGCATTTAGTGTTCGGCAATCAAAAATTTAAAAACACACGCTTCGGTAAACAAAATTCCCGTAATATTATACATATATTTATATATTATAGGAAATAGACGTGTAACACATGTAATTTTAAATTATATATATATTTATGTTTATTTTGTTAAGGTAAAAACATTATACATCGTTGTACGTTAAAACCCTTGAAATTTCATCACTCAATATCTCGAAATATGGGCAAGTGCATTATAAACCGTAGATACCTGGTACTTAGTATACATTACAAGCCATAACCATACTTTTCGTATATATGACCGTTACTACAGGTATATATATACACCCTATATACCTTCTCCATACTCTAATGTTGCCACATAAAATTCAATTTATCTTGCTTTCAGAGTATCGCGCGATTATGATAAAAAACGATTTTCCTTTTTTTTAATACGCGTCTATGAGGATAATTTTGTTTCCTATACGTATTGCCTGTCATTGTTTTATGTCGCTATTTTCGAATGGATAATTATATATGGAAAATATGAATTCTTACGCTTGAGCAAGGCGACGACCTTTAGAGCTTTAAAATATTATGATTATCCTACCTTAAACGTTTATTAAAACTCTGTCTTTAAACGAAAATTATTATTCAATGAAAAGTATTATTTATTTATAATGTCATTCCTTTTTTGTGAAAAAAGATTGCTTTTCGAATTCATATATCAAAAATAATATATTGATAAAAAGACAGGAAAATAAAATAAAAAAAAATTAATTTCTTAAAAATTCAAATTTTGATTAAATTAACATGCTTGTACAATGTATTGCACAATGCTTGTAAACATATAACTGTAGAAAAATTAATTCTTGATTGTTTTTATGTAGTATATTAAGTAAGAGTTTTCAATCTACGATGAAATAACTTCATTCTTTATTTTATGATACAAATTTTACAGTCCTGCTAGAAAAATTTAACTAACCATTTTACTAAAGATACTAAAAAATATTAGTTACATGTCATCAAACATTAATTAAAAATTATTTAATTCTAATAATTGAATTTAAAATACTAATTTAAAGAAAAAAAAGTATATTTGAAGCTGATATACTTTTATATTTTTTGGTACGATGATATTTTATTAATATTTTTAACATAGTACAAAAACGTTATACAAAAATATAAATTGAATGTACATGATTTAACTGGGTAAAACTCCGATAAACAAATCAAATTTGTACCTGCATCCTTCTACATAAATGTAGATGAAAATCTCTCAAAATTTCGTAGTGAAATTTTTTGATAGAGCGGAGTTTCAGTGGTCCAAGTATTGACAAAAACACATCTTTCGAGTTTCGGTACAATTTTAAAACATTACAACTTTGGGCCTAATTAATCTTTTTAAGATAACTTGAAACGCAAATAAATGCCTTTCAAAAATTCTAAATTTTGCAGAAAAAAAACAAGATCTTACATTTGGCTTTGCGGAAAATTGCGCTTTTAAAATAAGTTAATTCTATATAGATACATTATAAAGTTGTAGGAATACAAAGAATTTGCGCCGGGATGGATCGTAAAATATTAATTTGTCGATTTTTGGTACTATTTTGAATAGTAAAAGATGAATTTTTTTGCAACATCAAAAGTTAGTAACTTGACTTCTAATTAAGCTAGAAGGCTGAAATTTTAATTATATTATTTTTTTAATTTTTATTTATTTTTTTTATTAAGTTTTCAGCAAAATCGTTAAATACCCCTCGACCATGATTTTGTGAAAATTGCAGGAATTACCCGTATATATAAATTATTATAAAGTATATAAATAACTAAATATAATTTACAAATAGCTAATTATTTGTCAGCTAAAAAATTGTATTTTTTAGTTGTTATTTAGCTAATTCGTTAACCTACTTGATAAAAATTAATGATTTCTAGTAGGGGTTCTTGGTTAATATCTTCATGCAATATGACATTCTAGTTATTATATGGAGGTCAATTTGTGAACGCTACGAATAATATACACACATATTTTTCACATAAATACTAAATATTTGAAAAATAAAAAGAATATATAGAAATATTCTTTTATTCCATTACTACATGTCGGAGATAATTAAAAAATTAGAAAATATTGAAAATTAAAAAAAAAAACGATGAAATAATGAAAGGCGCATATATGTATGTAAATCTCCGAAAAGTATAAAAATAGAAAATCAAAAATCGCTACAGAGATATCAAAATGTAAAATTGAATAATAACCCACGCGTAAGAAATCGTAAACTTTCTATATAAATTCCATATACCTCAAAGAGCGAATAATCCACGGAGCGACGAAAGAAAAAGTAATACTAATCGCATAATTTATAAAACAACAAGAAGAAAATATCTCCGAGTATTCCTAAATCACCAGGGTAACAACTGTTTCGCGTAAGTGGTTTTAAAATTACAACCCGTAGCCACCCAAGAAAAAAGAAAAACAAGGGTAGAAAAGGACGGCAGTGGAACAGAGGGCTCCTTTAATCCCCAGCCGAAATTCAAATGAACGAGCCCGCGACCTCCCGGCACTTAACCCTTCCTACCTCTCTCCCTTTATCTCTAGCTTTTAAACGTGGCGTGTAATTGCAGTCGGCGGTTTTTCTCTTTGTCCGCATGTGCACCTTTAGGTACGATCTAATGGTGGGCGTCGTGCGGTCCGAGTCGTACTTTACTCTGACGGACGACGACGCGTTGTTCGGCATCGAAGCCGACCGCCGGATGAAGATACTACGTGAATTCGTTCGCAACACCTACACCTACCACCAGCCGGAGATACTCGCGACGATTATCAACGAGTATACCGACTGGGAGAAACCCATTCAGCATCCCGTCAACATTAGGTAAATCAACATTTACATATATTTTATATTTATCTTTTTTATCGCTAACAATTTTTGCTGGAATGGAGTTGATCGATTTAATTTTTTAATATGTTCGATCATTTTATACAAAAAAAATCTAATCTTTTGTGTAAGCAAGTTTTATTATCAAAAACAGTACAGTATTTCTAAACAAATTTTAGCTGCGACTGATTTTTCGGATAAATGGAAAAAGTAGAAAATGGGTAATTTCCATGAATGTCGGAAAAATGAATGTGATATAACTCAAATGAATTTTTCCTTTTAATAGAACAAAAGATACACCAAACAGTAAAGTTTGCGTATATAAATTTAGAAAATCGCAATTAAAATTGTAATTATTTTACTACATAAAACAAGTATATAGTCATTAACTTATAAATATTATAAATTCAGCTTCAAATACCGAATAAAAATAAAAAATCTATATATTTTTTGAAAATGTTTTAATTACTATTTATTTTTTTATACGTACAAACATGATCAGACATTGCGATTTTAACTTACCAAAAATTGAGTATGATACGGTATTTGTAAATTTCATAAAAAATCTCTACATCGCATTATTATTACGGAAAATTCTTACGTTGAAATTAATACTCTTACGATTTTCATATTTTCTTTTAATTTATTATCCACACCCTATACAGCTATACGCGAGAATAAATTTTATAAGGAAAAAAATGTCTGTTCGGTTTTTTTTTGCGATAACTTCCTTATGAAATACTGTCTTGACGCGCAATATTCCAAGCGTTATTTTATCGAGGTGATTTTCTGAAAACTTCCCTTGTAAAAACGCCGGTAAACAATTTCTTTGCCTATTTTCGTACGTATTACAAAAAATCGTAGTAAAGTGCATAAAATATCAATTCCTGTGTAATAAAAAAAATATATATATATACGTTTGCCGATTATTTTGAAAAATGCAAGATACGAAAAATATAGTTCTTAAAATAAAGAAAAAGCCTATAGAGCCCCGTTTCGTTTTTTTTGTATCGAACTTCTTATGTTTATAAAATCGTATGAAATAACGACACGAATTGACGTTTGTTTCGTACAAAACGATAGATAATATCTTTATACAGAGTGCATTGTACCAAGTGATTTAAAAGTATACTTATTCGTTATAAAGTATAATTTATACTTATTCGTTATAAAAATTTTATCGACTCTTGAACATCAGCGGACATTCAACAAAGTTTACAAAGAATTCTTCGAGTAATGTATGTGTCTCTAGAAATAATAATAACTCTTCGTTTTCGTGGAGACATTATAGATCCATATATAAAATAAAACCAATATGCAACTGACATTTTGATATTAAATATATCGATACAATCTTGACTATACAGAATTTGTATATATCGTGAAAGTAAATGCGCAAATTTCACTTTAACCTGTACTTAAATTTTCAAGGGAGCGCGCGTGTCGTTCACGCCACATTTCGTTTCAATCTTACCAGAAGAATTCATTACCCATACACACATGTATATACATATAGAAATAGAAAGACGATGGAAGTTACATAGGCCGAAAAAAAAGAAAAAAAAAACGAACAATCTCCTTTCCAGCAATTCAATTCCAATTTAAAGAGCAAATGGAACTGTCAATTTACAATCCGTTTGCCCGCTTAGGGACGAGATGCTCGAAGCGTTGGGGGACGCGAACACCGTAGCACCGGCAACCCGCACTGCCGATCTTCACAGTCAGTCTCGTCGAAACTCCTACCTCTACGTCTTCGACTACCAGACCAAATTCGGTGACTATCCTCAGGTAAGGCGGAAACTTCATATATATATACATATATAGCCTATACACCACCCGTATTATAAACGGTTACCGATACCTTTGCCTCTCGAATTTCTGTAAGGTATTCGATCCGCATTTTCTTTACTCCACCTCGCTGTATACTGTCGTTATAACAAGATTACTTTCATCCGATGGACAAGCGATTTTTAAAGACTTCTAATCCTCGATGATATTTTAGGTTGTGGTAGAATAAATGTTACATGCAATATACTCGCGTGAAAAAAAACATAAAATAAATCTAAAAAAAGTTTTACTTTTTAAAACCACGGTTTATAATTGTTATTACAAAAAATTTGTTTATTGTAATGAACACTTGTTATTTCCGGTACTGTAATAAGTAAACAGTTTTAAGAAATGTAGTTGAAGAAGTAGATCGTTTTAATTTATTAAATAATATACCAGGGCTTCGCACTTATCGAGGTAGAGAAAGATTGAAATTCCAATCTGTTATACCCTGGTGTAAATACGAAAAATTTTTTATTGATAAAATAGAAATGTTTTATTAATTAATTATTAATTATTACATGTTTATAATACCTATAACAAATTGATATATTTAAAAAAAAAATATTTTTATTTATTATTTATCACAAGAGATAATAGAAAACTACAACATTATTAGAACAGTTTTGACTCATCAACATCCTGCACTCTATAATTATATCTTAAATTACTTATATTACCGCGTATAAAATATAAAAATAGTCAGCATCATTCATTAGCAATTGTTCTGAAATATTAAACGTCACTTTCGAAGTATGTGCGGGAATTACAAAAAAATGTTGTTTTCTACAATATAAAAACATATAAAAATTCCACATATAAGTGCATAATAATCTCTTAATAATTTAGAAAAATTAATTTGGACTTGACTATTGCAACCTTACAAACCATACGTCAGTCCCTATACCTTTCAGAAGAATATTTTGGTTTAATAGGCACCCTATTATAACTGTCTATGTAAGTACATATATTCCTTAATTTCATTTCTACATGGAGAAAGATAAAAAAACGGATACGAAAAATATTCAATTTAAATTAAATTAGAAACGTTTAAAATAATTACTTCGAAACTTATCTATAACGTTAATTTAAGATCATCTAAATTTCATATACGAACGTTTTGAACACGTCGATATCAAGTGCATATATCGAAACGTAAAACTTCATACAAAGTTTAGATAATCGCAAATTGTTTGATATACGGAAACGATTTAAAAAATATTTTACATAAATATACTTTCCAGACTAAATTCCACACGAACGTTCGTACACACACGCGATCCACTAGGTAAACCAGATTAATAGATAACGAAACAATGGGATGCTCGGTATAAAAAAGATAAATTAAAGATTAATTAATTTTCTTCTCTTGTACTCGTAATATCAGTACAGAATGTATACACCCACCACCTATTTTTACAAGGCACTTTTTCATTATTAGACGTATAAACTTTTCCCTCATTGTATTTCTTTTCCAAGACGTTTATTAACCATAATTCTTTTTATTGTTTTTCACAACACCATTACGAAACCATTGAAACTCCCCTCTACGTGTAGCAATTATAATGACATTATTATTTTTATCGATACTATTATTCTGTGCATTATACCTTACGGTTAATCTTATACCGTTTTCATTCATTTTACATTTCACGACTTATTGCGAGGATAAAAATCTTAATTTAAATTTACTGGACACTCGTAATTATATTACAAATTGAGAGATTACTCAATTTTTGACGAATAAAAATGAAACAGTAATTATATCGTTATAGCATTGTAAAGAAATAGATGTACGCGCACTCATGCTCATTAGTTTTTCGCTGCCTGATATAGAAATAGAGTGAATTTTTAAGTTTTTTTTTACATTTTTTTAGTTTATACTTATTGCTGTAAGATAATTTTTATATTGTTCGTGAAAAATCTGACATTTGTTTTACTACAACATTTTTTATTACTTGTACTGTTTTTAATTTATTTGAATAAAAAGAGTTATATAGAAAACAAAAAAATGAGTAATCGAAAGCCTATAAAAAAACTGTTATGATTTCATAATTTTTTGTCACAGCATTAAATTAATATGTAAAATAATGTAACAATCATTTTTGTGATTTGTTTATTAATTAAAATATTTAAAATATTTAAAATATTAGTACTTATACAATTAACCAAATGAGACTGAAAATGTATTACCGTAAAGTTTAGAACGCTACCTTATACGTTGAAGGGGGTTCCATGTTTAATTTTTTATTATTAATTAATAAAAAATAAAACGGTGTGTGCAAAAATAAGAGAAAAGACGTTTATCAATAATCTAACTGTGTGCTGAATTTCAGACTAAAACGTTATTATGTTCTTGAGAACCACCCCTTACCAAAAATATCAAATCTTTCCACCTAGTTGAGGTTAGGTTAACATTTTTGCTTATACATTTCTCGCAAATGTAATAATATTTTAGTTTCAATCTCTTCTCTTATTTTTGCACATACACAGTTATTTATCGAGTTACTGTCAATTATCGCGTTTATCGGTAACGCAGGGAGGATAAATATCGACTACGTCACCCAATTAACTTTCAAGAGAGATACAAAATTTTAATTTCACTCATTTTTATATCAAGAGGTCAAAAATAAATGCAACAATTTAAGTAATATAGGTATAATTATTATACGCATGTTCACAGAAAAAAAGTTACCGTTAAGTAAAAGCATTCTATTTCGCAGCTATTGAAAATGGTGATATGTTTCGAGGTCCGCCCAATATAATCTAAATAAAATATATCGGCACACAACCTGTATATAACTTAATCGAAATATCCTTTGTCTTTGTATCATAGATGAAAAAATCACCTGTTATTTGTGCTTTTTTTAACGACGCCAGCATCGATGTCAGTTGCAGTAACAATCAACAGTATTGATAATATTTAAAAAAACAAACGTATATTTCACCAAAATACGCGTCGCTACTATAACAAAACCACTATAATTTTAATCTTTGATGACTAAAAGAACAGGATATTACATCACGCTGGAGCGAACAGTTTTATTTAGTAAAATAATATCGCAAATTAAAAAAAAATGAATTACACTCGATACACAGATTGATCGCGTGTCTGTCCCAAGATACGTAATAAACAATTATCGAATTTCTCGTATACAGGATGAAAAACGTATAGTACGTTATAGAAAACGCCGAGATTGAAAAGTTGAAGCTATATACATATAAGTAATGTAAGAGGTATAAATTCACTTTATAGATTACAAAGTTGAAGCTGTTTTAGAATCGTATACAGAGACAGAGGAAGAGGGGTTAAGCACATTGCACGATATTCCATGATATATACGTCAATAGCGAAACAGTGGATGGACGCCGGTTCGCGTTATCGTCAAAGTCAAAGACGGCGCGCAAAGGAGAGATTAACCACTGCGCGTCCAAAGGGATGGGCGCGCGAAGACGTTAAATTTAGATTATCGACCGTTCTCTATATCTACCTCTCTCTCTCTCTCTCTCTCTCTCTCTCTCTCTCTCTCTCTCTCTCTCTCTCTCTCTCTCTCTCTCTCTTTCTCTCTGTATGCTGTTTACCGTAATAGTTCAACAACCCAGACAAACGTGGTGCATCGACATCGCCTCCATCTTCACATATATGTAACGTATATATGTATATGTAGGTATATGTGTTATATATATATATATATATTTACATGAACCGATTAATTTTCACGCGGGCACGTTCAATTTATCAATCACCTATATGCGGAAAGAACTTTTCCTAGAGATTAAAATTTGAAGTTGATTGGATTTAAATATATCTTTGATCGTTTGAGATATAGAATAATCTTTCTGAATTTATATATTATTGTGGATATGAATTATTGATAGGAAATGGATTCCATATTGTTTAACCGTGAAACAGATACGTTTCTAATGGAAACTGGAGAAAAATGTTTCGAGTTTTTTTTTCTTGGGATGAAACGGTTTTTTGTCACCCGTTTTCTTTTAGACTTATCAAAATAAAAATAGATGTCTCGTGATACATTTATACGAATTTGCAATTTACTACTTTTCACCGATGGTTTTATCGAGTTAGTCAAGTGCTATTTAAAAGACGTTGAAGATATTTTTGGCTAATATATCCGATCTCGAATTAGAAAATTGGTATTTTAGTTTTAAAAAAGCAAATAATAAGTTATTTACTTTGTTAGTCGAATCCACCGATCAAGTGTGATATATATAGAGAAACCGCTGAATTAAACATTTTTGAGGTTATTTTCATTGTTCTTCACGATGGAAAGAAAACGTCTTATGACTTACAACTATTTAATACACGGAGAAAAAAATTTTTATAGATTAGTACATTTAAACCATTTAAATGAATATTGTAATACCAGTATGGTCATATAATTGTCTGATTTTTAATCTTTATATAAAATTCTGGAGAAAAATTAGACAAATGAGCAAAGGTTAGCAATTTATCCAGATTTTAGATTATTATTAAACAACTTTTTTCTTCGTGTTCGCTGTTTTTCACACCTATTTTCTATAGCAATATGATCACTTTTTAATAGATTCATTTATACCATACCACCAATTTCTGCCAAAATTATGCTACCTCATCTACACTGAGGAAAACAGGAATACTGAGATAGTTGACTAAAAATAACTATATTTTAGGAAGTTACGGGATGTACTTCGATTATTATAACTTTTTATATATATTATAAATCAGTTTTGTTATAAATTTTACTCCAAATTACTATGTACACTCTAAACCCTAAAGTGTAAAAACTGCACCTCTAATATTAGATACAAAATATACGTAATAAAAAATAGTTCAATGATTCTTATTGAATCTTATTTATCAATGTACCAGAATTATATATCCCCTCCAAAGTAATCGATACACGTTTTACGAATTGTCGATTATGGGAAGTCAAAATGACGCATATAATAAAAAAAATTGCAAAACCAAAAAACGTAATTTAATAAAAAAAAACTGTACGGTAAAAAAGAAATTGTTCCTTCTTCACTCCATAAGAAATTCGAGTTCCGCGTGATAAAGTATAATTTTTGCTAATGGGTCTCGCGTTATGCTAAACGCCTCACTCTCCTCGATTTCACAAGGAAAACGAGCTCGGTAAAAAATATAATGAACACGCGATCAAGAATTTAATGGAGGGGTGTTGCGCGTTCACTGGTACTTCATGATGAGCGAACGATGGTTTATATGACCGAACCTTTGCATTTCACGATTTTTAAATTGTACTACGGGGATTTCCTACTACGCTTAATAAACCTTTTTTTTATAAGAAATTATTTCTGTGCGTACGATAATCAAATAGATTTTTTTATGTTTTCCAATTAATGTAAAAATCTATATAAGCGTATATCGATGTTAAATTAATAATGGATCGCATATATTCTATTTTTATCTAATGTATTTTATTATATTTTATTTTATTTAATATATTAATAATCTATATATATTTATATAATAGTTGGAATAAAATGTTACACCTGACCTTTTTCTATATGTATCAAAACAGATAATTGAACTATTTGTCACATACAAATTGTGCCGTACGCAATAATTGTTACATCGACTGTTTAAATCGATATTTATCAAACTTGGAAAAATCTATTTTACCTCTGTATATGCTTACACAAAAAAAATGAAATTCCGTTTAACGTAAAAAGAAAACACGAGAGAGAGATAGAGGCAATTTAATAGCGCAATATTTCGTTCAATCGCTACGTTATTGCCACCCAAAAGGAAAAGAAAACACACTTCACTTGCTCGGGCTATATCAAAATCTAAACTGAAAATGTGTCGGGCGCGAAAAAATGTCCGCGCGTGAAAACAATGCATAAAAAATACTTTTGTTTGCTCGGCACGAATGTTGGGAACAAAGAACCTACGGTAGATAGAAAAAAAACAGGAAAAATCGTTCCAATAAACGAATTAGTCGCGCATAGCCAGAAGCGCAATCATCATCGGTATTGTTGTCACGAGTCGTCGTCCAAATCTACGTTATCGAAATATCGCACTGCTATAGTCCTTCTAGTTCCCAAAATCTTTTATATATATAATGTATATTATACGTTTTTTTCACTTTCTCGGTTATTTTAAGTATTACATTTTTGAAATGATGTAAGTATCGTAGTGAAATTGTAAGTTATTTTTTAATGATTACCTAGCAATTGTTTTAATTCGAGTTAGGTACTGTCTAAAAATTTATACTGCTATATATAATAATTAATATTTTATAAAAAAATTTGACCGATATGACTGTGTGAAGGTTCAAGATGATTGGTGAAACAGTTTATAAGATTGTTTAAAAAATGTTTAGGTATTAGTACATCAGGCCAGCTATTCACATTCTTAAAATAATAACCCCATAAATTACTACACCATCCACTTAAAATTTTGCACAATTATATAGATTTTGTTGTTATAAACCACGATGTTTCCCTGATTCTCTTTAAATTTTAATACAAATCATTTTTGTGAAAACAGTATTTCTCAGTCAATAAATCGCTCCGATGGTAATGTAATGAGTTTCTCATCCCCTTAAGAAAATTCTAAAAAATTTAAAACCTAATTATATAAGAGAAATATGAAAAAAATCACAGATAAAGTTTAAAATATATGGAATACCGCGACAGAGAGTTTTTTAAGAAATAATTAATTATTAATTAATTATGTACAAATAAGCATTGTGATCGGTAATATATATAGCTATAAAACATTGATCCCCAAAAATCTCGCTCATTTATAATGAAATAAATTTGATAAAAATCACATAATATCTTAAAAAGAAACACAACATCATTACAGAACGTTTTTTTCGATAAATTGAATTTCTAGTTTAATAAAAAATATATCATTTTTTGTTTTCTGGAAGATTCACATCCCGCTAATTGGACATTCTATTCAATGAAGTAGTTTTTAACATATCTTCTCGAAAGTACATTATATGCTAAAAATAAAGAATCATGATATATAGGAGGATTATGGCAAATAATCAAACAAAATAATTTTTGATAAACCTTAATAATAATAATACACATTGTTCTATTATATCATGAAAATAAATTATTATTTTTAATTTTAACCCTGACATATCCCATTAATAAATAAAAGCCGAATAAAAATTTCTTGTGTACGTTTTACTGTTCGACCTTACGTTAAAATATTGGTAATGTATTTGTTCATATACTGAAAATATTGGTTAATTATTTATTATATTTTAAAATCAATTTCACTATAGTCTAGCAAATTTAATGAATTATTACGCAGTTTAAACATACTCGTTATAAATTAATAAATTATGGGCAATAATTTATTATTAATATTATTAAATTAATTTACAAGTCCATGAAGTATGTGTATTGCCAGCAAAAGTAGATAGATAAATTAAATGTTTGAAAAAATATATATTTATCAACTGAAATATTAACAGGTTCTTAATAAATTGAAATAATATTTTTAAAATAATATATCTTACTATATAGTATACGATTCATCGATGATAATTTCAGTACTGTCAATAGATTGAAAATTAATTGACATATATTTGGGTAAGTTTTAAAATATCAATATCAGAGCATCCTCATCATACTTACTTATTCATACGCATTTTTACGAACTCGTTTTATTAATACATTAAAAACATGTTAAAAAAGTAATGAATTATAATTGATTAGCTCAGAGCCGCAGTTGGACTGATCCCTATAAAAACATGAATATATTATAGGTTTGTACGACTCTCTATGAATTCATTTAAAGCTTATCAAAATTCTTTCGAATAACATTATCCGTTTGTAAAAGTTTGAAAAAAAAATTAAAATTAAAATCATCTACTAGAGAATCCGAAAAAAAGAGAGAGAGAGAGAAAGTAATCGATACGAATTAAAGTTCATAGAGGAGAGAGAAATCAAGTATAGTAATAAAAAGATTGAATAATTTGCAAGAACAAACTAGCAAATTTTCTGACCGTCATTCTATTGTTATCGCGTGCGTCGCGTTCTCGTAATACCTTCCTCTTTTACTTCTTTCCTTCTCTCTCTCTCTCTCTCACTCTCTCTCTCTCTCTCTCTCTCTCTCTCTCTCTCTCTCTCGTTCCCTCTCTCTTGCAAAGTTTAACTCCCGGAAACGTGCGCGCCGCATTATTTCTATTCCAGAGCGATGCGCTCGAATTACGCTGGACTACATTGACCCAACTTTTCCTCTCCTTCTTATACTAGGCATTTCGTTCTTTACTTCGTTTTTTTTTTCTCTCTATAGCATTCCTTTTTCTCATTTTACGGAAACGTTTCTTCTCCGTTATTTTTTTTTCTTCTCCTCGCTTTTTCGCCTTACTGCTTTTTTTTCATCCCCTCCCCCTCTGTTTTACCCTCCTTTACCGCGGTGAAGATACTTAGATGCGAGACTTTTGTTTAATCGCCGTGAATGCTTTATTACACCGGAGATCGTTTCTTAACCTTTATTTTTACGAATATCAAATGTTCATTAATAAGTATGTAAAGTTGAATTTTAAGCTTTTTCTTTCTTAAGTGTTAGTGTAGGCATATATTTAAGTTTTTTTTCTCTTTTTTTATTTTTTTATGAAAACGTGTTTAAGATCTAACCGTCATTGATATTGATAATTAGAAATTAATTTGTAAATCATTATATCGAGAGATTTTGTAGAAGTAAAAATATGTCTCTCATTAATTGCGATGAGCACGTCATTGTTATCAAATTGTTTGTATTGTTTATATTTTATGACATTTATTTATACGCAAGTGGCATACCTGATTAAAGCAAAATAGTTAAGTTTAACAAAATGTAGTATTTATTACAAAACTCAAATACGGAGGCAGTATATAGTTTATTCAATAATTTATCCTATCTCAAAGTTTCAAATGTATATATTTAAAATGCAATATAATTATACGTGTAAAGTTTTTTTGGAAATGTTTTTTATTAATTTAATTTTGTATTTCAGTTTTATTATATATTATTAGTTTTATTATATTTATTATATTTTTATTATATACTTTTTTTTATTTAAAAAAAAGTAATATCAACATTTTTGCTCGGTCGGTAACAATTATAAGCACTTCTTCTGGGGATGGCGTATTAGCGATAATATAATTTTTCGATTCATTAGACCAAAAATCTATGTATTGCATAGAAGAATGCAGATGCGTTCATGAAATTTGAAAAGTGGATACTGTCGGTACATGCTTATAATGTATAGGACTACGGCATCGCCTTAAATAAAATTTTTTTGGTTGGGAATCAGGGTAGATCTCTGTAATTTGAGTCCGACATCTTTAATTTATTATGATAGTAAGTTTAAGTGGTTTGATTTAAGCATTAATAAGTTAACGTATTTTTATCGATTTGTATAAATTTAACATTTTATAATTTTGATCAATGTTTAAACACTTTTTATAAGTTTCAGACGCCAGAATTTAAAACTGTATAGTATTATACAAAAGATATGTCAAATTTTGGTGTAAATACGATAAATAATATTAACAAATATTAATGTGGAACCGCGTGATTAACAAATACAATAAAGTTTTATTAGATTATGTATCACATGAAAATCACGATTTACACACTATTTTTTGTTAGTCTTACTTACTTATGAGATGTACACCAATAAACTTCACGGATTACTTGTAAAAATTAGTATTAATTTTTTTTTAATTATTGTTAAAAATTAGAAATTGATAAATTTTGATATATGTCGATAAAAACGCTAGGTTCGATGCAATAGTAAGATCAATGTAATTTTAATTGTCCTACTTGAACAAAGTTCATATATGATGTCTCGGTACAAATGCAGTAAATTCAGGATTCTTGTATACTTGATACGATTAAGTGTATAAAGAATTTGATGTAAAATCCGTCCATTATTTACGTGTCCTACCCTATCCTATCGCAATTTTTTTTGTCTTAGTCGACGATATTACTTCGATCGAAACAAGATGAATGTAAACATTGTAAAAAAAATCTAAAAGTATTAAACTTGAATAATCTATTTATCCTTTAATATTTGAAACAGTATATCCCGCATCTTACAATGTGAGTTACCATTTTTTTTGTTTTGAAAATCCTTTATTTTTCATTCATTCCGATTCCTAGGTTCCGTACGTATACCTCTCTCTTCCTCTTCGTCTTTTTCTTAAAAAGGTCTCCTCACACGCAGCACAACGTATATATAACTCTTTCGAGGTCGGTCATGTTTTACTTTGCATACGAATAACCAAGCGTTTGCATTGACGGCGTGGCGCAGCACCGCGCGAAAAGCAGAAACGAAATGAAAGAGCGCATTAAATAGCATTTTCAATAAAGGGCTTTAACCAGGCGACGCTTGCTCTGTTTCTCGCACTTGCGCCCCCGCTTGTGCACTTTATTAGTTTTTTTCCCACCAACCAACTTTACTCCTCTCGCATCCCCCACCTCTTCTCGTTTTTCTCCACCTTCTCTTCTTATATTTTTGCATTTCTGGGCTACCTCCTGTTTTCCCCGAGTTTTAGTCCCGGGCGTGGTACACAGTTTAACTCGGAGAAAAAAAAATGAAAAGTGCAGGTTGCTCAAGTCTGCGGTCTTCCTCCGAACGTCTCGTCCGACCCGAAAGTGCTATCTGTGTTTTGGGAAAAATCGAGTGTTTTTTTCTTCTCTTTGCAACACGAGTGGTATGAAAGTAGCCGGTGTATATATCGAGTAATGATATTTTCGGTTGATTTGAATCGACATTAAGGAAATCTGCGTTCATATACATTGGAAGAAAATTAAGTGAATTCAATTATAAAACATTTTATTATAGATATTCATAAAAAAATATTTATTGTTTAAAATTAAGACAATTTATTAACATTAAACGAAATTTTAATTGATAGAAAAGTATACATATTTGATATTATACAAAAATATTTATTTACGACTATATTCAATAAAATATTTTAAAACTTCACGATTTTTTTTCAAATGTCTATGTTAAATACACTCAAGTTAGGAAACAATCAGGTAGCAATTACTAATGGATTTTTTAAAAAGTTTTATTATTTTTTTCGCAAAGAATTACAATTAATAACTCAGTCGCACGTAGTTTAATTACAATATATATTTGTTTTCTTTTTCAAAATATACACGTGTAGTACCTTTTTTTCGTTGTTGTTACTTCATACATAAATATAGGTATTCGGTTGATATATGCGCCCGTTCTGCTTTTACGATCTTTCTTCTCTCGAAACATACACGGAAACGCAGATTTATTAAATTTTATTAAATGCGCTTATATTATTGTTACTATTTCTCACGTAGTTTTAAAATTAAATATTAGTGTTTCTCGACAAATTTAAAAAAATCATATATATATATTCTTCGTCTTAACGCCATGTAATTTTAATGATCATACGTTAAATAATTGACAACAATATCGATTTTTTTTCAACATTTTATATTTATATCGAGTTTTATTACATATAAATAATACTGTTATTATAATAGAAGAGAACGCATTTCTTTGTATACTTAGATTTATTTTCCATTTATTATATCGCATATATATACATATATAAAATAATTTTTAAATGAGATACGTACTCTTGTGTGTTGGACAAAAGGTCGTATCGTGAATGCGTATTATAAGATACATTTATTTGTTGAAAGAAAAAAAGTAGAAATTCTTTTCGTACATATATATAATATTTGGAGTATAATTCAGGGTGCATTTTGCTCTAGAATAAAAGATCAAGATCGTTATGAGACTTACTCATTCATTTATTTCTACTCCATTTCTTCTTCTGTACTACTACCCTTTTGTCTCATTGAATCTTATACTTGCTCTTGCACTTTATTGCCTTTCATGCTCGCATTTTTTATTTTACCGTATTTAGCGCCTTCGTATCACGTTATAAAGTACTTTTAACCTATACTCCAACAATGTAACGTTTCTCTTTTTCCGAATGTACCGATATAATGAATGGCAAAATGTAGTAGAATATTCTTAATAGTTCTATATATTAAGTAAGAACCTCAAATGTGAGTTATGTGTTGATTAATAAAATATATTACCTAGATACATTTAAATTTTTGACTTTTAAAATGTCTTTTTATTGTAATATAAAAAGTGAATTAATTTAGGTCAATACAAGCAGAGCATTGCCCTTCGTTCTTATATTATCTTCCCTTTCTTCTAATAGAAAAATCAAAACAATTAATTTCGTGTCGTTATCAGTTCAAACTTGATGGATTATGTTAATAAGCAATATATTTTTCTTTCTCCTGGTAGAAATTAAACCGAAATGATTTTTTACAAACTGGCAAAGACTTCGCATCGTACGTACAGTCCAAAGTTTTAATTAAAATGTTTAATTTTATTTACTATTTCGAGCATACAAGTGGAAGTAACGATGAAGATAGTTGGTAACGTAATGAAAATAAAATTTTTTCTATATAATCTTTATTATTCTTGAAATTTTGGCGATACTCCTTTCAATTATAAAACATTTTATTATAGATATTCATAAAAAAATATTTATTGTTTAAAATTAAGACAATTTATTAACATTAAACGAAATTTTAATTGATAGAAAAGTATACATATTTGATATTATACAAAAATATTTATTTACGACTATATTCAATAAATATTTTAAAACTTCACGATTTTTTTTTAAATGTCTATTTATATACACTCAAGTTAGGAAATAATCAGGTAGCAATTACTAATGGATTTTTTAAAAAGTTTTATTATTTTTTTCACAAAGAATTACAATTAATAACTCTGTCAGCACGTAGTTTAATTACAATATATATTTGTTTTCTTTTTCAAAATATACACGTGTAGTACCGTTTTTTTTTCGTTGTTGTTGACTTCATACATAAATATAGGTATTCGGTTGATATATGCGCCCGTTCTGCTTTTACGATCTTTCTTCTCTCGAAACATACACGGAAACGCAGATTTATTAAATTTTATTAAATGCGCTTATATTATTGTTACTATTTCTCACGTAGTTTTAAAATTAAATATTAGTGTTTCTCGACAAATTTTAAAAAAATCATATATATATATTCTTCGTCTTAACGCCATGTAATTTTAATGATCATACGTTAAATAATTGACAACAATATCGATTTTTTTTCAACATTTTATATTTATATCGAGTTTTATTACATATAAATAATACTGTTATTATAATAGAAGAGAACGCATTTCTTTGTATACTTAGATTTATTTTCCATTTATTATATCGCATATATATACATATATAAAATAATTTTTAAATGAGATACGTACTCTTGTGTGTTGGACAAAAGGTCGTATCGTGAATGCGTATTATAAGATACATTTATTTGTTGAAAGAAAAAAAGTAGAAATTCTTTTCGTACATATATATAATATTTGGAGTATAATTCAGGGTGCATTTTGCTCTAGAATAAAAGATCAAGATCGTTATGAGACTTACTCATTCATTTATTTCTACTCCATTTCTTCTTCTGTACTACTACCCTTTTGTCTCATTGAATCTTATACTTGCTCTTGCACTTTATTGCCTTTCATGCTCGCATTTTTTATTTTACCGTATTTAGCGCCTTCGTATCACGTTATAAAGTACTTTTAACCTATACTCCAACAATGTAACGTTTCTCTTTTTCCGAATGTACCGATATAATGAATGGCAAAATGTAGTAGAATATTCTTAATAGTTCTATATATTAAGTAAGAACCTCAAATGTGAGTTATGTGTTGATTAATAAAATATATTACCTAGATACATTTAAATTTTTGACTTTTAAAATGTCTTTTTATTGTAATATAAAAAGTGAATTAATTTAGGTCAATACAAGCAGAGCATTGCCCTTCGTTCTTATATTATCTTCCCTTTCTTCTAATAGAAAAATCAAAACAATTAATTTCGTGTCGTTATCAGTTCAAACTTGATGGATTATGTTAATAAGCAATATATTTTTCTTCTCTCCTGGTAGAAATTAAACCGAAATGATTTTTTACAAACTGGCAAAGACTTCGCATCGTACGTACAGTCCAAAGTTTTAATTAAAAATGTTTAATTTTATTTACTATTTCGAGCATACAAGTGGAAGTAACGATGAAGATAGTTGGTAACGTAATGAAAATAAAATTTTTTCTATATAATCTTTATTATTCTTGAAATTTTGGCGATACTCCTTTCTATTATTATGTATTGATTTCCTCTAGAAATATCGTCATTATTTAGCTAATTCATGATGATAACCGCTGTATTTCGCTAACTTATGAAAAAGTACCTATAACAGAATAATTTTTAATATTTGTTCCATTCAGTAATTACAAAACTCCATTAAAATTTATTTGCCTTCCCTAACAAACACAATATTTGGAAAATCTTGCATGTGCATATGTGGAGATCATAAAGATCGACACCTATATTTTTTCGGAGTCGCTGAATTCAAATTTGAAGTCAAAATTTAAAATTGAAGATTCAATATGCCGAACACATTTTTGAAAAGTCGTCGAATTTTGACAAATCTAGTACACAGGGATCGCTTGATTGCGAATCCTTTAATAGATACTCAAAATTCAATATGGCGGACATATTTTTGAAAAATCATCTAGTCAAAATTTTCCTTTATATAAACTAACCTATATTCGTTACTGAAAAAATACTTTCAATCAAAAAATGCATTTTTTATAAAAATATCGTGGTGTAATAGTTATTAATTTAAAGTACTGCAGTAAATACAGAGGCAAACGATTTAGTGTTTCCAGGTGTTTAGGATAACAGACAATTTTGTTTCTACATTTAGATTAGTACACGTTAAAACTATACCAGTCGCAAGAGACAAACTTTCCAACAGGTTTGTTTAAAAAAAGATTGATAATTTTTTTATGGAATTAGATAAAATAAAAATGTAATTTTTTAAAGAGATGGAAATTTTAATCTTTTTTTTGCTTTTATACCTACTTTTAAAACAATATAATTATCCATTTTCCTACGTATACTCTCCAAATCCGAGAGACTGAAAAGTTACTCGATTGCGAGTAAAATCCGCGAACCACTCCGCACAAAAGTAGTCCTTCAAGTGACTTTTAACTGTTAAGGAGTACTTGTCACTTCCTAATAATTAGAGAGTAATTCATTATTTTGTCCGTGTCAATTTCACAAGCAGAGCATTGCCCTTCGTTCTTATATTATCTTCCCTTTCTTCTAATAGAAAAATCAAAACAATTAATTTCGTGTCGTTATCAGTTCAAACTTGATGGATTATGTTAATAAGCAATATATTTTTCTTCTCTCCTGGTAGAAATTAAACCGAAATGATTTTTTACAAACTGGCAAAGACTTCGCATCGTACGTACAGTCCAAAGTTTTAATTAAAAATGTTTAATTTTATTTACTATTTCGAGCATACAAGTGGAAGTAACGATGAAGATAGTTGGTAACGTAACGAAAATAAAATTTTTTCTATATAATCTTTATTATTCTTGAAATTTTGGCGATACTCCTTTCTATTATTATGCATTGATTTCTCTAGAAATATCGTCATTATTTAGCTAATTCATGATGATAACCGCTGTATTTCGCTAACTTATGAAAAATACCTATAACAGAATAATTTTTAATATTTGTTCCATTCAGTAATTACAAAACTCCATTTAAAATTTATTTGCCTTCCCTAACAAACACAATATTTGGAAAATCTTGCATGTGCATATGTGGAGATCATAAAGATCGACACCTATATTTTTTCGGAGTCGCTGAATTCAAATTTGAAGTCAAAATTTAAAATTGAAGATTCAATATGCCGAACACATTTTTGAAAAGTCGTCGAATTTTGACAAAATCTAGTACACAGGGATCGCTTGATTGCGAATCCTTTAATAGATACTCAAAATTCAATATGGCGGACATATTTTTGAAAAATCATCTAGTCAAAATTTTCCTTTATATAAACTAACCTATATTCGTTACTGAAAAAATACTTTCAATCAAAAAATGCATTTTTTATAAAAATATCGTGGTGTAATAGTTATTAATTTAAAGTACTGCAGTAAATACAGAGGCAAACGATTTAGTGTTTCCAGGTGTTTAGGATAACAGACAATTTTGTTTCTACATTTAGATTAGTACACGTTAAAACTATACCAGTCGCAAGAGACAAACTTTCCAACAGGTTTGTTTAAAAAAAGATTGATAATTTTTTTATGGAATTAGATAAAATAAAAATGTAATTTTTTAAAGAGATGGAAATTTTAATCTTTTTTTTGCTTTTATACCTACTTTTAAAACAATATAATTATCCATTTTCCTACGTATACTCTCCAAATCCGAGAGACTGAAAAGTTACTCGATTGCGAGTAAAATCCGCGAACCACTCCGCACAAAAGTAGTCCTTCAAGTGACTTTTAACTGTTAAGGAGTACTTGTCACTTCCTAATAATTAGAGAGTAATTCATTATTTTGTCCGTGTCAATTTCACAAGCAGAGCATTGCCCTTCGTTCTTATATTATCTTCCCTTTCTTCTAATAGAAAAATCAAAACAATTAATTTCGTGTCGTTATCAGTTCAAACTTGATGGATTATGTTAATAAGCAATATATTTTCTTTTCTCCTGGTAGAAATTAAACCGAAATGATTTTTTACAAACTGGCAAAGACTTCGCATCGTACGTACAGTCCAAAGTTTTAATTAAAATGTTTAATTTTATTTACTATTTCGAGCATACAAGTGGAAGTAACGATGAAGATAGTTGGTAACGTAATGAAAATAAAATTTTTTCTATATAATCTTTATTATTCTTGAAATTTTGGCGATACTCCTTTCTATTATTATGTATTGATTTCCTCTAGAAATATCGTCATTATTTAGCTAATTCATGATGATAACCGCTGTATTTCGCTAACTTATGAAAAAGTACCTATAACAGAATAATTTTTAATATTTGTTCCATTCAGTAATTACAAAACTCCATTTAAAATTTATTTGCCTTCCCTAACAAACACAATATTTGGAAAATCTTGCATGTGCATATGTGGAGATCATAAAGATCGACACCTATATTTTTTCGGAGTCGCTGAATTCAAATTTGAAGTCAAAATTTAAAATTGAAGATTCAATATGCCGAACACATTTTTGAAAAGTCGTCGAATTTTGACAAAATCTAGTACACAGGGATCGCTTGATTGCGAATCCTTTAATAGATACTCAAAATTCAATATGGCGGACATATTTTTGAAAAATCATCTAGTCAAAATTTTCCTTTATATAAACTAACCTATATTCGTTACTGAAAAAAATACTTTCAATCAAAAAATGCATTTTTTATAAAAATATCGTGGTGTAATAGTTATTAATTTAAAGTACTGCAGTAAATACAGAGGCAAACGATTTAGTGTTTCCAGGTGTTTAGGATAACAGACAATTTTGTTTCTACATTTAGATTAGTACACGTTAAAACTATACCAGTCGCAAGAGACAAACTTTCCAACAGGTTTGTTTAAAAAAAGATTGATAATTTTTTTTATGGAATTAGATAAAATAAAAATGTAATTTTTTAAAGAGATGGAAATTTTAATCTTTTTTTTTGCTTTTATACCTACTTTTAAAACAATATAATTATCCATTTTCCTACGTATACTCTCCAAATCCGAGAGACTGAAAAGTTACTCGATTGCGAGTAAAATCCGCGAACCACTCCGCACAAAAGTAGTCCTTCAAGTGACTTTTAACTGTTAAGGAGTACTTGTCACTTCCTAATAATTAGAGAGTAATTCATTATTTTGTCCGTGTCAATTTCACAAAACGTTGTATCCTTATACATCTTTGTCTACATCAAATCGGGTTTTATTATAAATTTATATAATTATAACGAAACCGAATAATCATAAAAAGATAAATAGAAATTGCACTAACAAGTTTAGTCCAAACCCTGTGAGAAATGGATTCTTACCAAACTGTAGGACATGATTTCTATTATAAAAATATGAAGAAAGCTAGAGTTATAGATTCCAATGCCCTTTTTTACGACAAATAGAAGCAATAACGAAAAATCTTGCCAAAAAACCCTTGGCTTTAATCACTGATATCTCGGAAACGAGTAAAAATGTATATTCATTGGTCAAAAGTTATGGAATAAATAAGATTTAGACGAAATTTTTACGAAAATTTAGCATTTAAATTTGATAATTTTTCAGGCTAAAATTTTATTTAAGTAAGTTTTATTTCTTCTATAATTTTTGACCAAATTGAGATGTTTGGGCTTCTTTTTTACAAAATATATTTATTCAATCTCAGCTTTCTTTTGAACTTAGGTTTGAGTATCTGTCTTTATTACTTTTTTTAGTTATAAGTGATTAATGTCAAGGGTTTGTTTTGGCGAGATTTTTCGTTATTTGCATAAATCTATTGTAAAAAAGGGGCATTGGAATCTATAACTCTAGCTTGCTTCATATTTTTATAACTGATATCATGTCCTAGAGTTTAGTAAGGATTCGTTTCCCAAAGGGTGTGGACTCTCCTTGTGAGTATATAATAGAAAGATTTCGGAAAATTCTTTTTAAAAAACTACCTGGCGGAGAGGAATGAAAAAGAATCTTAAAATAACAAATTTTTTTAACGTTTCCTTGACGTGGTCTGCCTACCTCTTCAGGCTATTTATCTAGGCTGTTTTTTTAAGATTTTTTCCTTTGCCAACGCCAGATTGTTAAAAAAAAAGTCTATAAAATTAACAATATTAAGAGTGATCACCGTATCTACAATATATATAATAGAAATAATTGTATTAAAAAATACTTATTCATATATATAGTCATTGACAACTCGTAATCAAAATACACCCTTATACTTTTTGATGAAACTAAAATACATATAAAATATGTATATCGTAAACAAGGTAGAATCTCGGTAACACCGAAGTACAATACGTTCGGTATTGAAAATTTAGGAAACCGTAAAATCTCAAGGAGAATAGGTATCACATTTATTCGATTGAATACATACACAACGGAGCCCTTAACGATTCTCAATTTTCTCGGTAAAATCGGCGTATATGTGAGGAAATCGCACGTGTATACGAGATGTCGAGCCGCGTCGTGGAAAATTCGGGTTCGTTTATACATACACACACACACACATATACGGACGAGTCACGGAAGCGGTATAAACGCGTATAATGCCGTGTGGCAGGGTCCTCTACGTGCACGCGCTATTACGCGAGTACGCGTTCTGTTTTCCCGAACGAAAAGCTTCTGGAACCAAGTAGAAAATAAAGGGAAAAGAAGGGTATAGGAGAAATGGAACTAGAATTCCAAGGCGTGACTTATACTTGGACGATTTTTCTTTTTATTATTTCGTTCCTTTATTCTCTTCTTCTTCCTTTTTTTTTCTTCTTCTTATACTGCTCGATGAGCGAAATTTATATGCGCGAATCGTTACATGCCAGCCTGAAATAATAAGGTCGCGTGCGCAGATATATATATATATATATGTAGGTGCAGGGTCGCGATATTACATTGTGAATTGATTTGTCATTTCTTATACGTATATATTCGTCTTATCTGGGATGATTTATTGAATATATATAGATTTTGTTTAGTGTGTGTGTATCGTTTTCTTTCTGTTTCACACGCGTGTACATATCGCTCGAAACTCTTAAGTGGAGATAACGATATATATACGATGGAAAATGTTGAATATGCAAAATACAAGGGGTATGTAAGGTGGAAGGCGTTCAGTTATATTTTCATTATTCTTAATATTATTACACGGGGATAACGAAAATCTGCATTGTGAATGAAATTATATGCCTTGAGAAAATTAAAATGAAATCTTGATGTCACAGTTTTTAACGTTGCATTTGTTAGTATAATTAAATTAAACATAGTTTATTCAAATTTATTCTTATATATATATATGTATATAATTACACGTTCGTGAAAGAGAAAAAAAGTAATTAATTAAATAAATTTAACTGTATATTTACAAAAATATAATGTAAACGTGTACTACTACTTTTTTCGATAAAATTGCGCGTTATATACATAAAACGGAATGGCGTATATACATTTATATAGCGCGTGTGTAGTTGGAAACGACTGTTCTAAAAATATAATACGTCAGAAGAAATAAAATTGCACTTGGAACACTCGATTATTTGACAATCAGGTGACTCGAATCTGCGCTTTAAAAACGTTGTCACTTTCCGCGATTGAATTTGTCTCTACCGAATAATCGATAAGAGGAAAATAAGTAAAACCGAGGTAGAAAAATAAGGAGGCAGCTCTTTTCGCAACCAAAATAATAGAGATCTATAAAACTGAAATGAAATGTATAAGACAAGTTAATTTGATTAGTCATTTGCCGATCGATTTTACTACTTGTTTTTGTACATTTCTAAATAAATTGAACAAAAACGCTAATTAGTTTATATTCGACTTATATTTCAGTAATTATATTAATAGCACTTATAAAAATATTTTTAAAGAACTTTCTTAAATTAGTTGTTAACGCTCGTGGATTATGTTGTGAATTATTCACGTGATGAGAGGGAACAATATCAATTAATAATTTAAAACACGAGAAATATTTCAAGAATTTAATATATTTTTGAACACATTTATACAATATACAAAAAAATAAAAATAGTTGCGGTTACAGTTGTTGATATATATTTGAAAAGTAAATTATTTTTTCACTGAAAAAAATGTATTATAAATACTATTATATAAATCATATTATTTTTTATATTAGTAGAAACAGTTATCCTCTTTTTTTTAAACGACATTACGCTTTTACTTATTACTAAACTTTTCTTTAAATAAAATCTATTTTTTAGTTACAATGTAAAAAATTACACCGACCGAAGGGGCTTTCGCGTTATGGAATTGATGCTATTTTATAATTAAATTTTTTATTTCGAAATAATAATAATATTCGGAGATAATTTTAAAGATTGAACTTATATATTAATAAAAAATACTTACAGTGACGTAATAATAATTTTAGTAGCATTTTAATAGATTTTATGTATTTGTTTCTTATGAAATAAAATAATGTAAAAAAGAAAAATAAAAACTGATACTAGACCAACTCAATCTTAACAAAACGATCTTTAAATATATGACGACAATGATACCTAAAAAAGAAGATATTGGGAGTTTGACATAGAATAAGGAAGCTTACCTTTTGCTATTAATTATGTCCTATTTTGCTAGTAGACAGTAGATGTACATATGCATTGCAAGATACAATACGTGAAAAAAATTGAATGTTTACAAAGATGAATTAACATAATTAACAGGGAATAATATGAGGCTGAATTTGTTTAGTAAATATTATATTTAATTCAATATTTCTTAAAGACAAATCCAAAAGAACCTCCACACTTGCATCAAGAGCGTCATTACTTATTTTATTATTTCCCCTGAATCACCATTTATATAATACATCGAGTAAACTGTATTTATTGTGCAGTTTTGTATAACGCCTTAAAAAAAAGAAAAGAAAAAGTATAGACATATAGACGGAAAGTATGAAAAAAAATTGACGACCCACTTTTGTCTTGACAGCCGATTGCCAAGCTTAACCAAGGTAAACGAAAACCGACATAGAGATTTTCAATCTTGATGCGCGGCTTTGCTTTTTATGAAACACGAGAGTCGTTTGGCGTCGTTAAAATATCGCGTCGCGTATTTTACGACGTGCATGATTGCCTGCGTAAGTTAAAAAAAAAGTGGAGAACCAAACGCAGTAGAGGTAGAAAAATGTCGATATTGACGACTCGTCTAAGGTACTCTTTTTTTTCTCTTCCTTTTTTTTTTAACTACGTCGCTTTTTTCTTATTTTGCTTTCATTCGTCTTTTCGGTCTGCCGAAAACTTTAAACATACCGTCTCCTCGTAAATGTAAAGCGGTGAAAAAGTTAAAAAAAAAATGTGTTTTCAACGACACCATTAAAAATTCTAAGAAAAAAAATTTTTACGTTAAATTATGTGGAATGGAGTGATTGATCAATTACGGATTGTAAATTGTAGTATTTACTTTGTTTAAACTCGATGTCTAATATTTGGTTAAAAAAATAACATTCTACATTTTTTCTCTGTATTATTCAAGACTTTGAACAATTGATGTATATTACAATTGAAAGTATTAAAATATAATTTGGTATGGTATAAACACATAAACGAAAGAAAGAATTTGACAGAACCTATGCTACACATACACAAAGTTAGATATTAGCATTACGAGTATAATTTAATCAATTTAACTCAATCTTAATATGTCACTAATATACATTTACTGTTATTTATTAGATTGAATATAGGTATATATAAAAAAAAAGAAACTAATGAAACCATTATTTTTCGAGTATATTATTGACACCTGACAGACTGAAAAACATTCCGATACGATCAGCCGGTTAAGCTTTTCGAATCATGAACTCTTTTCTGTTTGCACAATTTCATGCAAATTGATTCTCCAGGGGATTTTCCGCATCGCTCGGTACAAATATAAATTTTGAAATTCCATAACAATCAATCAAATGTGACAGTTTTTAAATCACCACATTGATTTCCAATACCTTCATCTTTTTCAATAGATATATATGCACATACACACGTGTATATACATACGAATACCCAAATTGACGAAGCCCTTGGAAATCCAAATTATAACGGGCTTTTTAAAATTATGCACGCATATATATATGTAGACATCGACTCGAGCGAGTTAATCGCACATGAATTTCAAAATATAATAATATATAGTAGATGATAAAGAAACTAGCAACACTAAGCGAATCTCGAAATAAAAATGTCTCGCTGTGAAGAAAAAAAAATCGCTTTTCCATAAGAAAGGAAGGAAAGTAACGCTGACGTTGAATTTTGAAAAAATAATGGAGCTCCAACGTCGGATTTATTCCTTATATATATATAAGAAATAAATATATATGTATATATCATTGAAAATAACAGTCTCGCGGAATTTTCGTCGCGATGGGTTGCAATCAATTTTAAATTCTGCCTCCCTCGATTTCCTCCGTTCCATTCGGTCGTTTCCAGTACCCTTTTTTCTTCACCGTTTATTATTATTTTGCAGCGACAGGGATGCATCCATGGCGAGGAACTCCCGTACTTTTTCGGAGCACCGCTTGTCTCAGGCCTTGCACATTGGTCCAAGAATTATACAAGAGCGGAGATTAACCTTTCCGAGAGTGTAATTCTCTATCTAGCCAATTTCGCTAGAACTGGGTAAGTTTTTCACTTCTCTTTCACTACTTATTTTCATTGTTGTTTATTCGAATCGATACATTTCATTGTAATACAATAGTATCATTTATGAGCATTTTAGCAATATCTTTTACTTATTTTAATAATTTACCATAATGGTCAAAGAGTTAGATGAGACTTCTTTATTTTAAAGTAAATTTTTTGATTCGGAAAAGCCGATAAATGTATATTACACATATTTAACAATTTACGTTTTTACCTTAATATAAATTTGACTATAATTAGACCGGTTTCTGGTGAAAAAAAAGAAGAAAAAAATGGTAAGATTCATAATATTCAGTAATAAAACAGTAAAAATTAATGTTTTATTACAACATTTATATCTTGATAAAACAACATCTTGAAGTGTTTCTTTTCCTTTAACAGAACATCCATTTAAGACAATCGGATTTTCCCCGCTCGGAGATCTTATTATTAAGACGAAATGAACCATTTAATAGGTTTATCTCCAATAAAAGAAATTTTCTCACACAAAAGAAATACCTTTTTTTAGCATTATTCGTGTAATTGTACTATAATTTAGATTTTTTTAACCAATTATTCTCTGCTCATACGTATTATTACAATTTTCTTTTTCGATAACCCAATGAAGTAGAAAAGGGCAAATCATCAATAAAATTGGTTCATGGAGAAAAATGTTCTAGTACAAATTACTATGTTATTGCGTGTTCTAGAGACATATATGACAAATCATAAAAAAATTATAGTAACAATTTACTACTATTTTTGGGAAAATTTATCAGATGTGTGTAAATATTAATAAATTTGTAGTAGATTTTTTTTTTATGAAATTTAGTGATTTTTATAATTTGTCAAATCTGGTTCTGGGGTTACTCAACAACATTTACTACAACTCCTTTCCCGTGTAACAACCGTATGGTACGTTTAATTCTTGTACTTTATAAAGTGACGGTACAGTTAGAAATATTGTTATGGATACTTGAAACATCATTTTTTCATTGAATTTCTTGATACTTACATGTTTTTTCGGTGCTATTTGGTATATATAAAGTAGCATCATGGTTTTATCCGCAATGTTATCATTAATATATTAACGCTACGTATAAAAAGAATAATAATTGCAATATGAATAGATCACGTTTACTAAAATATTTACAAGTATAATAATTAATATTGCAACTTCCCAATTTTACTTAAAATAGAAAGATTTTAAATTTTGTAAAATTTAAGGAAAAATACTGTTATAGGGTAGAGTATATAAATAACAACAAGTTATGTAAATTCAAAATATACAATTTATTAATAAAACAATTCTTAAATGGTACTTCTACATTAACGTTATTAAAACAGAAATTGTATTAAAACAGGAAGCAGTCTAAATTGAAATAAAATATTAAATACATTGTTGAATGTGCTTATAACGTATATACTTAAACTAAGTTACTTTCTTATAGCGTTTTTTTCCTCAAGAAAAACTATACACACACTGAGTTTGAAAGTAATAATGTATTCAAACAATTTATTAAATTATTTTAATTTTTATTTTTATTTATAGTCATCATTTGATTTTAATACATGAATAAACTACATAATATGTCAGTTCTATGTACTTAAAAAAATGTATTCTTACTATTAAATCCAAAAATAAAAAATTTAAAAACATGCAACGTATCGAGAAATTTCCTACTTTCACGTAAAGTAAGTCAATTTTTATAGGTGATTCACTTTTTGCCCCGTTAAAATAATTACAAAATTACTGTTCGTAAAGAAAAACGTTTAAAATTATATTGAATAATCAATATTTAAAAATTTAACAACTCAATAATATCTACGGTCTTCTCAAAAACCTATTATAAATATAAATTTACGAGATATAGTTGAGTGATCGCAATGTTTTAATTAAAAATATTATAAAATATGTTCAGCAAGTGATAGAATTTTAAACTTTACGGTTGAACGATTTATTTACATATATACGCGTATATAGTAAAATCTAGTGCTACAGACTAATATCTCCACGTTCGTTTCAATTTCTTATGACGTTTACCTTAAAGTTCTCCGAAAATTGCTAATCAATCAATCTAAAACATTTATAAAGTGTGACCTGTACAAACTTGACAAAGTACACAATATATATATATATATATAACTTATCGTATGTAAATTTGTCGAGGTCAACGGGGAAACCAATAAACTTTCTTATCTAAAATTAAACGTTTCAAATCTATTATAGCGTATACATAATAAAATACCGATTGAATTCGGAATTAGTGATATTAGCTATAGACTGTATACCAAGGATAAAATTAGAAACAATCAGTTGAACACCCTTGGCCGATATATGTATATCAATTACACCGATAAAATTTCAACGCATCAATTTCTCTTTCTCTCTCTTGGAGAAAAAGAAAAAGAAAGAAGAATGACTGAAATAAAAGTTGAGGGGTCGAAAAAATTGGCGGTGTATCTCGATACGGAGTGAACCAATTCTGATTTGCGATTGATCGTCTATATATATATATTCTGTGCAGAAATCCAAACGAGGGCACACCAGAGCCAGGCTCACCGACTGCCCGACCCGAACGTACGAAATTGAAGAACATCGAGTGGACCGCCTACGAGGCCGTGCATAAGAAGTTCCTTACTATAGGTGAGTATTTCTCTCTCTCTCTCTCTTTCTCTATTTTTTTGTTGTTCCTCTTTTATTTCTCGTTGTCTCTTTGTATATACGTCTTACACTCGGTTAACCGAGTCCTCGTTCGACTCCTACATATATCTTTTCCTTCCACCTCGATCACGATGAACAATCGCATCTTGTCTGTCGAGCGCAGCTCTCGCCTCTCCTTACCGAAAATAAAGCTTAAAACTTTGGTGTGTGTGTGTGTGTGTGTGTGTGTGTGTATATATATATATACACCGTAGAAAATGAACCGACTATATCCCTCGATTTAGCTGGCTTTGTTCTTGACTCGTACATATATACGCTATAACTTCTTTTCCTTTTTATTTTTATAACCGCTCGTCTTTATATTCTTAGAACTTTACGAGATTCCGTGTTTATGATTCGAGTAGACGTATAGAATATGTGTATGTAGTATATTTTATCAACTTTGTGCGGACGCGTATACGGTATGTTATATAAATTATGAGAAAAATGAGAGATAACGATACACGGTTGAAATTACCGAAACACTTCGATTATTGTATTACCGAAGCAATACAGCGAACACATGCGCTCAGGTTATTTTTACTTGGATTCATTGGTGATTTTTATAAATTCGTACACGAATGAATTTAAGTTTGTATTTTGATCGAAACGATGAAAAATTCTGTTATGTTGATAAATACGCAATTTTTAAATACATTTATTATATCTTTCAATTGAAGATCGTCAAGTATTCGACCGCACTTTTTGTATTTAACATAAGTTTTTTTTAATTTTGTGAAATACAATTATAAATAATTAATACGATTAATAATAAATAAAAAAAATAATAATTAAAATTTAAATCAATGTACACGAGTGGATGCCTATGAGTACGATAGAAACATTTTTAAAAACTATTCGCATTATACGATATTTTTAACACACAAGGTAAACAATCGAATAATAAAAATATATTTATAGTTTCACAAAAAAAAAATAAGTGTTATATATCTATATAAAAATCAAAAGTTACCATCGTTTATTGTTTTATTCATGTTAATTATATCTATATATAATAATATAAACATATATGCGCTTGTAAGTAGCGGGATTACGAATGTTACAATATATATAATTAATTTAATAATAAGAGCGTAAAAGCAAGTCTAATGTATATGCAAGCTAAATCGCAGATTGAATATGACCAGACGTTATTTACCAAACCACACAGCTGTCATGTTTACTTGATACTTTGTTGTCAGGACAGTACTTGGATAACCCAAAGTAAATTTCACTTGAGTCGACTGTAGTTTGTACGTATACGGAAAAAATTGTTTAATTAATTCGATAAAATACTTAAAATAGTCGTAAACAAATTATTGTTTTAAATTAAAAAAAAACTAATTTTTTAAGATCCATTAAAATTTAAATTTAAAGAATAGCTATTACTGTATATATAACAATTACTAAATATTTCTTGGAATAAATATTTGTTTATAACTATTCAAACCAAAAATTTCCTTGAAATTACTAAATTATTATTTTTCAGTGTAACTATTACTATACCGATGATATAAAAAATTCTGTCAGGAGAGGCTGCTTCAGTTAATTTAATATATATCTTTTTTTTTCTCTCACAACGAGAGTATACTTGAAGAAAATACATGTATATCGGGGTTTTGTTCAATCTGCCCTATACATAGTTATTAAACTTTTTTTTAGAAAGACTAGGAGAAAAAGAATTTTACTTTGAGTAAAATAACTATTATAACTCTGCAACCATTATTCAAAAACCAAAAATTACTGCCACCACCTATCAGATCCATTAGACCAAGTTTGATTTCTTTGAATTGAACTCAAGGAATTCAAATGTTATACGATCAATTGAAAAATAGAGTTGCAAAATTACGTTAATTCTTAATATAATCAAATATTTACATTAATCCTACATTTTTAAATGTTTGTTTGATCAATTTTAACGAAGGAAAGTTAGGTTTAACTTTCTTAATTAGACCCTTCGGACAAAACTCCAAGATACGGGTCACTATATATATTATCTCCGAAAAATCATACTCCACAGTATCAAACGAATTCGTTTCCCGGATTTTAAATACTCTCCTTGTCCCTATAACCCTTCCCTATAAAATAAAAGAATATACGAATCCCGACTATCGTCGAATTACCGAAAAAAGACGAATTAATTCACAATATAAAAACAGATTATATATCATTATATAATAATCCTGTAACGATATAGATTATTTATTTAAATTAAATTTTAAAATGTTCATATGATTCGGGCGTGGATCGTTAAAATAAATAATCTATTCAAAGCAAACGATTTTTTTTTTTACTTTATTCAAATAAACCATATTACCATTCTCTCTCTCTCTTACACTCTCTCTCACACACTCGTAGATTCCCTCGGCGGTCGAAACCCCGTTGACAATTTAAGGAATGGATTTTAGAGCGGCGTCCCGCTATCCCTCCGATTTATCCTGGTAGATGATGATACCGACTTTGATAATGTTGATGATGACTCTCGACGATGGTTTCGTCGAGATCTACCTCTTACGCCCAATGATCGCAGGCGGAGAGGTTTAGGCCCGTTTGGCTCAACGCTCGAGCAAAGAGTGATCGACGTGGCTCGATCGACCGTTTGATTCATTGCCACACCGTATCATCTTCTTAATCCTATTTATTAATTCGCCGAATTTACCTTACCATCGCGAAACAGACTCGTGTGGTGTAAATGGCTACTCAATCATTACAATCCAAATAGTTGAAAGGTCAACTCGAACGAGTAATACTTCTAGAAACAACGCACCGAGCTAATTGCAAGCTGTACAATAGCAAACATTTACCTTAGCATCATCAAGTTAAATCAAAACTCCAATTATATACGAACCGTCTACTTTGTACGTCGTAAATACATGCTAATATATAGTAATATTAAAAAAAAATTTACGATTTTTGAGCTGTCTTCTTAACGTCTTTTCATAAGTTCCGAGCAGACCACAACTCTCCATCCCCATCTCTTTCCCTAGAAATTGTAAGCAAACACCAAACTCTCATCCCTAGTAATTACTTTACTTAATTCCCAAGTTTATACATGAACTTGACGCCGGGTGGTACACACACTGTTAAAACTACCGCATTTCACTAACACACACCGAGCACGCGAAACCGGTTCTGACAAATGCAGTCAATCAACATACTTAAAACTAACGCGTAACGATCTATTTTAATTAACAACAAGGAGCGAGCTACGCGCTATATTTTTTTTTTCTCCTTTTTTTGTTACACACGTCACGAGAAATGTATTTTATTTACGAAAAATGTAACAAAACTTAACGTTCCACTATATTTCGTTATGTTGTTAAGCGTTAAGCTCGTTAATTGGTAATGAGATATAAACTCTCGAGTAAAGGGAAATAAATGACTTTTTAACTTTAAGCGAAACCTGTCAATCAACCGAAACTTTCGGCAACGCGAAAGTTTGCAGTTGGTAAACTTATATTTCACGTTAGTTTAACGTTTGCAAAAAAGATTTAACCATCTTCGCTCGGATATATATATATAGGTGCAGTGTCTTCCATCACTCGAATTTCTCCCTTTGTTATCACGGATCTTAAGGTATTTGAAAAAGGATACTTTGATCGAACGAGATGCATTTTTTTTTCTTCAAATCAACCTATGTCGTAATACGTTCCTCTATACTCCTTCTTCTTTTTTTCCTTTTTTTAATTTTGCTCCACCGCGAAATTGAGAAGCTCGAATCGGTGCGAAAGATCGATCTCTTTCTTCTGTCTTACTCGTATATTGCCTTTTATCTGTTAACCCCCATCACATTCCTACGTTGTATGTATATATATATATATATGGTACACAGACACTTTTCTTTCCTAACTTTTCTACGTCCATCGAGCTCTCGAGCCTTAATCCTCTCTACTTTCTTTTTACATTTGATCTTTCACCCTCTCGCTTTTTCCTCCCTCGGATGTTGTTTCTTTCACTGTTTCTCTCCCCCTTCCCGTGAGTTAATGCCAGGTGATTAGTGCACTCGCACTCCTAGACCTCAAAAGTTCGTTCTATACCTCTGTCTATCTCCACATCTCACTTTTACTTTCGTTTTCTTTTTGACAGATTTCAAGATCAAAAGTTGACGGGATCAAACACGCGTGATGTGCATTCGTATATAATCTTCCCCCTTTTTCTGTATAAATGAACTGGTTTTTAAACAAAAAAAAACGTGTAAAACGTTAAATTTAACTTTATCAAATGATATATATATAGAAGGTATACACGATGCCCCATCGGTAATCTTCAATATTTGATTATACGAAATATATTCGCTGAACATTTTGATACAAATGAATATTGCGTATTTACCTAAGAGAAATCGAATTACTTCTCTTTCGGTTCGACGGTATATTCTCGTCGATTATATACCGGAACCTCGCGTTCAGTGGATTTTTAGACTTCGTTCGATAAGTAAACCTAATATTACGTTATTGCTTTCGATTGTTTACATTAAAGAATTATAATAAATGTGTGTAATACAATTTCGAAAAGTTATACATCCTTCAATGAATTTTAATTAACTTTCAATTCTCTCTTTTAACGTTATACTTAACTTCATTTGCTCGGTTCATGTTTAATTTATTATACGATCGCGTGTATATAGCGCACGATCGCTATATGTATTTAAATATACGCTTTGGGATAGTTTTTTAATTTTGCAATCAAATTTATTTTCTAAGGTTGTTTGATCTAATGGGTTATATTTGTATGATATAAGGTGCATATATATATCTATTAAATTGTCAGAAAATTAAAATGTACTTGTTATTATTAAAACGACTTTATTACCAATACGAGATATTATTTCTGGGTTTGCAATGAAATATAGTCTAGTACATTAAACTAAAAAAAAATAAAATTGTACTCTAAGGTAGAGTAATTAAATAATGCAAGAAAATTTTGGTGATTTTTAATGGTCCGAGACTAAAAATAGTTATTTAATAGATAAAAACAAGCCATTTCCTATCGATTTTTTAAAAGTGTTAAATTATTACCTAAAAAATGGTTTAAATGTCTGCTAAGGATGTATTAATACATTTTTCTTATCCCTTTGAGGCCCAATGCATAGATTAAAATTTTTAATTAAAAATATTATAACCTAAATTATTAATAAAGTATAGTAAAAAAATGTTTCATTAATATTTTTAGATTAATAAGATAATATTGTACCAATTATATATTTAAAAACAATATAAATAAAAATATTAATAAAATTCTAAATTAATTTAGATCTGAAACGGTTAAACTACTTTATTGTTTTCTAACAGTGCATATACATCCATATAACTAAACTAATTTTTAATACAATCTTTTTCTATGTGAAAGTTTATCGATCTTCCTGTAAGAAAAACAGATTTTTTTGCAACGTTTCGATGGTCAATGTCATCCTTTCCAGACTCCTAATTTTCTCGTTGAGACATATTTTTTCGCAGCAAGACAAATAATTTTCTCTTCTTTTTCCCCATTGTGTGTTTCGGGTAAACAATAATAGAAAAAAATGTAAATATTAGTACATCTTCACCCTATATAAGAAAGTACGAAATTTTCGTTATACCAACAGCTGATATTGTAAAGACCGGTTTGAACATTAATATTCAAATAATTGTATAATAAAACCACCTAAACGTTACTAAAAGTCTCGATATAAACACATAAATACATAACCTACGAATTTTTGTACAAATTAATTTAATGTGTAAGTAAATAGAAATAATAGTCAACTTGTCGAGTTGCTTTATAAATTCACTATAAAGTCGCGATAGTGCGTTGCCTTCGCAACAGGAATTGTAGCTATAAATCTGTTTATAAAGTAGCTTTTTTTTAACAAACGTGGTGATTTACAGCTATAATATATCGTCAAATGTCTACACAGGGTTGACTCGGGAAGATCGATACATTCTTACATCATAGTAAAAAAACAAAATACACTTCACCTTTCACCATTAAAAATTGCATAAGGCTTACAAATTTAAATGTAGTAATATGTATTCGTATATAGGTAGATTAATCGATATACACGGGATGTACGTATACAAAATGTCAATATTAATTTTCTACGTTGTAAACACAATACAATTTTATATACACGAAGAAAAGGGTTTTATTCAAGTGACCAAAATTACTATATAATGGAAATACGTCGATTTGGGAAATCATAAAAATTACTATTATTTATATAGGAAAATTTACTGCAGAATTATTAATGTTTATATATATTTGTTGAATTGCCTAGTTAAATTGGTGAATACTAAAGTATAATAAATTGATATTAGAGTGTGTAAATTGACAGAATGTGAGAATTCCATGTAAGATATGATTGTAAGAGTAAATAATAATTAGCATATATGATATTTATAAAGTACAAATTACTTTCCCATACATTTTTTATTTCATAGATGTTTTAACATCTTCGACATTGCAGATATTTCATGTTTTCAAGTTTAAAATAATCTTGCATACTTTTTACACCTTTCAACCCAAAAATTATATCTAGAATATTGAATTAAAAATCTAAACAAAATTTATATGGATAGCTTAATACATAACAAAGGGCCGGACGTTTTGTTTTTTTTCAATAAAAATAATAATTAAATAAATAATTTCTGGTGGTAATTATTAATCAAAAAAGACATAAAATTTTACCCTAAACATCCTAAATAAATGATCGATGTAAAATTCTTGAAAAATTTAAGTATACATTGCTTAAAATATGTCTAAAGGCTTGACATTCAGGATATTTTTTCCAAAATTCAATCTTTTGTTTATTAAAAAAATATATAAAATGACCATTTTCCGAGTTTGACATCTTCGTATTACCATTAATTCTGCAATTTGAAAAAAAATATAATATTTTTTCAAAAAAATAAAATCTATTACATCTACTATAAAAATTACTGCTTGAAATTTCACTTTTTTCAAGAGTGTTATGTACTCGCATATACAGCAGTCAATTTTTACACTTTAGGATTTAGAGTGCACATCTGGTAAATTTTGCCAAAGATTGTATTAAGTTGTTCCTGCAAATCATAGTAATTTTTCTAATAATTCTAAAACGTGACTCTCGTTTACTCAATAGAGCTTACTAAAACTTTGTTCTCCGCGCGGTTATATATTAAGGGTAATATAAGTAAAGTAAAGAATCGAATTCGGTTAGATGAGGCGTTCTCGATAGAAAAAAGAAGTATTCTCTCTAAATTTCTTCAAGTGAAAGTACAGCCACTCGAATTTGAAGGAAGTTCTCTCGGTACAGTGAAGTGCACTATTTTCATTGGAGTTGAATTGAATCTTCACAGTGTTTTCCTTAGCGTTAATGGCTACTTACAAAGTTCTTTCATTTCAGCTGGCCAATTTCGAGATCAACAATTTCTGATTGGATCTTAATGAAATGGGATTCGTTTTAATACTTCTCGCTCACCTTCCTTTGCATAAATAAATTTACGTGATAACCCAATAACCTATATATAGAACAAAAATAATGATATTACGGGTGAAGAGTGCGAAGTAGAAAAAAAAATTTCTCTCTTTTTAAAATATTTGTTTGTTGACAGCTTGCGCGCGTCAAAATCGTTATTTGCGAGTATATTATAATTAGACGAAATTCCGACACGTTATGAGTTGATCGGTGTTTAAATATACGTGGTAGGCAAATATTAGCTCGCACCAACTGGCACAGCCCATCGAATTATATATACGCAAGTTCTCACGATTATATTTGCGTGATCTTAGGAGGAGCTTGCAGAGTTTCCTCGTTACGATGCTACTCGAGAAGTGTACCCTCGGCATTCTCGACGACCAACTTACTTTTTATCCTTCAACGGGTCCTCTCAACGTCTTTTACGCGCACTTTTCACTTTACAAAACTCTATCTCTTTTTCTCTTACGGCCGGATTTTAATAAAACGCGCGAGTTTTATTACCCGCGACACACGCACAAATATTTGATATCGCCGACGAATACAATCTACTCATATATATATATACGGATATGTGTTTGTGGAGGGGGTTATAGGCGGTATATATATATATATATAGGTAATAAACGCTTATATAACTCGTATACTTATGGGAGCTTTATGGGAAAATTATTTTTATTTTACTTCGAGAAAAGAGACCAATTTTATCGATTGTAATATACGATTGGGGTGGATTTCCGCATTTGATCGGTCGGTATATTATCGGGAAATATATAGTTTTTATGTATCTTAAATATATGTGTAATTGTTACTTCGAAAGAAAGATTGTTATTATTCATTTTATCGTATTTTCGTGTATTTATTTTGGTGTATCATTTTTTTAGTACGACATGTAATAAAATTACAGCTCCCTTGATGGAAATACATTTCTTAAGCACGAAATAAGCGTTTTGAATACAATATAGGTAAAACGTGTTTCCACTTTCTTTACTTCTGATGAAATTATTTTTGCTACTTTGATCGACCATTTATTTATTTGAATACAGCTGTTTCGTGTTAACATGTCAATTTACAAGGATACTTTTAATTTTCCGGAAACATGAGTTTCATTGAATACATCAGAACCAAAGGAACGAGCTATATTAGAACGGGATTACACACGTTTTTTTGTCAAATATGTGTTATCGATTAATTGTAAATGTCGACGTCGATTTAAATATCAGTAAGTAGTTACTTGTTTATTTTAAGTATAAATTTTTCGCTGTAGCGTTAGAATTGATAATATTGTAGAAGTTGCGAAAGAGTGTATTCCCGGAAGGCTATGAAAACGTCTTGTAAAGAAATTATTTTCATTGTATTTAATTTTATTTCTGCGTCGATGATAAAAGATTCGCCTTTTTTTTAATAACCGTTGTCAAGATAAAATATGTTATTCATTACGCATCTAGAGTTAGTTGTGAAAAGATGCAGTAAAGAAAAATAAATATATAATCTAAAATATTTTTTAGTTTTTATTTTTAACACTCTGATTCTGACATTATAAAAACGTAGATATATTTGTAAATAAATTGTTTCTAAGACGTAAAAAATAAGGAAATTACGATAATAATTAAGTAACTGGTCCGACATGATAGAGGATTCAGATTTTAAAATACCGTATAAATATTAACACATTCTGTTAAATAAGCTTTCGTAATGGAAAATCACGTTTTAACATATCTTGTAGCAAAATAGGTTATTTCAAATAGACTGATTTCTATTTAGTTCTTGACGAAAATGAAGAGATAGGAAGCTCGATCCAATAAAGGAAAGAAGATGACATTTATTAATGAGATATTGTTATGTAAATTATTTTCCGTAAAAGCATAGCAGAGAATGAATAACGCAAACAGTTTGATCGTCATTGCGGTATTTTTTGAACTTCGACACATCTTCTGCCGAAAAAAATCTGACATTGCCAAGTCTCTTTTGCACGTATGCATCCAGGTCGTCCTGATCACGGAGCTTTAATAGACTTGTAGCTTTAATAGTATTGTATGCACGAAAGTGCAAATGCCAGGAGCAGTTCCCACAGGGCGGTACCCTCCCCTCGAACGAATTTCGTGTGAATTATTTCAGATTTTTTAATTTATAATTTTAATACAACGATTAAATCATCGTTTGAGTACCTTTACCGATTTGACATTATCGATGCAAAATGATTATTTTTTGTTTTAATAAATAAATACGCCCAGTTAGGACCTAATATGTGTTCTGTAGAAACATTGTGATAATTTTATTTTAACTTTACATTAGAAGACACATTATAATCTTTTAATTTTATATCTTTAATGATTTTGGTTTTACAATAAGTTTGATAAGTGAAATCAATTAATACAAAATAATCCAAAAACTATTTTCAACAAAATACGTTATAAACAAATTTACATAATTTATATACCTATTAATTTTAAAAGAAAAGGCGCAATCTTGACGAACAGTCGTACTCGTATTTCTTCATCGGTGTAGTTGATGATGGCGTATTGATACTTTTGCGAGGAACTTTGTTATGTAGCTTTTTTATTTATATAACTTTTATTCGGTCGTCATGGTTGATATTTTTACTGTCACTCTTCAAAGAGTACCAAAACTTTAGGTAGCCGAACTAGCACCTTCGACGACTCATTAGCGATTACCACTTGTTCCTCGCAATTTCCTTTTGGTCACCGCCTTATTAACCCCACTCCAGAGGTTTTATATCGTAACATTCGATTTTACTTAGTAATCGGAATTGAAACTGTTACAATTCCCCCCCTTTTTTGCTTAATTTGTAATTATAAGCAAAAATGATACAGAGCCGACTATTATTGATATTACCTTTTACGATCAAGCGTTTCAATTATTATTTATTCGTTTTACTCAAACGGTTTTTTGTATTAATTGATTAACTTTTACATTTTTATAATTTTAATACTATTTACATAACATCTAAATAATCGATCATAGGAGTACTCATATGTTCGCCGTAGACTATATATAAACTTTTATTAAAACGTTTGATATCAAAATTCATTCTACTAAAATTCGCATTTCTATAATTATTCATACTATTAAAATTAATCGCATAAGACAATCATAAATTACTTTCTCGGCGCAATTCAAAATAATATTATTTTGAAATCTTAATACATAATTAATTTATTGTCTGTACATCGCTAAAGTATCTGTACATCGCTAAAGTATTGAATATAATATCATTATATTTAATAACTACATTATCTTAATATCTATTTTATTTACAGAAAACTAGACTAATCACTATATTATTATTATTTTAGATTCTTAATCGCGTCATATTTCAAAACGTTATATCTATTACTTTATAATATTTTATAAATTTCATATTCATTATATAGAAATTAATGTTTTATATAATTTATACATATTTTTTCTATTACACTTATTTTTTGCTTTATTTACTTATTTTTAATTAATAAACATATGCGACTTTCAAAGCGTACGCGAATAATATTTTCTAAGATTTGCTCTGTTATAGGTTCCTATTTCTTTATTTGAATCGTGTATTTCGATTAAAGCAAACGCGTTTCTTCCGATCGTTCGAGAAATTTTGTAAGGCCCTTCAAATAAATTAAAGAATTTATGGGTTACCTTGTCTAAAGCGTTTGAAAGATGCTTTACACGAAGCAAACTAAATCTCCAGGTTTAAGGTCCACTTTGGATATACTCTTTTGATTTTTAATGCGTCTATTATAATTTTTGATTATATTTTTGTGTGCTAACGTTATAAGATATTCTCTGTTTATTTCAGGAAGCTGCGGAAATGATACAATTTTTTTTATTTCATCATAAATAGGCTTACCAAAATGAAGTTCTTGTGGGGTTAATTCAGTTGTAAAATGGGTAGTAATATTCAATAAATTTTGTATTTTTGGTACATATTCAACCCACGTTGTATGTTTCTGACTGCAAAGGTCCTGAACAACCTACCGATTTCGCGCATTACTCGTTCGGTAGGATTAGATTGGGGGTGGCGTATCGAGCTGTAAAGTACTTTAATTCCCGCTTTTTCGAGAGTGTTTTTCCAAACCGGTGACGTAAATTGCGAGCCATGGTCACTTAATATTTTTTTAGGTTGACCACATTTACTGATATAGTCATTAAATATGCGATTTAAACAAGCACGTGTTGTAGCCTTTTTCATTGTATATAAGGTAACATACTTTGAGAATACATCGAGTACAACGAACAGGTATTCTACTCCCCCCCTAGCGCGAGGCAAAGGACCATAAAAATCTACAGTGACCATCTCAGATGGAGCAGATGCTGTAATTATTTGAAATTCTCCTTCCATAGGAATTGACAAATATTTTACACGTTGACATATGTCACAAGTGATAATGTATCTTTTAATGTCCTTGTGCATTGCGCGCCAATAATAAAATTTTTTATGTAATTGAATGTTTTGTATACTCCGGGATGTCCAAGCTTTTCGTGAATCTGATTAATTAATTTTTGTTTCATTATTTCCGGTATAATAATTCGCCAAATATTACTGCCCTTTTCGCATTGGAAAATAATATTATTATAAATTTTAAGTTGAGATAATTCTTCATTATTTTTACGCGCCTCAATTAATTTTTTTATTACAACATCTTCATGTTGCAATCTAGATAGATTCTTTATATCGTCATGTAAAGACTTATCTTTCATTAATACATTCATTATCTTTAATATATTTTCTTTATTATTTATTTCGGGTGAAAAATATTGTTGTAAAGCTGTTATTGTTAATGTTTCATTTGACCTATCTTCTAAAAACTTACTCTCTGGATTTCTGCTAAAGAAGTCTGCAACTATATTATCAGAACCCTTACAGAACTTGATTGTATAATTATACTGTTGAAGTAATAGATTCCATCTTATGAGCCGACTATTGTGAAACATTGTTGATGATAAAAATAATAAGCCTTTATGATCCGTTATGATTTCAAAATGATTTGCTATTAAATAATCTCGTAATTTAGAAACTGAATATATGATTGCAAGTAATTCTTTTTCACAAGTTGTGTAAGCAGATTCGGCGATAGAAAGGCATCTACTCACGAGTGCAACTATTCGATGATTACCATTATCATCGATTTGATACAAAACGCCACTTATGCCAGAATTACTTGCATCAGTCTGTAATTTAAATATTTTATTAGGAAGAATATGACTTAAACAAACGGTATTTAAAAAATTCTGTTTTAATTTCTTAAAGGCCTGAGAATGTTGTAGTGTCCAATTCCATTTTGCACCCTTTCGCAGTAAATCTCTAAATGGTTCAATAAAATTACTATATTTAATACTAAGAATTCTATAATAATTACAAACCCCTATAAATTTTTGTAATTGTCTTTGGTTCTTGGGTTCTTCGAAATTAAGTATTCGTTCTACTTTACTTGGATTAGAAGAGACACCTTTCGAAGATATAATAAACCTAAAAAAGTTATTTCGCGCTTAAAAAATTCACATTTTGAAAGTTTTAATGTAAAATTATTTTTTAATAAATTAGAGAATAATTTTCTTAATACTTGTAAATGACGATCAAAACTATTTGTACCGATTAAGAAATCATCAATATACACGGATAATTCTTTTGAAAAATTATTTTCTAAGGCATTATTAACAGCACGAATAAAACCACTTCCAGCAGTTTTAATTCCAAAAGGACAAACTCTAAATTGGTACATTTTACCATTAAATAAAAAAGCGGTTAAAGGTCGTGATTTTTCTTCAAGTAATATTTGCCAATATCCATTTTTTACATCGAGCTTCGAAAATAGCGATGAAAATGGATATTTTTGCAAAATCTCCTGAATTAAAGGTGTCGTTTCATGATCGTCTTCGATATATTTATTTACATGTCGCGCATCAAGGCAAATTCTTATGCTACCATCATTCTTTCTTACGATACGGAGCGGGTTGCAAAATGGACTTATAGCTCTTTCTATTATACCTGCGTTTAGCATATCTTTGATTGCAATTTCAACGTCACTTCTAAGCGCCATCGGAACTGGATAATTTTTATTTATAACGGGAGCCTTTGTGGTTAATTTTAACTCATGTTTGTATCCTAGAACACCGCCGGGTTTATCAATAAATAAATCTTTAAATTCAAATAAAAAATCCATAAATTGCTTCTTTTGTACTTCATCAATTGTTACTAGTGAAGACGCAATCGATCGTATCTCATCAGACAAATCATTATTAATCTTATTATCATTTACATTTTTATTTGAAATTTTTTGAGTCTGATTAATATTAAATATATTAGTCCCATAAATCACTTCATTTTCAATTTCATCAATATTTACGTTTAATCTATTATTTATCTTATGTTCATTATTACTTAAATTTACTATATTTACATCATCTATATTATCATCACTAGTAATTTTTAAACTTTTATTATTTTCACTACTCGTTGACTTATTATTTTCTTTCTCTGAATTTTCATTCTCTATCAAAATTTTATTTTTTCTACTTGTATTCAAATCACTTTCTTTTTTATTTAAATTATTAAAATGATTTCTTATTTCTTTATAATGTACTAAATAAATGTACATTATGTTATCATTTTTCGATACAATTAATTTGTCTGATGGGGCACACTCGAATAACATTGATGAAGAAGGTATATCTTTATTTTTTACTTTGATTTTATAGTTTTCATAATTTAAATTTATACTATTTTTTATACACCAATCGTTACCCAAAATAATTTCGTTAGACAAAAACGGTATAACTAAAAAGCAATGTGTATTATTATAATTCATATTATTTATTTCAAATTCTAATAAAATTTGATTGTTTACTGTCGTTGCTTTTTTACCTATCGCTGTCGAGACCACAACATTAGATACGGGTAATTCTTGAATATCTTTATCAATATTAATTTTTTCATAAAATTCTCTAGACACCGCTGTTATTTGACTCCCTGTATCAATAAGCGCTTTAACAATACGATCCTTTATTTTCAGAAATAAATGCGGACTTTGATAAATTGTATTATTCGATTTATTTTCTAATTCACTACTTTGTCTATTAACATCATAAGAAAGATCATCCACGAAATCAAAAAATTTGTGACACGCCGACGGATCGCAATTCAACGTGTCAAAGGCGAGTTTAAAGCTTGATTATTTGTATTTGATTTATACTTTGATTTTCATTACTACTAAGTGATGTTTGTTGTGTATTAGACGCTTGTATTATTTGTGTATCAGGTTGATTTATATATCCATGTTGCTCTCTACTTTGATTCGAAGAATTATACGGATATGATACATTACGATTTTGCTGAATATTTGGATATGTAAAATTACGATTTTGTTGCGTATTTGTATATATAAAATTATGATTCTGGTGCGGATCTGCATTATAAAATTGATTATTTTGTTGAGTATTGTATAAGGAAAATTACTATTTTGATGTCTATTAAAATTATTATGTTGCCTATTATTATAAAAAAAATTATTATTTTGTTGTTCTCTTTTTTGATGTTTATATTGATTATTATAATTATAAGGTCTTGTATTGTAAAATGTTTATTATATCTCTGTACGTTTATTTCTCGATTATTATAATTCCGATTTTCATATTTATATTGGTTACTCTCTTGCGCAGATATTTGTCTTACTCTAACGGGCTGTACAAATTGCGAATTACTATTTTGTTTACGTGAAAAGTCTCTCTGCTTATCATTTATATTTACACTATCCAAACGAGCAAGCGCTTCTGCGATAGCTTGATTGTCTCGAAAATCGACGGTTGCTAAAGCCTTTTGCACCCATGGTGGAAATTGTAAAGATATATTATGATTTATTTCGTAAATATGCATTGGTGGATCAAAATATTTAGCTTCTTTAATTTGAGAATAATAAAATGTTTGTAAATTAATTTCATTATCGTATTTTTTTAACATCCAATTACTTTTTATTTTTGCTTTAATTGGGATTGAATAAAATTCTTGTAAAAATCTAGTTTTAAATTGTTCGTAATTGATAAAATTTTCTTGTAATTCTATCCATAGTTTCGCTTTACCTTCAAAAGCTAATTCAATTAATAACATTTTTCTATCCTCACTAATATTTTTTAATGCAAAATATCTTTCCAAACGCTCTAAGAATTCGCGAGGATTAATACTATTTTCATTTGAAAATTTTGGAATTTTAATATCTATATTACTCGAATTTAAGTTACCTATAAATGAGCAAATCTCTTGTGCAGTGTTGCCGACAGTCTGTCGTTGTTCTTGTAGAGGCGCATTTTGATTTGGTTTCTGCCTTCGTCAATTTGATTTTGTTGATGCGGAATAGGATGTTGGTTCGAATTTTCTTGTCGTACAGTCGCATTGTGTAATTTTCGTTGTTCCGCCTCCAATGTCATTCTCATTTTTTCAAGTTCGGCCCGTTCATTTCAACTTGCTGTCTAATTCTCTCCAATTGCAATCGTTCCTCGTTTATAGTATGCTCCATTTGATTATTTGAAGTATCAGTCGAATGTCCACCATCACGCTCCATTAATGGCATTTTAATTTTTTGTTTACGTTTAACAGTCGAAAAATTAAACACAGAATAAGTTTGCTTTGAAAGTCTACCTGATTTTGTTACGTAGACGTGTTTATATGTATCTTCCATGCATAGCCAAAACAATCAAACAAATATTGAAAAGATTCGTAGCAAAGTTATTTATAAAAATTTGAAATTATAACTACTTCAAAATTCTAAAATCAACCTTTGCCCGTAGTTGGGCGCCATTGTGATAATTTTATTTTAACTTTACATTAGAAGACACATTATAATCTTTTAATTTATATCTTTAATGATTTTGGTTTTACAATAAGTTTGATAAGTGAAATCAATTAATACAAAATAATCCAAAAACTATTTTCAACAAAATACGTTATAAACAAATTTACCTAATTTATATACCTATTAATTTTAAAAGAAAAGGCGCAATCTTGACGAACAGTCGTACTCGTATTTCTTCATCGGTGTAGTTGATGATGGCGTATTGATACTTTTGCGAGGAACTTTGTTATGTAGCTTTTTTATTATATAACTTTTATTCGGTCGTCATGGTTGATATTTTTACTGTGACTCTTCAAAGAGTACCAAAACTTTAGGTAGCCGAACTAGCACCTTCGACGACTCATTAGCGATTACCACTTGTTCCTCGCAATTTCCTTTTGGTCACCGCCTTATTAACCCCACTCCAGAGGTTTTATATCGTAACATTCGATTTTACTTAGTAATCGGAATTGAAACTGTTACAACATAAAGAAAAACAGTTAATTAAGACGAGAAAAAATATTCAAGGCAAGCTAAATAATTATGGTTTGACTATGTAAAACCAAAAAGACATTGCTTTTTACTCAATTTCAAACAAATAAATCAATCTATATAAAAAGTGGCAATGGAAAAAAATTTGATTCTTAATTTTCTGTCATGGATTGAACATTCAAATTTCCTTCAAATGTGATTTTTTAATGCATTCATAGTTTTATGTTGATATTTAGCACAGTGATAGTTAATACTAAATATGCTTGGGTTTTTTATTATAACTGTATTAATTTAATTAAAATAGTTCGTTCGACTTGGTTGATACACATTTCTATAACAATTTGATAATTAATCAGAGTTGTTGCTATGAGAGTCCGTAGTTACCAACAGAGAATTACTGTTTTTTTAATTATGCTTTATTACTTATTTATAAGTTATTTAACTAAATACAAAATTAATTACAAAATAAATACAGTTTTTTGTTTTACATCAATTTTACATTGTTTTATATAATTATTTCACATGTTTTTAACAATGCACACGATATTAGGTTGTTCTAAAAATCTTAAAAAACTTAAACTCTTAAAATGTTAGTTATACTTAATAAAAAGGAATTAAAATATACTAGAAAAAAACACCAAGATATAATTATATAATAAACAACCGTCACGTAGAACAACTAAATATTCTAACAAAAATTTTGTATCATTTTTCTTACTACTACGAACGTATTAACATATATTTATCTCAATACGTCTTTCAACATAAATTTTGGATTGCAAAAAGAAATTTCTTTTAATTCGGGCTCCAAGTACCGCTAATTAGATAAAATACGTTTTCACTGACGGTCTCAATGAAAAATTATATTTCCTCTTATACGTTAACGTGTATTACTAACATTAATTTTCCCGATAATTAACGTAACAAAAAATATACCTATCGAAAAAGAATTTATTAATTAAAAAAAAAAGAAATTGGTTTAAATTTCTTCAAGTGAAAGTACAGCCACTCGAATTTGAAGGAAGTTCTCTCGGTACAGTGAAGTGCACTATTTTCATTGGAGTTGAATTGAATCTTCACAGTGTTTTCCTTAGCGTTAATGGCTACTTACAAAGTTCTTTCATTTCAGCTGGCCAATTTCGAGATCAACAATTTCTGATTGGATCTTAATGAAATGGGATTCGTTTTAATACTTCTCGCTCACCTTCCTTTGCATAAATAAATTTACGTGATAACCCAATAACCTATATATAGAACAAAAATAATGATATTACGGGTGAAGAGTGCGAAGTAGAAAAAAAATTTTCTCTCTTTTTAAAATATTTGTTTGTTGACAGTTGCGCGCGTCAAAATCGTTATTTGCGAGTATATTATAATTAGACGAAATTCCGACACGTTATGAGTTGATCGGTGTTTAAATATACGTGGTAGGCAAATATTAGCTCGCACCAACTGGCACAGCCCATCGAATTATATATACGCAAGTTCTCACGATTATATTTGCGTGATCTTAGGAGGAGCTTGCAGAGTTTCCTCGTTACGATGCTACTCGAGAAGTGTACCCTCGGCATTCTCGACGACCAACTTACTTTTTATCCTTCAACGGGTCCTCTCAACGTCTTTTACGCGCACTTTTCACTTTACAAAACTCTATCTCTTTTTCTCTTACGGCCGGATTTTAATAAAACGCGCGAGTTTTATTACCCGCGACACACGCACAAATATTTGATATCGCCGACGAATACAATCTACTCATATATATATATACGGATATGTGTTTGTGGAGGGGGTTATAGGCGGTATATATATATATATAGGTAATAAACGCTTATATAACTCGTATACTTATGGGAGCTTTATGGGAAAATTATTTTTATTTTACTTCGAGAAAAGAGACCAATTTTATCGATTGTAATATACGATTGGGGTGGATTTCCGCATTTGATCGGTCGGTATATTATCGGGAAATATATAGTTTTTATGTATCTTAAATATATGTGTAATTGTTACTTCGAAAGAAAGATTGTTATTATTCATTTTATCGTATTTTCGTGTATTTATTTTGGTGTAGGGGAAGCCCGGGCAAGACGGACCCCTTAAGGAAAAACGAATAAAAAATGGACTAAACAACAAAATATACGATCCATAAAAATTTTTTCGTAAAGTAGGAATCAGAACAAAGAAGTACGTGCAAGTATATTGATATATTATAACTTAAGCATATAATAAAAAATTGTTGAAAAAATTCTGAAATTTCGAGGCCTTCAAAAATGCCCGGGCAAAACGGACACCCTCAGGAAAAATCAATAAAAATTGGTTAAATAAGGAATTTTTAACATATTTATATTTTTAAACATCATTTACTAACAAAAATAGATTAATATATAAATTACTTTTATAGAAACATTAACAGTAAAGAAAAGAAAATTTTTTTTTATAAATAGTACATTAATCGTCGCATTCTTTGCAAAAATAACTACCATATCCTTTGTATGGTGAACAATTTTCATGAGCCCACTTTTTACACTGATTGCATTGAATCCAATCTTCAGTGGGAGGCTCTACATATTTCTCATAACAAATTAAACAATAGAAATCTTCATGAATGAATAATTGCCATATGACCGTCTTGCCCGGACCATCTTGCCCGGAATGGATATAATGACTTTTTTTTTAAAAATTAGTAAAAAAAAAAATTAATATGGGCTCTAACCTGTGTCTTTTTTTAAAAATAGTTAAATACAATAGCGTGACACTATTTATTTATTAATTTAATAATTTGTGTGAAAAATAAGTTTACTTTCTTACCTTGATAACATCGTAAGGATTCAGACGAAAATCAATATTTATGTTTTTCAACGATGTTACCATCGAGACCGGCGCGGACGTACTGAAATTTAAATACTAGTAACACAAACAATATACTTGAATTTTTTCGGAATTTTCCGAACAGCCATATTAGAAATAGAGGGGGGTGACCGTCTTGCCCAGTATGACCGTCTTGCCCGGGCTTCCCCTATCATTTTTTTAGTACGACATGTAATAAAATTACAACTCCCTTGATGGAAATACATTTCTTAAGCACGAAATAAGCGTTTTGAATACAATATAGGTAAAACGTGTTTCCACTTTCTTTACTTCTGATGAAATTATTTTTGCTACTTTGATCGACCATTTATTTATTTGAATACAGCTGTTTCGTGTTAACATGTCAATTTACAAGGATACTTTTAATTTTCCGGAAACAATTGTATTGTCAAATATGTGTTATCGATTAATTGTAAACGTCGACGTCGATTTAAATATCAGTAAGTAGTTACTTGTTTATTTTAAGTATAAGTGTTTCACTGTAGCGTTAGAATTGATAATACTGCAGAAGTTGCGAAAGACTGTATTCCCGGAAGGCTATAAAACGTCTTGTAAAGAAATTATTTTCATTGTATTTAATTTTATTTCTGCGTCGATGATAAAAGATTCGCCTTTTTTTTAATAACCGTTGTCAAGATAAAATATGTTATTCATTACGCATCTAGAGTTAGTTGTGAAAAGATGCATAAAGAAAAATAAATATATAATCTAAAATATTTTTTAGTTTTTATTTTTAACACTCTGATTCTGACATTATAAAAACGTAGATATATTTGTAAATAAATTGTTTCTAAGACGTAAAAAATAAGGAAATTACGATAATAATTAAGTAACTGGTCCGACATGATAGAGGATTCATATTTTAAAATACCGTATAAATATTAACACATTCTGTTAAATAAGCTTTCCTAATGGAAAAACACGTTTTAACATATCTTGTAGCAAAATAGGTTATTTCAAATAGACTGATTTCTATTTAGTTCTTGACGAAAATGAAGAGATAGGAAGCTCGATCCAATAAAGGAAAGAAGATGACATTTATTAATGAGATATTGTTATGTAAATTATTTTCCGTAAAGCGTGACAAAGAATGAATAACGCAAACAGTTTGATCGTCATTGCGGTATTTTTTGAACTTCGACACATCTTCTGCCGAAAAAAATCTGACATTGCCAAGTCTCTTTTGCACGTATGCATCCAGGTCGTCCTGATCACGGAGCTTTAATAGACTTGTAGCTTTAATAGTATTGTATGCACGAAAGTGCAAATGCCAGGAGCAGTTCCCACAGGGCGGTACCCTCCCCTCAAACGAATTTCGTGTAAATTATTTCAGATTTTTTAATTTATAATTTTAATACAACGATCAAATCATCGTTTGAGTACCTTTGCCGATTTGACATTATCGATGCAAAATGATTATTTTTGGTTTTAATAAAAAAAATTATTTATTCTTGCATTTCCGCTCAGTTAGGACCTAATATGTGTTCTGTAGAAACATAAAGAAAAAACAGTTAATTTTAAGACGAGAAAAAAGATTCAAGGCAAACTAAATAATTATGGTTTGACTATGTAAAACCTAAAAGACATAGCTTTCTGTTTCTGAAGTATATCAATTCTGCACTAAATCTATGCAATGTACTCAATTTCAAACAAATAAATCAATCTATATAAAAAAAAGTGGCAATGGAAAAAAATTTGATTCTTAATTGTCTGTCATGGATTGAACATTCAAATTTCCTTCAAATGTGATTTTTTAATGCATTGATATTTAGCACAGTGATAGTTAATACTAAATATGCTTGGGTTTTTTATTATAACTGTATTAATTTAATTAAAATAGTTCGTTCGACTTGGTTGATGCACATTTCTATAACAATTTGATAATTAATCAGAGTTGTTGCTATGAGAGTCGTAGCTACCAACAGAGAATTGCTGTTTTTTTTAATTATGCTTTATTAACTTATTTATAAGTTATTTAACTAAATACAAAATTAATTACAAAATTAATTACAAAATAAATACAGTTTTTTACATTGTTTTATATAATTATTTCACATGTTTTTAACAATGCACACGATATCAGGTTGTTCTAAAAACCTTAAAAAACTTAAACTCTTAAAATGTTAGTTATACTTAACAAAAATGTATTAAAATATACTAGAAAAAAACACCAAGATATAAATTAGTATCACCAAGATATATATTAGTAGTAGAACAACTAAATATTCTAACAAAAATTTTGTATCATTTTTCTTACTACTATGAACGTATTAACATATATTTATCTCAATACGTCTTTCAACATAAATTTTGGATTGCAAAAGAAATTTCTTTTAATTCGGGCTCCAAGTACCGCTAAATTAGATAAAATACGTTTCACTGACGGTCTCGATGAAAAATTATATTTCCTCTTATACGTTAACGTGTATTACTAACATTAATTTTCCCGATAATTAAAGGTAACAAAAAATATACCTATCGAAAAAGAATTTATTAATTAAAAAAAAAAGAAATTGGTTTAAATTTCCTCGTGAACAAAATAGAATAAAAAAAAAATACAATATTGAAACGGAATGAACGTTTACCTCGAGTAGTGTAGTAGTGCGATGTATCAATTAATTCTATCAATATTGTTGCGCAAAAGTGATATGTACAAAAACATAGCGCGTCTCACAATTTACCACAAAGTAATTCCCTATACGATTAAATTGATGATACGCGAATTGATGAAAAAAAATATATACGAAATAATTAATCGTATATACACGTGGCATCTCAATTATTTATTATTTTTTTAAATATATAAATATATAAATGAAATTATAAAAGGCATAGCTTATTTCACCGTATATCCGCAGTTATTTTTTCCGAAAAATTTCATGGAAATCTAAACAATTTGGTGTATATGTATATATAGGTATATATAACCCTATCGGAACCATATTGCATGCGAAACCAATTAAAGTATTTCAAATGGCTCTTCGCTATTTAAAACCTCTCTCTTTCTCTCTCTCTCTCTCGCGCGCACTCTTACTGCAGCTAGTCGAATTATTAAAAGCTTTATTATTAGTTTTATATATGGTAGAAAAAAATAAAAGTTTTGTATATAAAAAAATACAAATAAGGCTCTAATTTCGTCCACTTACGATAAATCAATATATACGCGAATGAAAAACATTCCATTCGTAATAGTTTATGTATATATCTACATATACAGATGAAAAATTGAGTTAATAAAACTTTTAATATATCATCCCAAGCATATATATATATCCGTCGAGGGGTTCATAATATTAAATATGCGAAATATTGCGCAAATGAACAATATGTAAAATATCAAATGCATATGATTTGCATTGTAAAATGTGTATATTTGTAATAATAATTATTTAACTACAGTACATATATATATAAATACATGGTTGACGGCCCGAGATGGACGTGCTGCTTATTAAACGTTTCCTTCTCCCTCGCGTTTTGTTGAGATATATTACATCTTTCGATTCTTCTATATATATAGAGTGGTACCTATATATGTACTATATACGTGGTGGTTGCAGGAACTCTCGAGGCAATATCTCGATTTGGCCATATAGGTCGATATTGGCGAGTGCCACGTCAGAGGTTAGCAATTAAAGACTTCCATCAATCTTTGTCTTCAGCTGATAGCGAAACTGGGTACTTTGGGTTCTCGGTGAGACAAGCGTTTAAGTCCCCGCCAATCACCAGTGAATCAAGACTTTTCGCATCGTTAATTAACTTTCGAATGGAGTATCCCAATTTCTCTTCTCTCGGTCTATATACATATATATACGCGTTCGATTCAGTTCGAGATGATTTTGGGAAAATATTAGATCGTTACCTACAGCGTAAGTGCGCACTTCGATAACCGTTTAATTATTATTATTTTAATCCTTAGCTGCCATACATTTCACTAGAATAATTTAATTGCCATAATGGGGTATTTCATGCCCCGTGAGTAAGAAAATTGTATTGTTAAGCAGCTATTGACATTTTTAGGGATCTACATAAGAATTATGTTAAAAATATTGAATTAAAAATCTGAACAAAATTCATTTGAGTAGTTTAAAACAAAAGCGAGAGCATGGCGTTTTGATTTTCTAAGAATAAATAAATTTGTTAATAATAATTGAATAAACAATTTTCGGTCGGTAATTATTGATCTAAAAAACATGAATTTTCAACAAAAAAATCAGGATTAAATTACAATTTAAAAATAAAAAATGCATTCACGATTTTTTAAAAAATTTATTCTTTCCTTTATAAAAATATTAAAAATTACCATTTTTGAGTCCGCAATCCCTTAAACATTTTTTTTAATAATTATTAATAAGGGTTTTAAAAGTGAAGATGGGGTCCATTTATGAATATATTTGTTTTAATCTTTTTCGATAGGACTGTTTGAATTTATCTTGATATTGACTGGGATCGTACACACCCCAGTGAGGCACCCAAGGGTTAAATACAAGAATTTTAAGGAATTTTCGTATTATATGTGCCAATTCGCGAAATATTATAATATGTTTGGCAATAACAGAAAAAAATCTTGAAAAACAATTATAATGTAAATAAAAAATATAACAGACTAAAATTATATTTTTTCGATATTAACAATTAGTTGTTAACTATTAAAATTTTATTCAAATAATACTTAATTGTAAAGAAATATTCATCAAATCTTAACAGTTAAGAAACGTAGATTTTCTTTGAAACGTTCTTTCTCTCAGTATTTAACAATCCTACTTCAAAAAAATTATTTCAATCTATCAAATAAATGGTCATTTACTGGCACTTCTGAGGTCATCGATTGGAAGGAACTAGCCATTTACTGGTTTACGTGTTGTATTGGCATTTTAAAAAATAAATTAACCCATATAATTAACTTTCAGACCGCATATATTTAAGAAAATGCACAAAAATTACCTATTATATAAAAAAATGTTTGCCAATTCATATAATTAGAACGCATTTATCGCCTGATAATAATACGAAAGTATAGGTCATTCACTGACCAGATTACCCTACTCCCTCTTCTTTTTAAGGCAATTATTAATCATCCCAAAATTAAACGTCTTAAAGATATACATATTTTTATAAAAATAATATTTACACCCCTCGTTTTTATAAACAGTCGGTGTTTTTTTAATTAAAGTCACTGACCCCAGCTCCTCTCGTAATAATCAGCGAGCCGAGTTTTCCTTCGATTAATCCAACAAGATTTCGACGTCTAATAACGTCATACACGCGCGCACAGTGAAAATTATCGGTAATAAAATTAAGATAAGATGAGAGACGTATAGTATATAGGAGGGGAAAATAGGGTGGAGGAGAAGGAGAAAAAAACCCCGAGAGTATAAAGAAAGAGAGAAAAACAGGGACATAAGAGAAAGATAGGTCGAGGCCCGTTTAAAAGTTCCAACGTTTCTCGGTGCAGTGATATTATCAAAACTGCGGCGCATAATGGGTCACGGAGGCGTTGCAACTCAAGCACTCGTTATAATTATCTAAATGAACGATCCGCTAGGGCCATGCTCTCTACCCCCTACCACCACCCCCACACACACATGCACAGACGCCAGGGTGTATGTATATAATAGGGTTAGCGTGAAACGACCTGATAGAGGAATAGTTAAGGGCTTAGAGTCTCATACCGGGAAGAGGGCGAGACCGGGAGGGAAAAACAAGAAAGTTAATGACCTCCCGAGCTCTCATGTTTATATATGGAAAACCTCTTTGACCCTTCGGTTGCTTTCTCTTTTTTTATCGCGAGTCAATAAAAAATGCATTCACGATTTTTTAAAAAATTTATTCTTTCCTTTATAAAAATATTAAAAATTACCATTTTTTGAGTCCGCAATCCCTTAAACATTTTTTTTAATAATTATTAATAAGGGTTTTAAAAGTGAAGATGGGGTCCATTTATGATATATTTGTTTTAATCTTTTTCGATAGGACTGTTTGAATTTATCTTGATATTGACTGGGATCGTACACACCCCAGTGAGGCACCCAAGGGTTAAATACAAGAATTTTAAGGAATTTTCGTATTATATGTGCCAATTCGCGAAATATTATTAATATGTTGGCAATAACAGAAAAAAATCTTGAAAAACAATTATAATGTAAATAAAAAATATAACAGACTAAAAATTATATTTTTTCGATATTAACGAATTAATTACAAATTTAAAATAAAAGTATATGTTTTTTAAGATAAGACCGCATTTATGTAAGAAAACACACCCAAAGTTACCTATTATAAAAAATGTTTGCCAATTCATATAATCAGAACACATTTATCGCCTGAAAATAATACGAAAGTATCGGTCATTCACTGACCAGATTACCCTACTCCCTCTTCTTTTTAAGGCAAATATTAATCATTTTAAAACTAAACGTCTTAAAGATATACATATTTTTTATAAAAATAATATTTACACCCCTCGTTGTTTATATACAGCCGGTGTTTTTTTAATTAAAGTCACTGACCCCAGCTCCTCTCGTAATAATCAGCGAGCCGAGTTTTCCTTCGATTAATCCAACAAGATTTCGACGTCTAATAACGTCATACACGCGCGCACAATGAAAATTATCGGTAATAAAATTAAGATAAGATGAGAGAAGTATAGTATATAGGAGGGGAAAATAGGGTGGAGGAGAAGGAGAAAAAAAACCCCGAGAGTATAAAGAAAGAGAGAAAAACAGGGACATAAGAGAAAGATAGGTCGAGGCCCGTTTAAAAGTTCCAACGTTTCTCGGTGCAGTGATATTATCAAAACTGCGGCGCATAATGGGTCACGGAGGCGTTGCAACTCAAGCACTCGTTATAATTATCTAAATGAACGATCCGCTAGGGCCATGCTCTCTACCCCCTACCACCCCCCTCCCCCCCACACATGCACAGACGCCTGGGTGTATGTATATAATAGGGTTAGCGTGAAACGACCTGATAGAGGAATAGTTAAGGGCTTAGAGTCTCATACCGGGAAGAGGGCGAGACCGGGAGGGAAAAACAAAGAAAGTTAATGACCTCCCGAGCTCTCATGTTTATATATGGAAAACCTCTTTGACCCTTCGGTTGCTTTCTCTTTTTTTATCGCGAGTCACTAACAAATTTCTTTAATTTATTCCTTTTGTTTCACTCTTTTTTTTCTTTTTCTCAAGAGGATCACATTATTACGGAATGTATTTTTCGTTATAATCATAGTTTTTCGACGTTTAACAAAACGTTGAGACAAATTGTAATGTTTTCGCGACACTGTTCATAAATTGGATTGCTTATTAATTTCACGTCGATTAGTATAAAATTACGAGTGGTGTATGTCATCCAAAACTCGTCTTCACGGGCTTAGTGATATATTTTAAGCGTTTTTCAAATATTTTAATCTTTAGAGGACGGGGATTTGGAATTCTTTGTCTACTTCGGAAAATACATAAAAACGGTATCTATTATTGTAAAACCATCATGAATAAAATGTCAATCATCTATCAAACCTCCATACGGGTGTTTCCGTACAGAGGCACGATATCATAAGCTTAAATTTTTCTATTTTGAAAAAATTACATAGCGATTATATCTTAAAATTTGTCTTTAAAAGTTCTTTAATATCACTCTTTATGAAATAATAGTGAGAGTATTGTTCAAAATGGTGTATTCGAAATGCCGCATATAACTTGGCCATCTTGGATTTTTAAAATATAATTATTTGAAAAACTATATATATTACTGGGAACATAAAATACATCAAAAATCTTTTCGTACACCTATATACGAGTTTTCTTATATCGTCTAAAGATTAAAAGTTAATTATTTCTATTAAAAAATGATTTGAGGACATCAACTTAGAGCCATATGGCATCATGCCAATCTTATGTAAGGGTACAATCGATCTATAGATTATTGATTTTTTCGTAATTCTTTATTAATAAATATTAAATTTTTTTTTTCAATTTACAAATTTGTCTGTGGATTTGTATGGGAGATCTTTAGTATTTTTCTTGAAATTCGATAACTCGGTAACTTATGCATATATTTTTTTCATTTATTTAAGCAATTTGAATTTTCAAACGAAAGTTATTTTCCAACTTATGTATAATAAATCTTACTGATTTACTTAATTATCAAACAATATTTAGTAAAAGCTTTGTATATGTACTCAATTACTAAAAAAATCTGTTTCTCATAAAAAGTTTAATATGTATTATTTTATTTTGAAATGATTTGTAAAAAAATTAATTTTTTACACAGAACAGGGGGGAAGGCCAGTACAACGAAAAAAATTCATTTAACTGAGTGAAGATTATCGTAGAAAATACTGTGAAAAATGGATTTTTGTTCGATACGAAATTCTTGTTAAATATGCATCAAAAAGAAAATCTGGTTGCTTTCATGTGATTCTTTTATAATCAAGAAGATTTTGATTAAACAATATTGACATTTTTGAGATACATTTCCACGTATATTTTATATAAGAAAATTTCGCTTAATTATAAAAGAATCAATGATGATAATACTCGTCTTTCACCCTCTATAGTTGATTTAAAAATTAAAAGGATTATTCATCAATTTCTTAAGGGCCAATTAGGTGCTTTTAATTAAAATAAAAAAATAATTTAATTACGTTACACGCAACGTTGTTGGTTAAATTCGCCAACATCTTCATGCTCAGCAAACTGTTTTTGTTATTATATTACGCAATAAAAGCAAAATATACTAATTATATATAATCAATACATACAACAGTTTACACTTTATTAATCGTAGAATAATCTCATCGGTCTAAATGTATACATTCGTTTAAAAAAATATACAAGAATCACCCATTAGAATAAGCAGATATACCTTTTAAGGCATACATTTGACTCTAGTTTGTTTAAGTGCTTTAGTAAGATTCAAAGATAAAAAAAGGACACCGAACTATTTTCAAGTTTTGATATCCGTTATTAAAACATGCTCAAAATGACACGGTACAACACAATTTTTCTTCCAAACTTTTTGGATTCTACTTCGAAAAAACTATCGAGAACAATATATAATTTTAAAAAATTCTGAAAACTTTACAAAAAGTATTTGTCTTCCGCGTTACTCGCCCCTTTTATTATACTTTCAACTTACAATTTATATCTCCCTCTCTCCGAAAACACGCAGTATACCTCCAAAAGTTATATTTGTAAAACATGTCAGTTTAATAATAATAATAAAAAAAAACAATAATCCTTCAGATCGCGAATGAAAATACAAAAAGGCAATATAGATAAAAAGTGTGTATAACTATTTTTTACACGCATGTAAACACCAGTTACAATATTTTTTATCGGTCTTTCTCTTCACTTTTAAAATTTAAACAAAATAATAGAAATAGGACAAATACACTATATAACCTCTTAACTATATCATTCGCTACTTGTAGAAATTATCTGTTTTGTACAATGAAATAATCAACGTAACTTAAAAGTTAACATTTCAATTTCCATACGTAAACCCACAAACATTGAAATTATCAGTGTACCTACACCATTCTGCAATTCAACTCTTATCTCGTTGCTCAACTAGCCTCCCCCCCTCCAAAAAAAATGATAATCTAATTACTTTTTTTCCGTTTCCAAAAATGGAGTTGCATACCACTTACCTATGTCAGGGTAGACACACAGACACATGTACACGCGTCGTAGGTAGCAAAAAAAAATAAGAGAGGAGAGAGAGAGAGAGAGAGAGAGAGAGAAAAAGAGTAATCCTTAACTTGTTTCGTAATTAAAATTAAAGTGGAAAAAGTTTTGAATGTAACGCACGTTTTTGTGTAAAGGAAATTAAAATAGGACAGGGGGTTTCCAAGTTGGACGGCGGCGGGACTTCTTTTTATGAAAATTGAAACAATTACAGGAGCACAAAAGACGGAAATGAAAGGACAAATACTTCTAAAATCGTAAAATATTTTACAGTGCTGTTTGAACCCTTTAATGAATCAGTAAAATATATATACTACAAAAGCGTCTGACTTTAGATAATATATATATATATACATGTCTGTCTGTGTGTGTGCGTGCGCGCGTGTATAGATACATAGACGCATAGTAGTATATAATACAAAAGGTTTCGCTTGTAATAGTCGTGATAAAACAAGACCTTACGAGGTGCTAAAAACTGTCAAATGAAATTACATTTTACCGCAGACTGATTTAATTAAACTACATTACATTCGTACGTTCTAATATTTATATATTGTCTACGCCGTGTAATATCATACGTATACGAAAACTATAAAGGAATTTTATTTACATAAGGTAGGATTAATTATATTACATTAACGTACGCACGGTTCCGTAAAATATTATGCGTATATATATATATGGATATACCTGGTGTGTTTTACTATATATACACACGTATCACGCTCTATACAAAGAACGAAACTAAATTAAATTTTACGTGTATATAAGTACATTTAAAGTAAATTGAAAATAAACCGTACATAATACGTTTCGACGATATGCAATTAATTACATTTTATTTATTTTTTTCTTTATTCTTTACAGTAATACACTGCAATTTTAAACGGAGTATGCATAATACAGTTTGCCATTAAGAGCGTAGCTCAGTTTACCCTTCTGTGTGTGTGTGTGAGTGTATACTTGTATTAAAAATTAATAAGAAATTTTTTCAATCTCTCCGTTTTCTTTTTGCGAAGGATGCATTTTATTAAATACTTTTAAAAATTTTATACGATACTCGGAAGAGACAGAGAGCGTAATAAAGGTTAGAACAAAAAGAGAGAGAGAGACAGACAGAGAGAGAGAAGAGAAAAACGATAACAGTGTAGAAAAGAAAAAAAAGTATATATATATATATAAGTATATAAAAATTTTACTTTCATCCGATGTCGTTGACGACACCCTTAATCACAAGTCCTTCCGACCATTCACTTTCGCACGAGCTGCAGCCTAATTAATTACGAGCCCCCACTCAGGATCTTAACAAGGGTAAAAAGGAAGGCGTACAACGGGATCCCGTTTTCTCCACTTCCTCGTTTCATCCTTCTCTATATATCTGCGTCTCCCTGTATGTGTGTGTGGGTGTGAGTAAAGGAGTATAGTATAACTCGAGTCTGACCTCATTTCTCTCATCTTTCGCGTATTTTTTTCTCCTTTTGCAGACCTTAAGTCGAAGCTGAAAAACCACTACAGAGCTCACAGACTGTCATTCTGGTTGAACTTGGTTCCTGATCTCCACAAGCCCGGATCCGACGATGTTCCTAGGTCCCATCATCTTTTGGATGCCGAGCAGGTTTGTTCTTTCTCTCTACTACTTTTTTTCCTTTTACTTCAGCGTTTTCGTTCCTCGAGCATTATATTATTGTGTTACCGTTATTGTGTATATATATAGAACTATACCTCGTAAAAAAAAAAAGTTTTATTTCCCTCGCTCGACTAAAGGTGAATGTAAATTTTTAGTATTATACGCGTAATGTTTATATGCACATTTAAATTTTTATATCGCTTGTTAGGTATGTATATAATACCTATATATATATCGATAGTGTTGATGCGATTTAGAGTCGAAATTTTTGAAGCGTTTTTTTTTAATATTTTTGGAAATGTAAATACGAACAAAAAAAATTAATATATTAAATATACGTACAACTATATAAATTCGGACATTTAAGTCGAGGGGTAATGTATATATATCGAAGGAGAAGACTGTATGCGTGTAGGTTGTATGTATATATACGGTGAGACTTTATCAAGCATATTACGTCAAAAAGTAGTACACTCGACGATGTAAAATGGCCCCGTTATAACCTTCCTCGTATGTATACCTCAAACTCCTCTCAAACTTTTCTACACCACTGTGTGGAAAGCGTAATGTGGAATTGCACGTATATATACGAGAAAGTATATCGCGATAAACGGGGGGAAAAAGAACGTATATTCATTAGATAAATTAAATTATGCGCGTTATACATATACGACTATGAAATATATTTTTTAATCGAATTAATTATTTCGATATACATGCGTTTGTTTATTAATACTACATATAATACACGAGGCGACGGAAAAACGCCGATAAACAAAGCGTATTAATTTTATAAGTAAGAAGCGATATTATTAGCAATATTCATTCTAACTTTTTAATGATACGAATAGAAATTTAATTGACCAACGATTAATATAATGAATATGTGTTTTATATGGAGTTGCAATTTAATTTTATTGAGTATATACGTAATATGTATAGTTAATTAAAATAAAAAAAATTGTGTAGAAAGATCATGCGATATATAAAATTTACTATAATTGCGCGGCGTTCTAAAGTTCGTTTCAAAGAAAATCGGCATAATTTTTACCGTGCGTGCAGTCTATGATTTTTAGGTTATCTAAACGTGTCCGAAATTTACTCGACTGACAAAGTATATATTTTATAAGAGAATGCTCTTCGTGCTTCAATTCGGATGTATGAAATTCTTTTTCGCGTGTGTCTGCAGTACGCAGAGAAAAATGTGCAGTTTATTTTGAAAATTATTATATTCTTTATAGTAATAGGGGTATACCGAAGCTTCTACAATATAAATTACACATATAGTAAAATTTAACAAAAAAAAATATAGGATAACTGAACAAGTGGTTGAATAGTCAACAGTGAATGAACACATTTATTTTGTGTAAAATTGTCGATTTACACATTTTAACGTCGTATACTTTAAAGTTTCGTATCTACCTTAAAAATTGATGTACAGAAATTAATAGGGTAGCATTTATTACAAGTTTATTACAATAGCTTTCAAGCTCTTTTATATAACTTTATTGATTATTGATACTAATATTTTAAACGTTTAAATCTGAAATGAACAAATAATAAAAAATTATTTTTAGACCTCTGCATATAATTTAATGCCATTTTTTAAAAATCAAGCGATAAATAATTTCTAAGAAAACAATAAATTGTAGAATTTTTCAAGAGCTTTCGATAGCTTTTTTTAAATTTTTGTAGCTTAATTATTACGAAAGTAATGGTAGCCTTTCCATGCAGTTCGGATAACTTGAAAACATCAATAGATACAAAAAATGTCAGGGAGAAAAATGTTAAGTTTTTCACGTACAATGTAAACAAAACTTGGAAGCAAAATATTAAAAAAAATTTTTTCCTAGTATTACAGAATTTTAAAGTTCTGTAATTAACTTTTTTTATAATTTATTAACTTTTTATTTATATCTAATGAATTAAATCTAAATAATTGAACATTTTAACAACATTTGCAAAATTATAATTTTTTAATTTATTTGTGTGGGTCTAGAGTGTATATCTTTTTTGTGGACTTCTGAGAGAAATGTTTAAAACAGACGGATAACCATGTTATACCGCAGAAATTTAGAATTATGAAGGATAATATTAACACCTGTAACTAAATGTGTATGAGACATAAGAGAAATATGAGGTCACGTCAATTACAATGTAATTAAGTTTGTAGGTTATTTTATTGAATTCTGTATTCATTCACTGGTTTTGATAATATTTTTATCTTTTTTCTTAATTTTTAATTAAATAACACCGAGAAATTTTGATATATTTTAAATGTGTTCTTTACTCACATTCTCAATATGTATATATTTTGAGTAAAATATCATTATCACCCTGAAATACAATAAACTAAAAGAAATACAATAATATTACAAAAAAAAAGAACGATATCTAATAAACGAAAAAAATGTATAGGTGCCACCACGATTCATCCAGAGGTTACCGGCAACGACAACACGACCAACGACGGTCGAGACAACGAGTGAACGTCCACCTAATCTAACGTCGGCTCAACCAAGCGAGATTGCATTCGAAGAATCGACGAGTCAACCCGAAGATGGTTTCGCTGCGTATAGCACCGCCCTAAGCGTAACCGTCGCAATCGGGTGTAGTCTCCTCATTCTCAATGTCCTCATATTTGCGGGTGTATACTACCAACGCGACAAGAACAATCAACATCATTATCCGAAGAAACGTCAAGAAAACGGCCAAATGCCTAACAATATTTGCGGTGAATTAGGTAATTTTTATCACATTTTTATAACTATATACATATATATGTTTTTCTTTTATCATTAACTTATATATCAAAAAAATAAATGTATAGTGCTGGCTCGATTTCTCGAAGTGTATACGTACTATTCCACGTGCATCGTTAACGCGAGAATCTACACTTTCTTTTTTCGTCTGACTAAATTGTATGTGTACCACTTAAATTTTACTTTTACATTAAACCATTAAAGCCCAATTTTTTTTCGATTTTCATAGTTATTAATTAATGCATAAATCATAGCCTGCATTTTTTGTTTTTCATTAGTAGATAGTTAAAAAAAAATTATTTCAACACTATAAAATAGCTAATTTTAATCATTTTTGTTATACTTTCGAAAATGTTCATTGGAATCAAATTTTTGGACTATTTAGTAATGAAAAACAAAAAATACAGGGTCAAAGTATAACAACCATGTACGCTTTTGTTCGCAGAAGAATTAATAAATAATTTTTGTATGAAAAAAAAATTTATTGAAAAAGAATGTAATAATTATTTTACTTTTTTTTTATATTCCAAAAATTATAACTTTTTTTTAAAAGGAATTTGAAAATGATTTTTTAAAAAAAATGTCTCAAACTATATAGAAAAAACTCGGCATTATGATAGGCCGTGATTTATGAATCAAATAATAACTATAAAAAACAAAAAAAACTTTTAGTCCACTTGAGCTTTAATGGGTTAAATTTTTTTAAACTCAGCAAATAATTCCTCCAAAAATGGAGGTACTGACACGAGATATATTTTAAAATTACATATTGCAAAACTCAAAATGGCATAATGAATATAAAAAGTAAATAATTTATTTATCATTTCTGACCTGTGCGTGTTTTTTTTTTACGTACATGTACAAACGGTTTGTAAGATACGATTAAGAAATCAATATAAAAAAAGTACTTGATATTCGTTATCTGCATGTTTGCGATGTCGCTTTGATTGCGTATAGTTGCAGGAAAAGTTAAAGAAGCAAAAAAAAAAGAAAACCAAAAAAAAATTCAAAATGCCCTATCTATATGATAAATTAACGTAGCTCGTCGTCACGTTAGATCGGCCGTTTTGAATTTTTGCAACGTTACGACATCACAAACACAGACAGATACACCAATAACCAAAGTACTTCAATTGATTTTTTAATTGTTTCTTTTTTTAGGTCAGCCGTATTGGATACGACAAACCGAATTTTGAAACGTTTTTTTCGCATACTCGTCGACTGCGACGTAACCACAAGAAAGAATTGACCTTGGGCCATAAATGTGTATATATATATATAAAGAAAAATAAAAAATTGTACAAATTCACGTGTTAATTTTCCCGCGTGCTAACGTAGATAAAAAGAAAAACGACTTATATATTACTCTTATTTGCCTATATATAAAAACACTTCAAGAAAAGAGCATCAGCACGATTATTGAGAAAAAAAAAAGCAAGCGTATAGCCGAGCGATGAAATAACGATAAATTAAAACCCAAGATTCTTTCATGTGATGTGCGCAGAGGGCAAAGCGCCGGAACGTCGTCACATCCAGCACATGCCACCACCGGTGTTCGCCGATCCTCAAAACAATTCGTGTCACGTACCGATGCCACCGCCACCTCCGAAAAACACGAAATTGGGCAAACAGCAGCAGCAACAACCCCAGCAGCAGCAACAGCAACAGCAACAACAACCTAATCAAAATTTGATAATCAGTCCGAATCATTTGCAACAAGTCGAGAGCATGGCGATGGCAGGTTCGAGTACTTTGAAGAAATCAATGCACCACAGCGTCCAGCAACAAACGATGGAAGAACTGAGGGTCTGAAACGACGAGTTGCAAGAGCCTGCGTTCTCTTGCGAATTCATATAGGAAAATGAAAAAAAAAAACAAAAAATGTTACGTGTACATATTCCGCGCACCGAAAAATCTTTAGGAAAATCGATTACACATAACTATAAATCCTCGACTAAGATCTCTTTAGATCGTACGAACGAAAACAATCGGTTCTCAAATCTGTACTAATCACGTTAACTTTTTGTCTTTCTCCTTCATTTTTCATTGTACAATCGTTCCCGACACCGACGATTGTTTAGAACGTTTATAGTTAACCTATACGTATACGTACGCACACATAGAGTGCGAGATGAAAATATGCGAAATATATCGATCTATGCGTACGTATATACATCGAAAATGAATTACGAAGTTATTAGTACTTTTTATCGACTAATCGTGACACAGAGAGGGATTCGACGAGAGATCTTATCCGATCGTACAAATCGATTTTTCGATTGATTTTACACATTTTCTATCTGAGAAAATGAAGTATATAATTATATAAAAAAAACTGTACTGAATCAACATTGTAAATACGAATTTTTCATCATCCGGATGTACAACAAACAAAAAATTGTACGTCCACTCGCTTTTATATAATTTTCTGGGTTTTAGGCTTTAAAAGCTCTATTGTGGGGTATTATTTAAATTTTTTTTTTTCGTTTATTCTCGTTGTTATACAAATACAAATGTTTCTCGTATATATGTATATATATACATACACATTTGTTTCTTTATTTATCTTGTTCTTTATAACGACTTATCTTTATCGATGCGAGTGAATGGCTGGACCATAAAATGCGCCGTTAAAACTATAAGGAAAATAAATTTGAGTACGACGCGGAGTTTTAGAAAACACGAACAATACACTAATATTTCAATATTTCGCTGTACAAAGAAATATTGTTAACGCAATTTTCGATATACATTCATTTATTTTCATTTTCTTTTTATTTTCTTGTCCCTCCGCCCTTATATTTCCGATAATAATTTACCCAGTTTTTCATTAATTTCTGGAAGAACATTCGACGCGTTTATCATATTTCTTATCCGCGGTCATCCGAACAATTCGACGATTCCCAAAGTGAAATTGAAATTTTCGTTAGATCGTGAAAAATATTAACCTATACGTGTACGATGTACAACGTGAACGAAAAGAAAATAGAGTTTTCTAAAAATTTGAAAAAAAAACGGTTGAAAAAAAAGAATAAAATTTGTTTTCACGTTTCGAAAAAGTCGAAGCATTGTATTTCAAATGCGAAATGCATCACCTTATCTATATAACGATGTATATTTTACGTTGCGCATAAAAGTTGAGGACGAATGAAAGATTTAAACAAAAGGAAAAAAAATAATGTAAAATCCATTACACGGATTGAACGGTGATTACGTTGACCGTTTTGCTATATATATATTACATAAATCGATTTGTATATGGCGTATTATTGAATTGTTAATCGCGAGAGAGAAAGAGAGAGAGAGAGATGAGAGTGAGAGAAAAAAGAAGAAAAAAATAATAAGAAAAAATTCTCATTGGGATAATGTTTAAAATGAAAGATGAATATTTCTGGAAGAAATATATTATATATTATAAACATTTTTGACGTTATTAGGGAAAAAAATGAAGTTTTTCGGTTGCACGAGTTATGATATATATTATAGATGAGAAGGAAAAAGAAACCTATACGTTGACGAAAAAAAAGAAGAATAAGGAAAAGAAATAAATTTTATTGTATAAATTGAATGAAAAAGTGTAATACTGCTCTACCGTTGACACCTTTTAGAGCTCTAAAACTCGAAAAGTATATATCTATCGGAACTCATTGTAATTTTCATGTAAAATATAGAAATATATATATAAATACATATATATATAATACATTATAAATATTGTGTATATTCTTCGAACACCGAAATTTTTGTAACGAATACACTCAAGAAGAATTGTATAATTACGAAATATTGTATCGTTTTTATTTTGTAATTTGTAGTTGTTACGTCGACGAATCCACACCGAGATAAAACGAAAAACGATATTATTTCTTTCTTAATATATCAAACGTATACTCTTGGAATCTTTAGAATTGATTAAGCACAATGTAATACGATTAGTAAAGAAAATGTATTACTTTTATTGTATGATACAAACAAAAAGTTTTTTTTCTATTTTAAAAAATCAACATTTACATTATTTACGAGCAGACGTCAATTATATTAGAAAATATACTTGAATTTCAAATATAATATTTAATTAATTTAATAATTTATTTATTTTTTGTTAGTAATTTATTTGATTAAATATTAATCAACGTATATACACCAGCACTGTCAATAATTAAGCGCACAATTATATTCAACAATGATTTATTCAAAAGTGTAATAAAAATACGAACAAAAATCTATCGATTCTCACTTCTAAACATTCCAAAGTAACGTGGCAAACCTGCCAGGTAAATTATTACCAATTGAAAAGAAGAAATTTGCGTATCTTACGTGTACACGTTCAATGATATTATAATATATCAAACTCGAATCTCTTTTAATTATTCCGTTCGAGTGAACCTACAAACGTTTTATATACAAAATTTTTGTATCATCAGTTTTCTTTAAAAAAAAATACATTTACAATTTGAATTTTTCTTATAAAAACTAGTCGATCGAGATACAATATATTTGATTTAATGCACATTTTCTAACTAGCGGTTTAGTAATAAAAAGAGAGAGAAAGAGAGAGAGAGAGAAAAAGAAAGAAAAAATGAATAAACACCACACATTTCACTGTAGAAAATCGAAAATTGTATAATTCGGTATCGCTATTATACTGATGTAATTCGATATAAGTCTGGATCGAATAGGATACACAAAATTTCATGGCCAAACGTTCATCGGAAACACAATAAACCAGACGCGTATAAGAAATCCTTTTTTTACGACGATTAAAACGTTAATTGCGATTATTGTATAATATATTATAAATCAAACATCATTGCTGCGAATGATGAGGACGAAAGTTCGAAGAAATACAAAAAGAAAAAAAACAGAATAAAAATGAAATATGCGACGAAGACAACTTTAGCAAACGATATGCGAAATGTCGTAATGAACGCAATTTTAAATTTGTATATATAATTGATATTATAAAATAAAGATATGTAAGCAATTACTAAAAAATATTCGAGTTACTTTTTTATTATTTTTTTTTCATTTTATTTTAACAAAATATTATGGTTACTTTTCTATTAAAGTGTATAATATATTTTTTTATATACGTACCTTTGATGATCATTAAACTGTTGGTGCGAAACTTCATTTTTTGTAAAAATTTCTTCAAATTAGATAACTAAATTTTTAAAAAAATCAGTGTAAATAATATTATTTATACAGATGTATACATGATTATTACAAAACAAATATAATTAATCAATAATTATAGTAATACATCCTTTTAACAAAAAATTGTTTATATGTATTGTCTTCTATTTCCAATTTTTCACCGGATATTTTCCAACGATGAAATCATTAATTTATTACTAACTTTTGTTTTACAATATACTTTAATTTTAGTGCACAAAGTCGATCATCCAATTCGTTCCTCGAAGAAAAAAAAATGTAAGTATATACACGTGCCTGTATATTAAACACTATTTGCACAACTGTAGATTAACCAAGGTAAGAAATATGAAAAAATAAAACACACAAAATTACATATATTATATTGTCCAAATATCAAAGTATTAAAAACTAGAAAAAAAAAACATTCAGAAAACACAATACACCAACGAAACAAAAAAAATGTCGAAACTAAAATTAATTAATATATAAGTTTATAAAAATAATATTCAAAATCATCTTTACAACTTCCAGTGTTCTGTAATACGCCGAGTTCTCTCGCATTAATTCCCGCGGTAAAGGAAAAAAAATGGAAAGGAGTGCGCTTCGACCAAAATTAATTAAAATCTTTGCAAATTAATTAAAAGTTGCTAAACCAACACGTTTCCTCGAGTATTTGACGAATAAAAAAAGAAGAAGATATTAAATGCTTACTGCAGCGGATATTCTTTTTCGAAAGAAAAAGAGAGAGAGAGAGAAACGATCCATTTACAAATATTCTCGATAAAGCATATATACTGCCTATATATTAACAAAGAGAAAGAAAAAAGGATGGTTCGTTGAATATACATATATATACGATAATTCGCGATAAAACATATTTTTAATTACCATTTAAAAGTTTTCGGATTACACAAGATCTATACGCGTTGATACTACGAACCGCTCGTGTTATGCACTATATATATATTAAAACTCTATATAACTGTTATACAAAAGGAGGAGATGTGTATATATATAGGAGGAGAGAGGAAAAAATGTTTAAAAGTTCATCTAGTATATAAAGTTAACCACTTGAGATACTTTCTCAAGCCACCTTTAAGAATACTTTATTGAAGATTGCTCTATTTTATATAAATTATGAAAATTCGTCGTTATAATGTATAATATACATATATATACGATGCGTTATAAATTTTCATTCATTACGTGTCTATGTCTGTGTCTGTTTGTGTATGTGTATATAAAAAAAACGCTAGGAGAGTTAAAAAGAAATCGTACGGTCTGTATATATATATATATATAACAACCTAAAATTGTAAACTACATATTTTTGTTGGTATTTTATATATATATATATATATGAAAAAATTCGTATGATGCCCAAAAATGCATTTGTGTATAGTATATTATTTTTTTATACAAATTCGTATCATAAATAATTGATCTGCGTTTATCCTCTTTTTAGTCTTCGTTACAATAATTATATATATATGAATTACTTTTTTTCGGTGCTTCGATACATATATCGAGTCAATATAGTGCGATGAGATTTTCGTTTTGAACCTAATAAAAATGAACATACAAAGAGACGAAGATGAAGGTATATATATATATATATATATTATATACGCGCCGTAAAACGTGATGAACTATCTTTTGTAAATTAGAACGATGTCTAATTTCCATAATTTTACTTCAAATCGTATATATACGCAAAAATTTTAATAATAATAATTCGATGTACATATATATATAACAGTCGCCGTATACCATAACAATATTTTGTGTTTAAAATTCGTAATTATTTCTCTTTTTTTTATAAAAATTAAAAATAAAAAACAATTTCGAGTTCTATACCATCGTATACAAAAATCGGTAACAAGCGAATGAACATATACGACATTGTAATCGCTGTTGTGTTATTAATTGAATTTTCCTATTAAGACTCTAATGTCAATATGAATAAATAATAACATATTACACTTCAATGACGTTCTATATTCCTTTTTCTTTTTCGGCTATGTACGCTTTATAATTTTACGTATATAGTAGCAACTGAAAAATCGATTGGCAAAAGGTATATATATCACAATTGTGTAAAAGGGGAACAATATATCGACGCGTATATATATATATCGTATATAAAAAAAACCATCGGTATTTCGTCACAAAAAGGGTATATATGTATATGTATATGTGTATGTATATATAAATGTGTATATATTGTTAATATAAAAAGTTCGTCCGTCGATGCGATAAAAAATTCGACACAAACGCAGAGAAAAGCTTTCCTTGTATATATAATAATACGGAGCGCAATGAAATGTCGAATATCTTTCCCGTGCGTGTGTGTGCATGTTGTATATATATCTTCAATTATTCTGCTGAAATAGACAAAAAAAATAAAAATGAAGGGGGGGAGGTGGGAGACGTTGAAAATGCGTTTAGGCATCGCGCAATCACTCGTACGTATAGTATAGTATGTATATATATATATATATAAAATCTATGACAAGAGTAACAAAATTATTTTACACACTCATATTTTTTTTTCGTTCACAATTCGACGATAAATTAAAAATGAATGTACGATCGTTATTGTAAATGAACGTTTCGTTATATATGGGTACGGAGAATAAAGAAAATATGATAAAAATTATATATGTACGATTGGATAATCGAAACTAGTTCACGTAGAAAGACAAAAGGAAGGGGTAACGTCCGTTATATAGATACATAGGAAAAGAGAAAGGAAAAATATATAGCCAAGCTTCAAGCTATATACGGTCACTGCGTATAGGATGCATCGTGTCACACATAACCATATCCTTCGCTCGTTCAGAATTCTTTTTTTTTTTCCTTTTATATTTTTTACGTCTATGTATATTCCCTGGTAGAAAAAAAATAATAATTGAGCAGCCGCAGAGAGTATGTGTGTATGAGAGACAGAGACAGAGAGGAGATGCAATTTGTAACGTTGCAATTTTTTTTTCGTTCACTATCACAGCGCCCTAGCAAATGCAGCCACCTTCACCCTCGGATTCGCCTCCGTTTTGCATTGACGATTGATTCTGCAGGTCGACAGCTGTGCGCGGGTTTTTTTTTCAAATTTTTCGTCTGTTAAGGGACAATTTTCCATTCATATTTTTTTTGTCAGAACGAAATAGTATATTAGATTTCGGAATTAAAATCGTAGCTCAAATATGTGTACATATACAATTGCGTATAAACGCTTTCGAGTTTTAAATACAATACACCCTCCAATTATTTGGGAGGGGAAAATATTATATATATATGTCATAATTAAATTATCTGATCGCAGAGATTAAACTTTCCGAGTTTGAATTGCCAGATTTTATCGTAGTTCCACCCTTTTTGGGTTAATGGTTATAACGTTTTAAGGCGTATCAGTGTAACGGTATATATAGTTAATTTTAAATTATCTACAATTTCATTCCAAAATCTTATCTGTTTCATCCAATATCAGTTATTCTTTCGCTATTTTTTTTTTTATTTTTTTTCGAATCTTAATTGCTGAGTAAACACTTGTCTTTTTCGTTCACGGGAAAAATTATACTTCGTTAAATTAAGCACGCGAATCGTCAGGTTTTTTAAAATTATTTACACTATATATATACGTATAATTTTTCCCACTAAGGCAACACAATTGGGCAAGAACATGGACAGATAAATAAATATCAAACTAAAAAAAATTTCGTTAAAATGTTGCTCTAAGTCTAAATGATATAAAATGTTCTTTACGTAATAAACGTTAAAATGCCCAACAATGTTGAAAATAATTAATTTTTATTACATAATGACATAAACAAATGATATATTAATATATTTGGCAAAAATGTATATTAAAATTAAAATAACAACATGCTGGTAAGACAGTAAAAAATCTTAAATTTATACATGACCATTTAATGTTGTTAATCTTTATCTTAAAATATATTTATTGTATCAAGTATATTTGACAATTTAAATTATGTATTTTTATAGAGATAATTAATGAACCCATCTTTTTGTATATATATATATAACGCGTCGCCCGTGACAATATGTATATATATATATAATATGTATGTACGTGTGTGTGAGACATACTTGTACAACATTGCGATTCAAAATAAAAAGTACTTTTTTCACAGATGCGAATGCAATGCTTTTAATTCATATATGTATACTTATTTAATATTTTATTCACGTGACTCAATTACGTGCGACATGTGAAAAAGCTTATATAAAAAACGTATTATATATATAAAAATTTTCTTTTTAATAAAAAAATAGGACGGAGCATATACACGTTTCCTTGCAAACATCGACCCACGTAGAAAAAATATTTCTTTTGCGCGCGAACAATTACAAGTTTCGTGAACAAAAACTAAATGAAAATTTTGCTTTCGAGATAATTTTCTTTTCTTTTGTTACGTAAGTATAAGAGCGAGCGGCAAAAGTAAAAGTTACAAATACTTTATATATCTGATTATTACAATTTTTAATCATGAATAAATGGTATAGCGTTTACTTTTTATATATACACATACAATCTTAAATTTTGATTATTTGAATAATTGTAACAGTGGTCCATTAAAATAGTGTTCTTTTTGTTTGTGCTAATAAAATTATAAATATTTCGTCAAGTGTGCTGTAATAAGCAAGGAGGTAAAATGTTTTTTTTGTACATGTTCTCTAAGGAATTTTCAGCTCAAATGAAAAATACAATGAAAATCAAAATGCGTAATGTGCATCGAGTAGAAAAGAAGAATGATTATGTGCGACGAAATGAGACATGCCGGCATATTCAAACTTTAATATATAAATTAAAAGATTACAGTAATGATAATACTTATTCGCATATAATGTAAAAGATAAACAATGTATAAATATACTTAAATAATGCAAGTCGATTAAAAAAACTTAGTCTTTTCCCAATTTCATAAATGTTATATACAAATTATAATATAAATTAACCTCATCCTTATTTTTTTTTAGTTCATTAAAATCGTCTAAATAAATTTCGATTTTTCTTTTAGTACGTTTTCGTATTAAAATAATAATGCGTACCAAACTACAGGCAGTTCTGCAGATAGCCCACATTAATTATCATATTTTAATAAAAATTAACTGTGATACTTCTATAATTCATATATCTGTGACTTGAAAAATCCTACAGCCATATCGAATCACTCGAAGCAAAATAAGTGACGATATTGACAATAAATGCATCTGCTTCTGTTTTATTGCTACAAGTGTACCGCGTATTCGTATAATAAATTTTTTTTTCTCTTTTAAAAAATGATTATTGACATTGTTTGATCAATCAATCAGTGAAAATTATCTGCCTGATGGAACTTACCAACAGCAAAGCGATAATGTACATACGATGAATAAAGATGAATTTTATGTGATTTGATTTTTAATATTATAGAAAAAACTACGACTTAGTGAAATTGATTGATCGATCATCGATTCTTTTAACGGAACTTTTTGGCAATCAGTGCATTCATTTCTTGAACTTGTTTGTAAAACACACAGTTGTTTTTATAAGTCTGTCAATTACATTTTCTTTTTCGAGGTGTAAAACTCGCACGTTTAAAACGCAAACAGCCAATGTCGATCTAGCATGCACAACTGCTTTCCGAAGCATTCAGTTCGATTGGTGTATCCTTCAGTACTACTTCTTGCACTACAATAGATAACACAACACATTGAGGTGTTACAAAAATCATTAAGGAAAATATAAATAAATATAAATGAAGCAAAAAACAAATTAAGTTACTTAAAACTAAGTAAAGGAATAAAAATAATAAGTAAAATTAATAAACAAGGGAAGAAAATAGTTTCATGCAACATTTTGTTATTTGTATTCATAAAGCAAAAAAGGATACTGTCTTCCGGTGGCTTATTCTCAGTTGAGTCCATGCCAGGTAAGGCAGCGGCAACTCTTCTAAACAACTGGAAATTAATTATATTATTATAGTAAACATCTTTCACATTGATCAAAATTTAATTAAATTTATGAAAAAGTAAATTTTATACATAGAAGTAAGTACATAGCTATTAGAGTTTCTATATTACCTGCTTAACATTATAGCCAGCTTTAGCACTAGTTTCAATAAACATAACATTTAATTCTTTAGCTTTTCTTTCTCCTTCATCAGTAACAACCTGACGCTTGTCACTAAGATCCGTTTTATTACCAACAAGCATAATGATGACATCGCTACCCCTTTCCGTCCGCACATCGTCTATCCACTTTGATGTTTGATGGAATGAATTTGCATCTACAGATGTAAAAAATCACAATTATAGATAGTATTAAAAATTTTATTACAATGGATAAAGTGCAAGTATCAATCTATTATTTTACTGCAAAGAATGAACCATACTGAAAAAAATACATTTTTGATCTAAGCAAAAATCTTGTTAAATATGCCTCAAGAAGAAAGTCTGTTTGCTCAAATGTGAATGTTCTACAATCAGATTCATCTATAATCGAGCAGAATATTCTTTCTGTAAAAAATGAGGTAGTACAAATCAAAAAGATCAATACTCTAAAAATAATCAGATTCCTCTTGATTCTAAAGGAATTGTATAAGACCAACTGGATTTCCTTCTTGAGACATATTTAAGAAAAATTTCACTTAGATCAAAAATCTATTATTTTCAGTGCATCTAAATAAAACAAATTATACCTAATATATCTATGATTCATTGGTTTCTCCTTTGCATAAGTTGCATAAAATTATAACATAGTTCATCTAGAATCAATAAAAACTTACTGGTGATGTCATAGACAACAACGGCAACAGTAGAATCTCTAATATAACTAGGAATCAATGAGCGAAAGCGCTCTTGACCTGCTGTATCCCACAATTGCAGTCTCACGGTTCTATCCTCTAAATACATGGTCTTACTTAAAAAATCTATGCCTATTGTAGCCTGTAAAAACCAGAGGATGAATATTTATTTATCAAAGCAACAAATGAATAATCAAGTTGAAGTAAAAAAAAGAGAAACCAAAATTTACCTGGTAAGTGTTGTCGAAGCTGTCGTACATAAATCGCGTGATCAGAGACGTTTTCCCGACTGTAAAAGAGAAAAAGGAAATAAGAGCAATCGTTAAGCTTATCGTAGCCGGAGAAAAGCTCGGCCACGGGCAAAAATATCGATTTATAACCTAAGTGCCAATTTCACCCTCTCTCTAACTATGTACTCGTATCACTCTCTCTCTCTCTCTCTCTCTCTTTCTCATGCACATATATATGCTCCCTTTCTCTCCGTCTCCGTTTATCCGACCGCCCTTGTGCAGATAAACGTATATATGCAATGTAAAAAAGTAGTAATAACGGAAACGATACTCACCACTCTGTTCACCAAGGAACACGAGCTTGAATTTCCTAAGCGGATTGCCAAAATCACCCGAGGATGACATCGTGACTAATTCCCGTTGACCTCTTCAACGGCGTCTGGAACGGATTGTGCGTATACGACCGAAGGAACGCGTTCGCTCTCGCGTATATATCGATATATACCGTGTGATAAAACAATTAACCGAAAGGACTATTGCCGTTTTTTTTACGTGCCTTCGACGAGGGGCGGCGGGGACGGTACGTAAAAATATATCGCGATATAAAATTATTAAAGCCACTCCTATTAGGAGGACGCACGGGAGAAATATACACGGATATATCCCGGGCGCGCGCACACGTACGTGCACGGCTGACGTATACACGCGTTTTATACTATATACGATCTTTGAACGACTATATCTGTCTTTCTTCCTCTCTCTTTCTCGTACACTGATATGTTTTCGCTATATATGTATCTATGGAGCTGTCTTTCTCGTACGCACGCGTGGGTGCGAGATCGCAAGTGTGTAACGCAAGATTCGAGTGTAACGAGGCCGCGATTTTTCGAGATTCGATTCTATGTATATATATATATATATATATAATAGGCATACCAGAGAATTGAGGATTTCAACGGCGCCACGTTTGACCGGGATGTGACGTCAGATTTAAAACAGAAGAACAAATAATAAGAAAACACAATGTTGTATTTAACAAGCTACCAAGTGTATATATATATATATACATATATATGTATATACCTGTAACTATATAGCTTTCGCAATTTTTTGCTCGGATAACTCAATTTTTCTTTCATTTCGCATGCGGTAAAAAGTGGGATTCGGGAATATTGAAAACTTTAGTTTTAATATAAAAATAAGTATTTTATTTACCTATAATTTTTCTTTTTTTTTCTTTCTATAACGTACATTATTGGAAAACAAAATTATTTTTACATATTAAATGCAGATGTTATTGTGAACTGCATTACCAATATTTTAATAAATATAAATATTCTGTTTCAATTGTACCTACTGCGTAATTGTAAAAACAATTTCCTTTTGGAGAATAATAGTATATATATATAGATAAGTTGTGATTAATAATTATTATTAGTAAATGATAATTTACAATAAATATATATCTAACTTTAGAAAATTATGTAAGAATTTTAAAATTGTCAATCTTTCATCCTAGGACACAATTTCTTTTATATATATTACAAAGTTATATACACTGAATCTGAAAACTGGCTAATAACGGTTTTTTTTAATCTTGATGGATCCTTTCATTATTAATGTTGTTGTTATTTAAATTATTGTTATTGTTGTTGTTGTTGTTGTTATTATTTATATTATTGTTTCCATTTCTTAATGGACTGTCCTCAACCACAATTGAATCGCAAATTAGATCGTAACCTGTTCTATTAAACCTAAAGAAACATAGAGCAAAACAAATAGGAAAGAAAAATGCTAGAATTAAATTTTTCAGTATCGAACGACCTAAAGCTGGCAATAAACCCAAATCCGTTCCAGGAACCACTAGAACTAAGTCTTCGTCTTGACGTCCACCTACTGGTGTAACGCTACGACATTGTACAACTTTCAATCGCATTATCGATTTCCCAGGTGTTGCACCTCCTACACGACCATTTCTTCCATGCTGCAGCCAAGAAGCCTAAATTGTTAAAGATAAAATTAATTAATTTTTAATAATTCGTAACCTTTATACAATTAGAAATTATTAAAAACTATACTACATCAAAGCTTACCTCGAAAATACAAACAAATACTCTATGGATTAATTCTAAAATTAAAATTCCAGATGTTAACTCCAAGGCCATTTTATAGTCAATCCTTAAATTTACTTGCAACATATCCAAATAGTAACGTTCAATGTCTCTAAAAAACATAATTAAGTTTAATAAAATGTTCACTTGATATTTTGCTATATTATATAATTTTATTACTCACATAAAATCAAAAACATCTACTGCAATAAAAGTAATGGATAGTTTTAACACAAATAATAACACAGAATCTATAAATTCTGCAACAAATCTTTTCCATACTGGTGGTATTCGATATGCTACACCTAGAACTTGATCGTAAGTAAATTATGCGTTTAAAAAGATATATAAACAAACTATTATTTAACAAGTTACCAATAATACCAGGTCCTTGAAACTGAGTATCTGTAGGTTCGTTAACCCTCCTCTGTCGAAGACCATCATCATTTTGTTGCTCGTTACTTGTATTAATATTCGCATTACCTAATGTAGCACCCACATTTGAACTTCTAATTGGAGTAGCACCTAAATTGAGGAATTTTTAAGTACTTGTACTCAAAATGAAAATAATATTATAAAAAACATAAATGTTACCTTGTGAGATTTGACTAGACGCAAGTATATAAGGAAGAGATGCTGTGAAACTGTGCCACGCATACGCTTCTAAAAGCCACTTTTCCAATTTACCAAAATATTCTGTCCTTTGCGCACTTGTAAAAATATAATCACTTCCACTCCCATCATCTTTATCACTTTGGTTACTACCTTCTGCCATTTTTTATTAATACCTAGAAAGTTAAAACACACGTAACAAATAAATTAAACATCTCAACATTTGAGCCCACTTATGTATATAAATACATTCCAATTTGTCCTAAATGATCATTTCACAAATGTATATATTTGCAATAAATCCTTAAATTTTACATAAAAGTACTTAATCCAATTAGATACAAAAAAACACATTTGCAATTAAAATTAGAAAACTTTCTAAAGAATATTGGAATATATACGCATAGTGTAACCTTGATTAACAAAGGTGAGTGCATTAATATTTTATAATTAAAATTACAAAAGCGTTAAAATAATAAACAAAACAATATCGCAAATACAAAAAAAATTGTACCTATACAAAAAGGATTAATATTTACATGTATAATTTGTAGCTAGAGAGAATAATCACAATCTCAAATGTAATTAGTAAATATATATTCAATTGTCGAACTTTTGATGTTACAATGTATCAAAAAATAAAATGATTGAAAATACGTCAGCTGGACATAAAGTAAACATTTCTGGTTATACGGTTTTAATATATGGGAAGAGAGACGAGAAGACACACCTATATATATATACGACCAATCGGTATGATGTAGCAGGAGTTTTCATCAGCAGCCTTATTTACAGTGATAATAGTTGTGCTTTACAACGCGTGGAAGCATCTTTAATTAAGTATTACGAAAACTAAACAAGACGTTCCTCATTCCGTAAGTTATAAATTTTGCGTTACATTTACAAACTTATAATACGCATTTATATACTTATATATATAAATTGGATGTTTTTATGAAAATTTCTCTCTACAACGAGAAGTGACGGAAAAATTCCCTAAAAGATCTTAGGTATACTTTAAAAAACTCTTAAAAACTACAAAATTAAGCGACGTTTTTGAATTATATTATTATTATAAATTAAAAAATGTATATTACAAGTACTCACTTATAATTGAACTTTCATCTTTTTACCGATACGGTTTTAATATATATATTTTCGCAAAATATTGTCTAGGAATATTTCTTTTCCCCTAAAATATATTTATATTTAAATTTCGTAATGACAATTGTTTAAATAAACTAAAAAAATTTTTAAATATTATAATTACGTTGATAATGAATTTTACTTTTATTTCAAATACATATAATTATCATTTCTCTTTTAATTGACACTAAATTTCTGTTATTCTTTTTTGCATAACGATCGCAATAACAAATTACGTAGTGAAAAATGAACAATAATTTTGTGTTTTTTGTATACCACGAATTATTTATGTATGTATGTAAACCTGTTTACTTTTAATGAGGTGATTTTTTTATAGCGAATTTATAACATTTATAACCTACAAATTACCTGTCGCTTTTGAAACCAAGGCAACGTATATACACCTGGATTTTATATCCTTTTTAATCACTAATTGTCATTTAAAATTTTTACACTTTTAATTTATAAATGTTGCAGACGTTTAATTCACATTTTAATCACTGACACCGAAAGAAATAATATAAAATAATAATCTTCGCATTAAGTGTAACCTTGACGAACTTAACGTGTGTGTTATTTTTTTTAAAATGACGTGGTGATGTGCAATAGGAGAAAAGTTGTTTACGTTTACCTTTGTATATCTTTTACAAACGCTGTCAAATATGAGCTATTGTAAACATCAACATTATTAAATTGAAATACTTTCAATGGTACATTTATATCATGAATTATAATAAAATATAGATTTAATTAAAAAATCAATGGTTAAATTAATTTTTTTTTCTCAGAAATATGACTGCAACGAGCAATGAAACTATTCAACTTATCTGTCCTCCTATTGAAGAATTAAGTGTAATTGTAAACCAGGTGCATTGTAAAGAATGCAATTTGACATTTACCAGCGAATCTCGTTTTCGTATGCATGACTTAAAAGTTCACAAAGGAAAGAAACTTGATAAATGTTGTAAAGGAAATGTTCGTTATCACTGTCCTGTTAAAAATTGCAGTTATGCTCTTGGCAATAAAAAGTATTTTGCACTCTATAAGTATCTTAAACAAGTAAGTTAGTATTATATAATATAATGCAATAGCAATTGTTTTAATTGTTCATTTAATATTTTTTTCAGCATTATTTGAAAGTACACGCCGAAAAATTATTTAAATGTACTCATTGTACAAAAAGTTTTTCTACAAATGCTGCAAAAGAAGCTCATGTTCGAATATGTGGTACTGATTTTGTGTGCGAGTGTGAAAAAGTTTTTAATAGTTATGAAGCTCTTTTGACTCATGCCAAAAGAAATTCACATAAAGTAGATGAAAAGTACAAATTAAAAAAGTAAGTAAATTTTAACATTTTTCCAACTTCTAAATAATATAACAAATTAAATAAGTTGTTAAATAAAAACATATTTATTGTAAATGTACTTAAACTCTAAGTTATATAACTTAGTACATATTTTAAAGAAAAATATATTATTGTTTGCTAAATTTGTTATTTTCTTTCAGAAATAATAATAAAATATATAAACAAAATTACATTGCTACAGAAAAGACGACATCTTTGAAAGTAATTCCAATCCTACCAAAACCAGTATGCAGTATAGGTATTCAAACAGATGAAATAAAAAGTAAAATAAAATCAACTAGTCCAAGGAATAAAAATCTCAAGAATCAAGTTTGTAGGCAAACTCAAACAAATGATGCTTTGAAAGAGAAGCAGATTAAAAAGTCAGCAGAAACACAAACTGCAAAAGCAATTCCTAGAGTAATTAGAGTAAGACAAGTTGGAAAAAGAAAAAAGATTTCAATTGATAAGAATTCTGTAATAAGAGAAGATATTAGCTTAATTGAAACTCTTTCTTCTGAATATTTATTACCAAATAGTCCATTGTCTTTGAGGCATGATATTATTTTGCAAGATCTTTGGGAAGAAAAGAGTACTTCTGGAACTCAAACTAGTCCGGAAAAAAATATATTTGATGATCTGGAAGATTATACCACACAAAATATTATCTGTTCTGGAATCTATAAATCTGATCCAATGTTAACAGAAGAAAGTTTTACAAATAGATACAGTAGTATAGAAACTCAAACAGAAAAAGCATATTGTCGATCAATCTTTGAATCAGATCCACTAAGTTCTAATAATGAAACACAAACTACTGAAAATTTCACTGAAGCAATGGAACCTCTCCATATATATAATAATACATGTACTCAAACTTGTGATGACATTTTATCTTCTGACTTAGAACTATCGGATATTCAAACTCAAACCGCTTGGAATCATTTAGATGAATCAACTGTTTCTACTGAAACTCAAACCAAAGCTTTAAAGTGCATTTCAGGCTGTAATGATTCTAATTCTTGGTTTGGTACACAAACAAATCATATGGAAACTCAGACTGATTTACTTCACATTTTTGAAGATTTAGAATAAAATATATTTATTATTGTAATATAATGTATATATTTATAAATAAAAACTATATTAAGTGGAGATTGCTTAAATTTAATTCGTAAAAAGAATTTTTTTATATTTTAATATGTAAATACAAATGGATAACTGTACAATTTATATTATAAACAATTATTTTTATACGTGGCATTCTGCAAAATTTCTGATTTCAATAGTACACGATTTTTTTTATAATACCTATTGCTGATTAACAAATTCAGAAGCAGAATCACATTTATTCTAGTTAGTCACTGTTAAAACAAATTAAATAACATTTTTTTGTGAATATAAGTTCAAGCTTCATAGAAACTTGACTCGAAAACGTATTCAAACTAAATAAAAACATATTGTGAATTTTTATTTTCTTTATAACGCTGGTCCAGCTGCGTTATCTTCATCAAAATCTGTTAAAAAGTCTTTGGTATGATCCTCTACTTTGTCCACAGTTTCAAGGGTTAATGCGAGAGCTCTTAAGTTAGAAACACCTGACATTAATTGCCTGCAATTTTATAAATGTTATAATATATTACATTTTTATACTATAAGTTAAATAAATTAATATACATACCTAAGAGATACTTCTGCTGTTGATGCAGCAAGTTTCAAATCATCAGCCAACCTTTGCATCCTACGATCAGTAGTGTTTTTGTAACTATTATTTTCGGACCCTATTGCTGCTTTTAATTCTTTATTTTCAGTTCTTAACATCGTAATTACCATCTATAAAATAAATAAATTTAATTTAAATACAATTATTATTAAATAGTGGTGAAATAATTATAATTTATATTTTTATATTTCACATACTGATAAAGAATCTAATTCTTTTCTTAATGACTCTACTGTACTTTCTGCACTGATTGCCCTTTTCTGTAAAATAATAAAAATTTTAATATCTCAGATACACTATACAATAGTTTTTAAATCAATAAATAATCATTTATACCCTGCTACGTTTCAAATTATCTTTTAATTGTTCCATAGCTTTTTCGAGATTCGTATTTTCAGTATGATCTAATTGTCTTCTTGATAAAAGTTCAACTTCTAAAGCCTCTATGCTATAATAAAAATATAATATAAAATAAAGAATTAACAGACACATTTCAAATAATATATTAGTGCATACCTTAGCAAACGCTCATTTGCTTGTCTCCTTGCAATTTGCAATTCACTGTACAGTCTTTCATTTTCTGCTGATAACTGAAAATATAAAAACATTAAGAACTAATACTTATTAAATAAATTAATAAGACATTGTAAATATAGTCACCCAATGATTCATAGAGTCATTTGAACAGGAACAGTCAGGTCTGTTTGGCGGTGGAGTTGCTCTAGAACGTATTGGAGCATCACTTAAAAAATCTGGTAAAAGTTTTATACTGTTAGGATTATTAATTGTTCCATCAGGATTTGAACTTGTTTCACTTCGAGGTACTTGAAAGTCAAATGATTCTGGGTCGTTGTTTGATTTGCCATCATTTATACCTACATTTGGTGAATCATAGTTATTAATGTTATTATCTTGGGCACCAATTTTTGGTAAATCAAATGCATTTGAATGCGAAGGATTTAACACTGGACTCTTTTCCAAATTATCGGTGAGATCAAACGAATGATCTCCAACTTTAGAGTTTTTTAACCACTGATCGTCGACGTAACATTTATGTTTCTTCTCAACGCTATTTAATGCAAAATCTGGCAAATTGTCTACTTCGACACTTGATAAACTTGAATTAGCTTTGTCACCAAGATAACACTGTTCAATAACAAGATGGTCTTGTACAAAATCTGGTAGTTCCGTAGGATTTCGCGTATACTTTGCGGTATCATGATTTTCACTAGGTTCTGGAGTTCTGGACTGCGGTTCGTAAATTTTAGGTCTAGCTCCAGCAAACTGATGATTGGCAGATTGGTTGTCATTCTTTAAAAACTCTTTCAAACTGAAAAGACTCTCTTCCCTACCTTGTGAATTTTTAACTGCAAAAAAAATAAAAGATGTACAAATTTATATTTGTATATATAGACAAAACAATATTACTGCAAATGCAATGTATAAGTTCACAAAAATATATATCTCAAGAGTGATTTTCCTGTAATCATTAAGCCAGCACCAATAATAAACTCAGCTGCTTATCAAATTAAAGAATAATGAAGAGTAAATGAAACAAATAAAATGAAAACGTCAATATGTGATTAATAGTTGATAAATTAAACATGGAATTTTACAAAAAGAAAACGACTTGAAAGCAAATGTTATTCGAACAATGTCACGAAGACCTATTGAAATGACAACGTTAGAAAAATACTTTTACAGAACGCCATAAAGATATACGAAGACAACAGTACAATCCGTAAAATGTAAGCCTCTAACCTTTGCGTCTGGGTTTCATCGATAACGAGTATAACGATGTCCAAACCGGTACTTCTTCGGTACGAGGCTTAGGATCTTGATAGGACGCGGTTGCTGCCGCCTCACCCTCGTCGGCAGACGAAGCCGACGAAGAAGACGGAAACATCACCGGTTATCCGTCAGAGACCCCTTGGCACTCGGTTGTCTCTTCTCTCTTCTCTCTCTCCCTCTCTCTCTCCCTGCTGCTTTCTCACTCCAAATCTCGAATCTAACAATTTTCTCCCCCCACCCCCCAGTCGCTCTACTCTCTTTTATTATCTTTCACTCGGTGTTGTGTATACTTCTGATATTTGACTTGCTCAGTCTCTCTCGCGCATATACGCGCATCTCTGCCGTGCACTGTGCAGTGCAGTCTCTCTTTCTCTCTCTCTCTTGCCATTATTTTACTTTATACCTACATCCATTTATTATTATATTAATATTCTATAGTATTTAACGTAGGTTATATGTATATGTTTTTACATATGAATTTGTCTCTTGCATTTGCAATATCAATAATTCCTATTTTTTGCTATAAATTTGTTATTTATCATTTATTTTTTTTAATTAGTACATTAATTAATTAATCATTCAACTAGTGGTGAGCGAATACTTCACTTTTTCTTTTACAAGTTATATGGTAATTATAGAATAGGAATACTTTGACAGCTCCAAAGAAAGTGATACATTATTTTAAATATTTTTGCTTACATATTGTATACAAATATATTTGATGGCGCTTTTATTACATCGTTACAACACCACGTAAATTACGTGGTCGTGTCCGAAAGTGTAGCTCCGAAAATCCAAATCCCAGCTATCTGCAGTTAAATCCTGAAAATCCAACCAAAAATCTGCATACTTGCGCACATGTATACGTTATTGTGTGGGTGCGTGGTGCTCTTTCAATCGCTACCTGTCGTCGTGATATGTGCCGCGAATAAAATCGGTGCGCCGTAACAACAATGATTTGGAAATAAGTATTTTTAGCAATATGTATTTTTCGATATCTTTTGTTATCGAGGCAAGCCGGGATCGACAACGGTAGATAGAAACGTCTAGCAGAACAAATATAGTAAATGTTGTTGCTCCAAAATGATGGACAACAGCCTGGAGGCTGGCCATTTGTACCATCACATGGGATTTGCTGGTCGAAATTTTTCTCACTGGCTCAATCGTATCACACGAATAAATTTACCCAAAATCATTATTTTAGTCTTGGTACTACTATGCATTATACCAATGTTTACCCATTACTACCTGTCAAAGGTAAGATTAACTCTGTTTTTTATTATCTAAACAACTGTGTCTATAATTGTTAATTTAGAAAGAGATATTATTTTTTTTAATATTTGATATTCATCTTCAAACTGCAATATTTATTTAATGATTATTACTTTTTTTTCTTGTTTACAGTCATGTCTATTATGTAAGATAATGGTTGCAATTTTATATTTAGCGTGTTGATTTCATTTTTTTACTACTTTCAGGTAGAGACAGATCTGTCAAACCTGGACATTCATCAAACTCGTTCCAGGTTGGAAGGTTTTCAGGACTTTTCGTCGATGAGGGCGGTTGATTTAAAAGCTCGCATTGAGGAAATGTTACGTATCAAACAGTCTGTCAGTAATGAGCTTAGAGATCTCGAAGCAAAGCGTAGAAAACTTCATGCGGATGTTAGCAGTTTGACTCAACAAATTGACGAATTGAAACAGGAGTTATTACATCAACAAATGGATTTAGATAGATTAAAAATTAGCGTAGTACAAGCTCAAGCAGCTCAGAGGGAAGCTGTGGAACGCAATACACCAGAATTAGCACCACCAAAGAGAGTATTGAGTAATTCAATTCCAGAAATCCTACCCCATTATTCAAATTCACAATCTTGTCGAATGTTTAACTGTTTCGATCACAGCCGTTGTGCCATGACTAGTGGATTTCCTGTTTATCTTTATGACCCCCAGGATTTTCCTATTCTCAATTCAGGCTGGGACATTGATGGATTTCTAAAAACTTATATTAAACATACCTTAGGTATGGTATCTTATTTTTATTATATTTTTTAATTTTATGCCTATTAATTGATTACTAATTGATTATTATATTAATTATTTTATTCAAATTAAATTATTATAATCACTTTTCAGGTTACAATTCTCATTTGACTTTTGATCCAGCAGAAGCGTGTATATATATTGTTCTTGTTGGCGAGGCATTACCTATGCATCAGCAAAATGAAAATGCAGGCAGTCCATTAGATGTTAAGAAACTACATGCACTTCCCTATTGGGGAGGTGAAGGTAGAAATCACATTTTGTTAAATTTAGCACGTAGAGATCTTTCCGCTGCCTCAGGAAATTTGTTTGACCATGTAGACACTGGTCGTGCCATACTTGTTCAATCTACCTTTCTCAGGGAACAATTTCGAGAAGGTTTTGATTTGATTGTGCCACCAATATTAGGTCCACCAGGAGGTGATGTTTGGCCAGAATGTGCACACATGTTACCTGCTCGAAGAAAGTTCCTATTAACATTTCAAGGTAAATAATTTTGAATTTTTAAGTGCAAATTAAAAGATATTAGAGAAATGTAAATTTCTTAACATAATATATTGCATGATCATTGGTTTTATTTTAGGCGAAATGCGCGCACTAAAGTCATTATCTACTACTCACCAAGAAATAGATGATGCTGAACTGGATATTGAAAAAGTATCCCTCGATGAAAATAATTTAGACAATTTTATCATTCAGCACCTAAAAGATATGAGTAATGGACCAACGTCGGATAAATTTTTTATACAATTTGAATGCATTCCAGCAAGTGAAGAAAGAAAACCTAATGAAGTTTTAGATTGGTCTCTTTGTGGTACCGATTCATCAAGAAAAGCAATTTTGAAAGAATCAACATTTGCATTAATACTTGCTCCCAGTAATGTTAGTTTTCTATCTACTGCTTCAATACAAGCAAGACTGTATGAAGCGTTGAGATCTGGTGCTATACCAGTAATTTTAGGAGGAGATAGAGTAGCTTTGAGTTATAAAGAAGTTCTTGCTTGGAGAAGGGCAGCTATTTTCTTACCAAAGGTAATTGTTCTAAAATTTCTAAGTTACTTAAAACACTTTAAATAAATAAAAAATTAAATATTTTTAATAAGTTAAAATAATATTAAAATAATAATAAATTTTACTTATCAGGCGAGAGTTACAGAAATGCATTTTCTACTCAGAGCAGTACCAGATAATGATTTACTATCAATGAGAAGGCAAGGTAGACTCATATGGGAGAGATTTTTTGGCACCGCGCAAAGCGTTGTTGATACTATTGTCGCAGTATTTAGAGATCGTTTAGGAATTCCACCTTTGCCAGCAGCTCAAGCTCCTAGTCCAAGTATTTTTAATTCATCGTTTGTGGTGCGTAATATTATATAACGTATACAATAAATTAAAAATTTATTACTTTAATAAATATATTTAATTATCTTTTCAGCCTTTGAGGTCAGATACTATAATTGCAGAATCTGAAGCTGAAGAAAGCCTTGGTCCGTTGGAACCACCATACCCGTCACCAGCTTACAAAAGAAATTATTCAATTATGTTGGTGCAAGGCTATGAAATATGGAACGATTGGATTGACCCATTCAATTTGTATCCGCAATTACCCTTTGATACTGTTTTACCCAGCGATGCTAAGTTTATTGGTAAATTTTTTAATTTATTATTTATTTATTTATTGACGGAAAGAAATTCCTTTTTTGCAGAAGAAAATTACAATAGTATTAAATAATATCGTGTTATTAATAAAAAAAGAAAAGGTATTTGTGTTTGATTGTGAAAGACATATTATTATGTTTCTTTTTATATTTTAGGTTCAGAAGTAGGTTTTCGACCTATAGGAAAAGGAGCTGGTGGAGCTGGTAAAGAATTTAGCGAATCTCTTGGTGGAAATTATCCGAGAGAACAATTTACGATTGTGATGCTTACGTATGAAAGAGAACAAGTTTTAATTAATTCATTAGCTCGTCTTTATGGATTGCCATATTTAAACAAAGTTATAGTCGTTTGGAATAGTCCAAAACCGCCCATGGAAGATTTAAGATGGCCTGATATTGGAGTTCCTATACACGTAAGTAGATATCGTACATCGTTTTGAATAAGCATCAACGACAAAGTACCGTTAACTAATGTTATTTTCATTAAACTGATCCAGGTTATCAAAGCAAAAAGAAACAGCTTAAATAATAGATTTTTACCATTCGATGCAATTGAAACAGAAGCTGTTCTATCTGTTGACGATGACGCTCACCTAAGGCACGACGAAATAATGTTTGGATTTAGGTAAAACAATGTTTAAACACTTATTGTTATATTATTATTCAACGCTTAAAATAAATATATATTTTGTAACACAGGGTGTGGAGAGAACATCGGGACAGAGTCGTCGGATTTCCAGGGCGGTTTCACGCATGGGATCAAAATTATCATAATGCTTGGAATTACAATTCAAATTACTCCTGCGAATTATCGATGGTTTTGACTGGAGCCGCTTTCATTCATAAACATTATACTTATTTGTATACCCACTGGTTGCCTCAAGCAATCAGAGATAAAGTTGATGAGTACATGAACTGCGAAGATATAGCAATGAATTTCTTGATATCGCACATTACGAGAAAGCCTCCGGTGAAGGTACGACAAATCATACAGAATGTTTTTAATGTATATTAAGTAAAGTATTGATTTATAATTCATTTATTTAGGTTACTTCTCGATGGACATTCAGATGCCCAGGTTGTCCCGTATCGTTATCAGAAGACGATACGCATTTTCAAGAAAGGCACAAATGTATAAATTTTTTCTCTCAAGTCAGTATCATTTCTAATGAGAATTAATTTTAATTTTAAGTACAACTAAAGAACCGCTTAATTTATTTTACGATTGCTTTTAGGTATTTGGGTACATGCCGTTATTAAATACGCAATATCGAGCCGATTCGATACTTTTCAAGACGAGGATACCACACGACAAGCAAAAGTGCTTCAAATTTATATAAACATTAAATCTATATTACATAGTTAACAAGATCAAAGATTATTGTCTCAAGAGACGTGATAAAAAGAGAATTCTTTTAATCATTTTTTTTTCTTTTGTAAATATGTAGGTACGGTAGGGATATGTATATCATATTTGTTAATTAGTGAGATTTTTTAACTCAAATTTATACAAGGCCATAATAATAATTACTAATTTATTAACAGAATATACTTTAGTTATAAATAAGGTGATTTGTGTTAAACGTAACCATGAACAAATATTAAGTATTTTTGACAATCATTAAACTTTTTCAATTTTATATAAATTTATATGTTTTTTTTAACCGACAACACGTGATTTAGTGCCAAATGATAATTACGCATTGTTTGTGTATCGCTCGGTAAATTTTGTAAAGAAAGAACTTGTGGCGTGAAGTGTTGAATAATTGTAAATAAAGATTAGAATAATAATTGCTGTTTAAAAATATATATGAAACGGTATTAGAGATTACAAAATTTTGTAATTGTAACGAAAAACGCCGTCAATCAGTTACATACACAAGTCATATCGTGACTACCCAAATTGAACGCACAAATAATATCAAACTTTTAATAAGAATTTTGTATTAACTTTACGATATAAAATTACCATCAGCAATTTATTTATTTAGTTTATTAAACTTCAATTTATGTATTTGAAATGATTGTGTGTAGTGAATGACTTAACTGGCCTAAATTTTACATGATTTGCGAATGTAACGTATTACTATCTTCCTTGCAAGTGCGTGAAACTTATAAAATTTGTAAAGATTATTGTTGAAACTAAACTGCGACATTATGTATTAAGATGACGTAATTGAATAATTCGTTTTCTTTTCTTCACCGTAATATTGTCCGTCATGTTTACACTTTTAATAATGTATTTTGGATCATTTTGGTTTGGTTGCAGTAAATAACGTTTCGAAATGAAATCAATCTATTTAATATTTTTTCACACTTAACATATCATTTATATTTTTTATGATCTCTCTTTTATTATACTTTTCTATTGTGCTCAAGCATACATACTCGACCCATATTTCTTATTTCAGGCTGGGAAATAGTCTTAATTTTTTAAGGTATTTAAAATAATAGTCGAAAATATAAGTTATTCGAACGAAAACAGTGCCACTTTTGTCGTAACTTTTATTTTTTAAATATATTTAGTTTATGTAAATTATTTTGAAGAAAATAAATGTAATATTGACAAAATTATTGAAAAAATAGCAATAAAATTAAACACTAATTTTTTTATCTTATTCCATTACTAGATTAAAATAACTAAGTAATAATTTCCTCGCGTCAATTGATAAATAGAAAGGACAAATCTCTACGACACAATTTATTTGTTTGCTAATTTAATTATTTATTTTGCACATTAATTTATTTTATAAACAAATCTACTGGTTTTACATTGTATCGAATATTTATAATATACGCGAATTTGAAAGATTATGTCAAGAAATTTCGAGCTAAAATCAATTTCCCTACTTTTAAGTAGAAATATCCGCGTGCTGTCAGTCACTACAATTTTTTTAATTTACCACACAATATTTGACGTATATGTACCTACATTTATCAATTTATGTATATAATATAAGTATGTTAATGAATCTCATCAGTAATTAAACAATAAAAAATAATTAAAAAAATAATTTAATTAAAATTTCACGGGTATATCAAGATGTTTCATATTTAATTAGTAAACATGCAATTGTTTCGTAAATTAAGCCTATCGAGAATTTTATCATTCGTATAATTTTTAAATAAAAAATACCATAAAAATGTTTTATATTACATAATACAGCTCTATATTATTTTCTATTAATTATTATTAATCATTATTAATAGATTATTTTTTTATGGGTAGGATATTCATTTTAAAAATTGACGAAGTTGCAGAATAATTAATAAATGTCAGAAAATTTTAATCAATTCGCGTATATAGTTTTCAGTATTAATCTTAATATTAATAACATATTATTTTGACGTTTAGTTATTTCTTTTCTGGTAAATATTTAAAAGTGACGGAAAAACATATGAAAAAGTAATAAATTTTAATATAAAATGATTAATTTATCGATCTTGTCGAGTAAAAGTCGAATTTTAGAATAAAAAGGTTCGTCATAGTATAAAAAATGGTAAACTCTTCGACTTTAGATAATTCGTTCGCTTTCGTAATTATCACATCTCGTTATTTCTTAGTAATTATTTTTGTAACCAAAACGACTTCCATTCGTAAGTAAAAACTTATAGTTTTAAACTGATAATTAATAATCCGTAGACGATATATTAATAATTATACTTCTTACGTCGACTGTCCATAATAATATAAATAAAAACATAATTATTTCGGTTTTACAGTCCGACTTTTAAATTTTATTTAATGTTCTATTATTTTTTACTTTCTTGTAATTAATATATTTTTTTTAATAGTTAATAGACCGAAATAATTATTTTTTAATTTTCACAATATATATTGCATTGAATTGTAACGGTTCTACTCTCAATTTGCGTGTTTTTTTTTCTTAAAATTGCAAACTGATAAGTACTCCAAATAAGAAAGATTCATCTTAAGGGAATTTTACTTTTGTTATAAATAGATGAACCAATTTAAAAAAAAAACTCTGATCGACAAGCCCATATTCGATTACGATGTTTGGATTGAAAGTTTATGCCTTTCTTGGCTAATAATTATACCGACCAAAAATTGTTTACTCAATTATTATTAGAAAAATTGTTTTTTCTTTTAAAAAATCGAAACGCCAAGATCCTCCTTACGTTTTAAGCTATCGGTATCAATTTTGTTCAGATTATTAATTTAACATTTTAGTTATAATTTTTGGGATGAAAGGTGCAAATTCCTGTATTTGGGTCCGACATCCTGTTAAATAATATTAATAATCAATTTCCATGCGATTGTCAACGGAAAGTCAAAAGTTAAAATACAAAAATTACACTGAAAAACCCAGTTATAGTAAAAATGACAGAGACTGTCAAAATTAAAAAAAAATTACTACATTGTATAGATAATATTTACTAAGAGTCTATTTTTGAATGCAATTTCTCTAATATTTATTGTAAATGTGTACTGTACAGTATAGTAATTTATTGCATTTTGACAGTCTATAATTTCATTTCTATACAGTTTTGTCATATTTTTACTACAACTCATTTCTCAGTGTATCAAAAAAAAAAAAGAAAATCGTAATCTTAAAAAAGTAATTCTGCAGGCAACACGCGTGTACAATTTTTCGCGGGCTAAAGCTCTATACACATATAAATATACCCACAGATCGGAAGGCGATAGTCAAGTACACATATATGTATGTATACATTTATACGGAACTGTCGAGTCGAGTAAGTATAAGTGAACATATATAGGTATACATTCACACACGCACACACACACGCACGCACGCACGCACACATATATACATATATATATAGATCGTAGCGTAAAGAGAAACTCGACAGGTGTCCGTATGTGGCGTGTATATATCCAGCCCCTCTTCCGCGAAGTTCTCCTCCTCCTCCTCCTCCTCCTCCTCCTGTTAGATCCACCCATCCCGTTTGGGTATATAGAGGTTTAGATATATATCGAGGATTCGACTAGACAGAAATCGCGGTGGAATATACGCAGCGCGCCCTTTCGTTGGGGGTCGGCATCCATCGTGATCAATAAAACCGAAAGAGGAAAGATATAGCGAGGAGTAGTGTCGGGGTGCGCTCGTCGCGACCCCTTCGTGACGTAAAGGAAAAGCTCGGTACCCTATTGGCCAAGAGTGGAGCCTGCATACCCATTAGTAATTCATTCAACTTTTCCAAATAATCCGAGGATTCGACGTAGTGCTCGGTAAAGAATGTCGATTGATATTCGTTCGAAAGCTCGGGGATCCGATCGCACTGATGATAAAGTGAATTTTCGTATGAAAAGCTCGAAAAGCTCGACGAGTAGGTTGGTCCTTTTGAAAATTGGCGGGTCGCGGTAAGCTCGCAGACAGGTCGAGTGTGCACGTATATAGGTATAGAGAGGAGTTGGAAGTATCGCGCAGCCGCAGAATTAAGATGGTGGGTCCCCGGTGGAAAGCCTCGCGCGTTCCTTTGCTCCCGTAAGGTAGAGCCAACCCTCGGTGCGCACGAAAAGGAAGATCGAGACGGAAAACGGGAGGCGTCGAAAGATAAAGGGAAGTAGTAATACACACGGATATACGCGTCCACGACTGAGAAATCCGCGCACGTCGTGCATATTGTTGTTGACGTAGAGAATAGTGTGATATTTGGTGAAAGTTGGTGTAACGCGCACGCAGGTATATATGTACACGGATACGTAGGTGTGCGCGCGCGTGTGTGTGTGTCTGTGTGCGTGTGTACGTACAAGCGTATATATATATATTTATATACACGTATCCGTCCGCCTGTCTGCGTGTGTAGAGGCGCATACATATACGTATACGTATACATATATATATATAGGGTTGGAGAATAGGATAATGCGGGCGGTACCGCCGCCCCTATCGAAAGCTCCGCGATAACATGAGCCTAAGGCCGCGGACGGGCGAGGAGTTGCCGCGGCCCGGGCGGGAGGAGCTCCGGTCATCGTCATCGACGGCCGGATGATGAGATTACGGGTTAAGGTACGGGTTAGGGTTAGGGTAAGGGACTAGACCGATCAAAGTCAAGTCCCAAAATTACGCGCCAAAGGATGGAGGAGCTACCCGACCTATCGCACCTCACTCCCGAGGAGAGACGCCACATCGAGAGCGTCATGATGCGACAGAAACAGGAGGAGGAGCATCAGAACGAGATCATGAGGTACGACGACCATTCGATATATATCTCACCCCCTCACTCTATATACACCACCCATCCCCTCATCCGCCCTCTCCTCCTCTCCCCCTCTCACCCACCCTCCGTCTCTCTCTCTCTCTCTCTCCCTTTTTATCCTTCCGTTCGATCTATCTCTATATATGTACCCCGCGAGTCACACACACACACACACACACACACGCACGCACGCACGCGCGCACACACACGTACATTTCGGATGTGTACACCTACGTATACCTGATGCGCGGGATTTTCTAGGTCACGCTCCGTATATACACCGCTCTTCCCTTTTTTTTCCTTTTTCCTTTTCTTCTTTTCGACTCTTACATAGCCGCCCTCGTATATGTACGTATAACCCGTGTGGTTAGGCCGACTTTCGGTTTTTTTTTTCTTTCGTGTCGTATATATATGTATAATATATGGATCGAAGAGATCGAGAGTGGATTTCGGGCGCGATGATTCACTTCGCACGAACGTTCCGTCAGGAACGTCGCGATCGGGTACACCGAGCGATAAGGATAAAGCTCTCTTTGTACTGGCTTTCGTTTGAACATCGAGAGAGAAAAAAAAGTAAGATACGAATTTTTCCGCCATTGCTAATATGGTTTACGCTGGAATTTTGAATGCGATATATATGTCTGACGTACGATACGAGGATGTATATATGTACGTGCAAATGCTTTTTAATTAACACGATGGAATATACGTATAGCTTTTGGGAACTACTTCCTCGAACCGCCAAGTTCGATACAAGTGTAACCAAATATTGTTAATTCCCTCACAGTTCTCGACCCGCGCACGCCGTAAGTATACGCTTCGATGTATATAATCAAAATTCGTACAAATATTATTCTACGCGATGAAAATATATATATCGTATATCCATTGAGATATATAAGTTTGCTCGACGTATATATATAAAAAAAAGTTTAAACAACTCGTATAAATACGATTTTCCAAATCGTAATATATACCGAGTGATGCTCGTACGTATATAGGTGTAGAATGTATGAAACGTATATTTATTTCCGATAGACGTATATGTATATATATATATATATAACTCTATATGTATTTATAATCTCGTAGGGTAAACATTTTCGATTAAATTTATACTATATGTTACTAGGTCAAGTTTATGTGAAATCTTCCTTTCCGTATATACATAATAGTACGTACCGTATGATTTTTATTCTCCATCCTTATTCTACAATCCCTCAATTAATTTGACAATATATATATATGCACTCTCGCACACCTGTACATATTGATATTCTGTAATATTTATACATTTTTTTTCTCTATCTCGGTATATATATTTCAGCTAAGTTGAAACGCTTAAGCTTGACATTGCGATTAAGCCATTATGTTATAGACCGCATTTAAAATCCAATTCGATGAAATCGCGTAAAAGATTTAATCACTACGTGTATATAATATATATATTTATATATCTTCATCATAATTATTAATATATAATATTCGTTATTAAATCACATTCTGCCCGTATAATACAGTTGTACACATAATAATAATTCAGTGTGTATTATACTTTATACTTTTAGATATATATTGTCAATTGAATTTAGAATATAATGTATCGATTTGGTATATGTAAGTTTGAAAGCAATTAAGGTATAATAATAAATGTTTCTAAAAATAGAAATTTCCTCTTGTATATAGGATTCCTACGACGTTGCCATCAATTTCAAGTGTATTCACTTTATATTTCGGGGGAATGAAGGGTTTTATATATATATACTTACTTATTTTTCTCCAATTGTTTTTATCTTTTTCTGATAATGAACTTTTGTTATATGTGTATATATATATGCATGTTTTTTCAATCACATCGCGCGAACGATTTTAACGAACGAGCGATACACACATACATATATATAAAAAAATCGATTTGACTATACATATATATATGTATATATATGGTTTTTATACGCAATGAGTAAATTACGCGATAAATTTCACGATCAAAACGCGTAAATTTTTTGTTCGTTCTCGATATATATATATATGTATGTATACGTACATTTTTTATCAACATCGTTGAGATTTACTCTGTCTTAAATATATACCGGTAAAAAGAAAAAGGAAGGATGTTTATTCGGGTCAAACGTTCCTTTATACAATGTCCATTTAGATATTGAAACAAATAAACTTTTTTGATTATTCGTATATATATGTATATGTATATGTATATCTATAAAGTTTCTTAACGAATTAACAATCTCTGCTCGACAGTTGTAAACAGATTTTTAATTTAACATGTTCGCCAGAGAGTGAGTGAGAAAGAGAGATAAGAAACTTACGTAAAACATAACAAAGTTTACGATGTAATTATAACCAGTGTATAGCAAGCTTTTCATGCAAATTTGTATATATCTGTGTGTGTGTGTGTGTGTGTGTGTAGTTAACAATTATTCAAAGATACTAACTTGTTAGACTAGATGCGTACGCATTTATGATTATTATATATATACATATATACATATATACGTAAACGAAGAAAAAAGTGGTGGTATAATATTGAGAGATATTGATTCGATTATCGTTTAAAAATTACTAGGTTTTTATAGGTAAATTTACTAGATATTCAGTGAAAAAAAATTATTGTTCTTAGAGGAATTGTACTTAAATATGATTTGAACGGAATATTTGGTTGCTTTAAAATGAGATGATGTGATGAGTATGAGATGACTTCCATAATTAAGTAGAATCTACTTTTGAAAAAAAATTGGAAAATTTAAATCAGAAAGACTAATATCCTAAGATCAAGCATATTTCTCTTGATTATAGAAGAATAATTTTAGAGCAACCAGAGTTTTCGTTTAATGGAACGTGAACCCTAAAAAATAGAGAAATGATTTATTTTTTATTAAACGAGGAATTTAATTTATCTGAAAAAAATGTTCTGTAACGATGTTGTGTTTCTTTTTAAGATAATAAGTGAATTTTTAAAAATATTTTTATTGATAAATGATAGGGAGATTTTTGGGCAGCCGAGAATCATTGTTTTATAGCTATACATTACCGACCAAAAATAATTGTTTACGTATAATTAATTTATAATTCATTATTTCGTAAAAATCTCATTGTTACACTATTCTATTTGTTTTGAATAGTATCTATGATTTTTTTTAGATATTTTCTTACAATTAAGTTGTAAACTTTTTGGGATTTTCTAGGTAGGTCTCTGCGATTTGGATGTCACATCCCCGAAGAATTTTTCTGAAACCAAGAATTCATTTTTTTGTTCATTGTATATTTATTAATACTTACTGTTTATCTGAGTAAATTTTCTCAAATATTGTACAGTAAACCGTTTTTATAAAAATAGTCAATTTTATAATAATTGTCAAATATATATTTCTTGATTACTCTATAACATTTACTCGAACCGTTTTCTCTTTGACATACATTATACAATTATGACACATGTCTCAAATACCGAATGATTAAAAATCAGCTTGTATATTCCATTGTTAAATTTTCCTATCCGACATGCAAATTCAAATTATATAATACTACAAGCACGATTACTTATACAATCAATCGCTAAAAAAAATATACACAATTACATAAAGCGATTGGTTTTCGCACTTATTGACACTTTCATTCCGTTTTCTTACTCACGATAAATAAACTTTTACTCTTCGAAACTTATTTCAAGCCTGTAACTCGGATACTTAATTTTACCGTACGCAGAACTTTCATATTATTTTAAAGATAATCTGCTTTGGAAGCAACAGTTTTCCTACACATAACCAGATATATATAACGATACTCGTAATATATATATATCGATATACAAAAATTCAAATATTTTAAAAATATTACGAAAAATTGGTTAATTTGAATCGAAAAGAAAAACGAACAATTATAAAATAGATAATTTTCAATAAAAAAGTATATAGATGTTGCATTCGTGAAAAAAAATTAGTGAGAGCCTGGTAAAATTTAACAGGTGTATATATAAATATATCAACATGATCGAGAGAAAATTCACCTTAAATGTCATAATAATTCGTAATAAAATATTGTTACAATTTTCACCGTGTATTCGGCGGTAATTTTAAATATGACAATCGAAGATCTTAAATTTATCGTACGTAGTTGCAATAACATTTTTATTAGAAAACATCTCTCCCTGTAGTAAAATTGATTCGACAACTATACCCTAAATTCGTAATGAGCAGTAAAACACGTAACAAAATCATTCGAGCATGTTGAAATAAAGAAAACTCTATAAGTAAATTATGAACGAACTAACCAAACGATTGTCCTTCGTTCCGTACATATCAACCAAAATTTTTACAATCGAGAAAACTCTCGACTCCTGTATACATAAATTGATAAAAAACATTATATTAAAAATGACCATATACATCACGTAGACAATTAAGAATACACACTTCGCTTACGTGTTATAGTAACATTTATTAATATCCTATCATTAATTAAAATACAACTATACCATACATATACAAAAAATCACTCGAAAAAATTGCGAGAAACAGATCCTTTTCCGTTGGAACATAAGATATCGGTGTAACGTTTGATACACAACAATTCTCAATGAACCGCGGTGTACAAAATAACTAAAATGATGTCGAAATCAGTAAATATATATATACAGATATAATAAACACATCGGTTATATACGGTATATCCAATAGACACATCGAGCTAGCATTAGAGATCTCTCGATTAATTAATCAGAGCCGAGAGCACGAACACTGGCTTTTACGATAATAATAATTCGAAGGCGGGAGAGAGGGGGGGGGGAGGGGTGAAGGAGGAGGTGGGAATAGCCGTGCGACGAAAATAGGCACGAATCTGCTAATGTCAATCGATAAGACACACGCGCGCTCGGGGGGAGCCTAGGGAGTGAGAGAGGGAGGGAGGGAGGGAGAGAAACGCGCCCCTGAGAGAAGAAGCACCTACGTGCAGAGGGTATCAGTTTCGCGGGCGGGAGTCGCGCAAAGCTTCACTTTCACTCGATTACGTCCGCCCTCTGTCGTGTACGCACGCCTATCTATGTGTGTGCGTATATATATATATATATATATATATATATATATATATATATATATATATATATATATATATATAAATATATATATATACACACGCAACTGACAAACGTATAGAGTCTAATTCGAGTTCGCGAGGATGTATACGAGTTAAGAAACGAATCGACTTTTGGTACTCACCGTTGAACGGGTTGCGTATGTATATCTTCATATATGTACATTTATTTGTTATTATGATCGTCATGGTTTCGTACGGGTTGTGCATAAGAAATTATACGTTGTTTAATTAGCGAGATGCACGTGGAGATCGTCTTCATTTGAACAATACCTTTACGACGATTTTATTTTTCGTTCTTTGCGTTTCATAAACGTAATTATTCAGATCGAGAGTATAAATATTGTGTAATTTTTAATGTATAATTGTAACACAAGTACGAATTCAAATGTGCGATATGAAATGCGTATCATTATTTGTGCATGCGTTGCATTTTATTTAAGATATCCTTCCTACTGCATATAGGAAAACACGAGCAGAATTTCGTTTACTTGTTTATCTTTTGTTATAAAAATCCACGTTGAATAGCCACGTTGCGTTTAATAAACATTTTGATCGATAAAACAAACAGAAAATAAATATAGAATGCCGAACGAACTCATTTTTCTTTTTTAACCAATTACACCAAAAATTATGCAACACGTATTAACATTATACGACCATTTTATTTAATTACGATCGTTACAATCTTAATTTTGTTTCTTGTTTTATCGCTAACTCGTACAATTGATATATATTTACAATTTTTACTGCGTTTGGTAGCTGATGAACATTTTCTTTTGCATTTTCATGCGGTATAAAGCTTCTTCGAAAATTAGGATAAAATTCGTTTTGCGCGGAGTGCAGTGCCCCTCCTTAGTACCGTACATTTTGTCATATATATGTATACTGCAACTACGAAAGAAGCCGCGGTATATTAAGATTTACACTCGTTATTTGCAAAGTTATAAACGTTGTTGTTTTATTTACATAAAAGTCAATTACGTAGCCATTATTAATTTTAATAACTCCGCTCCGAGTCTTATTACGGAGTAAATTACACGCGGTGTATTATATTACGACGAATATATTATTATAAACAAAACAAGATTTTTATTCGGGAAGACCGATAAATTATAATTTTTCATACGTTACATACACGTCGCAGAATGATTATTTTATTTATTTGAAAGAATTCTTATTATACGGATACGATGTATAGAGAAAGAGAGAGAGAGCGTAATAAAAATCGGATCTAAATTATAGGGATTTACTGCACCTTTCAACCTAAAAATTGTATTGAAAATATTGAATTAAACATCTGAAAATATTAAGGGCAAGCTTGACATCTTGATTTTTAAAGAAAAAAATCAGGTGTCTGTTAATTAATACTTGAATGAACAAACGTTCGGCTGGTATAATTGTGATTAAAAAAACTAGTATATAAACTTTAAACCCAAACGTTATACGCTATTTAGTAATTTTAGAATCTTCAAATACTTATGAGGGTATATTGTTTGAAGCATATATACTTGAGTAACTAACGTATAAAATTTTTCCAAAAATTATTTTCGTTTGCAAAAAAATATATATAAAATTCCCATTTTTTTAATCTTATACTGAAAAAATGGTGTAGTAAAAATGAATATATTGTTATAGTAATATAGGGATACACTTGGATTATCACAATATTTACTATATTATGTAGTAATTTGTTGTTATAAATTTTAATAAAAATTACGACATACACATGCTAATATTTCCTATAAAATATAGCGAAAATTATGATAAACCAAATATATCCCTGTCACTATGACAATATACTCATTTTTAATATACGATTCTTCTCGGTGCACACAACTATTTATAATTATTATAACATTTGAGAAAATGACGATACAACAAAATATATTATAACATGATAATTCACTATGACGTTTCGTAATCCTGCCGAGGAAAAGTAAAATTTCCTGTGCCGCAAGTCCGGATAACAAATTTAATAAAATATTAAAATAACATATTTATATTTCATATTAAACGAAATACGATTTGTACTAGATTAAATAAGTGAAGATAGTAAATTAGTAACCTGCCTTAATAGCATACAATAATATACTTTATTTGAAATATTTTACGCCATTACCCTAGTAGAAATCAAAAGCATTAATGAAATATTATTTTAGTTAAACAGTTAGTAATTTGACCAAAAATGGCTAATATAGCGTGACAATCTGTGACCGAAAAATATTAGTATCTACTCGCGGATATGTAAGAAAGCTAAAAAATGTTTATTTAAATTTTCTGAATATTTAATAAAAATATATGTTTTAAATAATAAAATATTTTGGTTTAATAGGATATATTAATGAAGTATCGGAGATTTCCTACATTACACACGTCGAAATCAATTTTTTTAACGTATACAGTGACCATAAAATGGTGATTAGTTTATTTATTTCAATACATCATATATTATATACTTACAAATTCTATAATTAACACATGTATAATGTACGTATATTTTCTGTGATATAATAAATTATCCTATATCTTTATATGCACACATAGGTGATCTTAAAAATCGATTTAATTTTAACAGTTTATTAACCGACCGCTCTTTTAACGACGCCATTAAAAATATTGTCTATTACTACCCCAATAGACAGAGTTGCACAGACAAAACTTCGTTAAAACTTGCTACACAATTTTTGAAAACAACTTGTGTTAAACTTGCTTACAAGACATTACATAATAGTTACGTGTACCTAAATTTTATGTAAAATTGTTAAAAAAAGTTGCAACAAATATTTCCTATAAAATATAGCGAAAATTATGATAAACCAAATATATCCCTGTCACTATGACAATATACTCATTTTTAATATACGATTCTTCTCGGTGCACACAACTATTTATAATTATTATAACATTTGAGAAAATGACGATACAACAAAATATATTATAACATGATAATTCACTATGACGTTTCGTAATCCTGCCGAGGAAAAGTAAAATTTCCTGTGCCGCAAGTCCGGATAACAAATTTAATAAAATATTAAAATAACTATTTATATTCATATTAAACGAAATACGATTTGTACTAGATTAAATAAGTGAAGATAGTGAATTAGTAACCTGCCTTAATAGCATACAATAATATACTTTATTTGAAATATTTTACGCCATTACCCTAGTAGAAATCAAAAGCATTAATGAAATATTATTTTAGTTAAACAATTAGTAATTTGACCAAAACTGGCTAATATAGCGTCACAATCTGTGACCGAAAAATATAAGTATCTACTCGCGATATGTAAGAAAGCTAAAAAATGTTATTTAAATTTTCTGAATATTAATAAAAATATATGTTTTAAATAATACAATATTTTGGTTTAATAGGATATATTAATGAAGTATCGGAGATTTCCTACATTACACACGTCGAAATCAATTTTTTTAACGTACAGCGACCATAACAAATTCTATAATTAACACATGTATATAATGTACGTATATTTTCTGTGATATAATAAATTATCCTTATCTTTATATGCACACATTGGAGGTGATCTTAAAAATCGATTTAATTTTAACAGTTTATTAACCGACCGCTCTTTTAACGACGCCATTAAAAATATTGTCTATTACTAAAGATAAATTACGCATCAAACTATAACTATCTAATATAATTGTTTCTAGATTAATCAATTTAAATAAACTATCCTGTAGATCGAACTAATTTAATAGGCAATATACCTGCATCTACTGGTATATACACGGATGTACCTATATATATATACCCAACTTATAAAAAAAATATTTACAAACCACAATGTTTAATATATGTATGTAATCGTTGTAATTGCAGACGCAAGCAGAACGAAGTACAAGTGCTGGAGGACACAATATCGCGAGCGCGTAACGAAAAGCTCAAAAATACGGCGGTCGACCTGGACGCAACCTGCGAGATATGCCTAAAGACCAAGTTTGCCGATGGGGTCGGGCACATCTGCAACCACTGCAACGTCAGGTGCTGCGCGCGCTGCGGTGGAAAAGTATCCTTGCGCTCCAACAAGGTGAGCGACCTCCTTCTATATTATACACCTCATACACATTCGAACTCTATATTACTTACCAAATTTATATAATGTAAACTCTGACTATTGTGGTTTACGATCATCCGAATGAGTTATACAGTTTGATAATCTCTCGCGGTCGGTATATATCGGGATAGTTTAACATCTCTTTTTCTTCAAATATATTGGTTTTCCAATTGGAGATTAAGGGGATCTCTATATAGCTATTTATTTTACTGTTTGAGTTATTTAACTATTAGGGATATAGCGTTTTAACAATTTTTAATAATTCTTATTTATTTATTTAACGGGCACTGAGGTCCTTGTACGTAAGATAAACGTATCATTGGTTAGTTATGCACACGCTATGCAATAAGTACTGAAAAAGTTAAACTTAAAACTAAACTTATATTAATAAATGAAAAGAAAAAAAAATAGTTAAATCATAAAGGTTATGTAACCCAAATCGATGAAATAAATGTTACGAATATTAAATTAATTTAATTGAAGTTTCTTTGTTGAAGGTAAATGAGAATCTTGAGAACACTGATTTTTGTTATACGATATATAATCTATAATTGAACAAATTTTCAAGATAATTTTCAAAATGATTTATTGTTTAAAATTTTACACCAATTACCTTGAAAGGGAATGTTCCTTTGATTTTCCTTTAATTTTAATAGTGCATATTATTTCTTGTAAAAACAGTATCTTTTAGTCGGTAATTAGCTCGGATAATAATGTAACGTATTTTTTTTTTAATTTTTAATTTGTGCAAAATGTTTTTATATTTATTTTATTATTTATTAACAAGGTAAAATTACATATATTTATAAATGATATATAATTCCTATAGAAATAAAGTAAATTTATCTGTACATATATTATGTACGGTGGAATTAATAGTTATTTATGCAGTTAAGGAGTAAAATAGGCATTTATTTCCGGGATGAAAGTTGCTGCCCAAGATTTACCTTTTGGCAGTAATTCATCCAAGGGACCCAGGTCACACTGTCCGTCTATGAGACGTTTTAAAAACGTTTAGAAACGTCTTTAAGACGTTTTGTGCTGACTGGGGAATAATCGCCTTTTACTCTCGAAGTGCATATACAATTGTACAACATTATTGTAAAATCGTTTGATATTTCTAATTTAATTTAGTAAATTTAATTTTGTATTAGTAGAAAAAAGCTAAGCTAAGTGTATTCAAAACAAAAAAGGGGATCTACGATTAATAAAATGAGTCTACGGGGAATAAAATGTTCCTGCAGGGAGTAAAGTAAGTCTACGGAGAATAAAGTGATCGAAAGAATAAAATGCAAGTTTACTCCACTTTTAGAGGTTAATAAAGTAGACTTTTTAGATAAGCAGGGTGAAAATAATATAAAAAGTAAATAAAAAAAATGTAGCAATGTCCTAACAATACTTTCGGTACGTATATATCTATAGTATACTGAAAAATGTAAAATGTGCTTCGTAACATTTAAAAATATTTATAAATAACGTTACTACAATGAATTGCGGTATTTTACACCACTATAGACATTCACTGTTTTTGGATTTCCCCGAGTTGTGCTAATTACTTTTCTTGATATAATGTTAAAAATAAATGTTACTTATTCAGTTCCGAAAGTCGTTAATATAACGTACTAGAATAAAAAGTTAGCGAATTACAAAATAACTATATATACCGTTAAAAGATAACGAATCAATACTTTATTTATTCTCAAATTCGTATTTCATCAACAATACACGGGGATAAATATATTAGAATAATTAAAAATAAATTAAATATAAAATTTAGCATGAAGTCGTGGAAATATGGGACATTGAGTTAGTACAGTAAAACGATGAGCTTTATAAATAAGCTGAAAATATATACTTAGAGCGAATACCTAAACTAATTAAATAACATTTAAAGAGTTGTAATAACACGTATTTAATTTGATATAAAAATCACTATTACAATAAATATAATAGCAATTATATTTAAATACATTTTCTAAGATATATTCTAAAATATACGTCTACTGCTTGTTGTATATTGAAGGATTGTTACATAGTTTTCAATTGAATATAATACAAATATATATGCTAGCTTCTTTGCTAGAAAGTTTTGGAAAATCTAGATAAAATGGTAAAGAAATTCGAATAACTTTTGGACTCTGACTTGAGAATTGATGCCTTTTATCATTCGATTATAATATCTTTCAATATCACTGACTAACTTATATTTTACAGTTTTTAATTAATTTATAACGTAAAAAGGTTCATTATTATTAGCGAATAAAAATCATTTAAGCAGAAATAACAAAATTATTGAACGTATGACAACACGATTTCGAATCTATAAATATTCGGTGAAAATAAAAGTAATTACGTATAGGTACAGACATTTGTAGAAACACAAGAGGTACATATATATAGATCGTACTTTATTGCTAACTGTAGACTCGTTTCATATATATATATATATATATATATATATATATCTTTTTTTATTATTGGAAAAGAATAGCTTGTGAGGACGTGGAGCGGAGACGTGGGGTAAAACAGGATCTAGAAGGAGGAGAGTAATGCGAGGTCAATGTGATAGAAAATAGGACACCCGAAGAATCGCTAGGAAAACGTTTTTCAATTTGGTCCGTTCAATCTTTTGCTTTCGGTCTTGTGTAAACGTCTCTCTGCATTTGTCAATGTATATACATATACGTATATACATCTTAGATATTACCTTATAGGTATATATGAATACTTTATTTTTTCGAGTATAACTCTAATTAGTAGAAATCTGTGCCATTTTAACGTTTTTTAAGTAAAAGTGTCACGAAATGCCCAATTAAAGGAAAAAATAGAGTTTTATTTAATCTTGAAGGGTTAAATTTATAATGACGACAGCAGTGATGTCAGTCGTTATTCATTAGGTATCTTTGTTTTATTAAGGGTACCCAGTTTGGGTTAAAATTTAGAAAAAATAGATTATTATTAATAATTTATTTATATAACAATTTGAAAACACTTCTTATTCTTTTAAACAGATTGTATACTATTAATTTTTATCAAAAATTTGTAAGCTAATTTATTTGTCACATAATCATTTAAATCAAGGAGATGTGATAGCTAACTTACAGGGATTTACTTTTGAAAACTCAAAAATTTTCCGTGATTATCAAACTAAAAATCTGAAAAAATTTATACGTGGCACTTGAGTAATATAAAAGAAGCTGACAGAGATTCTATTTCAATAATTTTTTTCTTCTTTCTTTTTTAACACTTAAAGACACTTTTAAGAGATTCTTTTTTAACACTTTTCGTCGGTGATGATTAGGTGAAAAATTGATCCTTGCGGCTGCATGAAAATCTCGATCAATTAGTGATAAAAAATTTTGATAAAAATCATACGTACTATTCAAATCAAATAAAAGAGCTCACAGAATCAACCCTTTGTTAATTAAAATATAAATAGGGATTTGAATTTTTCTAGTTTCACATCTCCTTAATTATGAGATTACTACGATTTTTTACCATAATGCTCTTACTGCAGCATACCTCAAGAACTTATTCATCCAATAGGATAAAATATTAATATTAACAATTAAACACCATTTGTTGAAAAAACTATTTTACGATAAATGAATATGAATTAACTACTAATTCACCATATATTTTTCCTATACAAGAAAGTTTTTCTTATGAGGCATATGCATGGTGTATTAATAGTTAAGATATGTTCATTTGTCGTAATACTTTCTTTTTCTCGTTATTCTAATCCACTTGAATGGAATGAAACTTAAAAGTGATACAATTGAATCAATTAATTTACAAAATTATTGCAAAAAATTGAAAAGTTATGTAAAAAACAGATAAATAATTATTTAAATAAATTTTTTTAGTGTTTTAGTGATTCTGCTTCATTTAAGTGGATTAGAATGGTGTTTAATAGTTACTGTTAAAATTTCAGCCTATTTAATCAAAAAGTTTCTGAGATATCTTGCGGTAAGTGTATTGTGACAAAAAATCATAGTTCCGGAGAGCCATAAATCGATTATAACATAATTCCGTAGCGAATAAATTAGCTAAAAAATTTTTGATAACAATTAATAATAATATATCTTTTAAAAACAGCACATTTAATTAAAAAATTATCAAACTTCAATTATTAATGTTATATTTAACCCCAAATTTTGTTGAAACAGTAAACGAAAAACAGGTGAGTCATACTATACGAGCAACGTGAATATCCATCACCGCTATATATATATATATTCTTCGTTATGATTTGAAATACCTGTTTAACGGATGTAACAGGAAAAAAAATGAATTATCATACATTCGAATACGCACAATGCGTATCGTGGTATGACAGATGTACCATTTTCCGTCAGTGTACCGTTTTTGGTCATATTTTTTAAATAAAATTTTTTAGGTGTTAATTTATGTATTATAAAAAATAAACCAAGTATAGAGAATAATTAATAAAATTGAATAAAATTAATTCGAAGACGAAATTCGACAAAAAAAGTGTCGAAAACCGGTGCTTTTACCCTACGTAAAAAGAAAAAAAAGAAAATACATAAAAACAAAAGAAAACACTATGCAGTGGATTAAAATCAAAGTGTACGTCAGGATCTGTACATATCTCACTCGAAGACACTTTCCTTTTTATAACATCTATAACCAACTGGGGTAAAGGAAAAACCTATAAGCATACACACCCCCACACAGTGACAGAGATCGACACGCATATACACACACACACATGGTTATACAGAGTCCTTTCATCTTGCATGCAATCTAATCTCGCGTCGTGTTCCATTCACGAGTATAAAAATAAGCCGAGCTAGCGAGAGCGCGCGCATGAAAAATTAGCTGTGGACGCGACCTTGGCTCGAACGAAAGCGAGAGGAAACACCCGAGGTAAACAATAATCGAGTCTCACGCGTCGGCGCGACCGCGCGGCAACGAAAATGCACGCGGAAATAATTGACCTATAGCTTATATACGGTACGGTTGCGCGCTACCCACACCAATTAACCCTTATTCCCGCCCTCTCTTTCTATATATACATATACCCTGTATACTTATATATTTATATATTTTTTTTTATATACACGTCTCTCTGTGTGTGAATATACGAAATGTATATCTACATATATATACGTACGTGCCAAACCCTCGTGGTAAACGATAGTTTTCTTGTTTGTTTGCTGACGTTTTGATGGAGAATTTGCGGCTCCATTCATTCGCGACGGGAAATCGAGCTTCGTATTTTACTGACCAATTAGTCTTCGATCGTTCGAGTTTGTATTTATTCTCCCTCTTTCGCCTCTCTTTCTCTTTGTACCTTTTACAGATATTTAACGGTTTACGCTCGACTTCTATTTGTATTTTCATGTGCAAACTTCAGTTATTATTATGTAACCTTTATTATACACGTTGCAACTAGATATTTTTTTTATGTTCAATAATATATTTATATTATTTTAAGATGTATTGAGTTGATTGAATTGCTTTTTGTATAACTTTCGGTGTTTTGAGTTTGGGTTATTTAATAGTAAGTAGAAATACGTACGTTTAGTCAGCCGTCAATCCGTAAGTATTTTTTTAAGATCTTTGAAAAATCAGTATCTAAAGAGATATTGTTAGAGATGTTTTTTATATGTATATTAGGAGACGTTATTGTACATATAGTTATCTTGATTTTTCAGCAATTATGTATTTGAATGATAAAATACTTCTTAATAATGTCACAAAAAATATCTTTTTTGAGACAGCTCTTCAAAAGACCTTAAAAAGATCAAAATACATTTACGAAAGTATTATTTACTAAGCTTTTAAAAGAAACGTTAAAAGGTCTTACAAAGATTTATAATTTGTTTAATAATATTTTCAAATAACGGCTTATATAAGAATCTTCACCTTTCAACTTAAAAATTATATATGTATAATATTGAATTGATAATCGGAAAAAACTTCATATGAATAATTGAAAATATAACCAAAAGCCTGATATTTCGACTTTAAAAGAAAAAGTCACTTTTTTAATAATAAACAAAAAATACATACACTTTCAACCCAAACGTCCTAATTAAATTTAAAAATGTGGAAAAATTTGAATATATTGTTAATCCTATATCTGACATTCAAAATATTTTAAAAAATTCATTCTTATTTGTTGATAAAACAAATTATAAACGACCATTTTATTTGAATCTGACACTGTAACATATCGTTATACATCTCAAAATAGTTTCAAATGCAAATTGAGATAGAATTTTCGAAAATTTCTTTTATTTTTATGCGAGAATTACAATGAAAGTACTTATGAATATTATAAAGTATAAAGTATTTATAGTATTGAGAAATCATATAGTTGGAGTATCCCGTAACGTTAACAAAATGGGGGGTCGCATGCATTGTGTACGCGATTTGATGGGATCGCTGATAGTTTTTCTTTTACAAGTTTTAACTAATTATTGTGAACGTGCGTCACTTTATACATTTTTTTAGATCTTTGTAAATTTATATGTTTGTAAATTTTTTGTATGGTTTTGCGTGTAAAAACCATTGACAGTGTATATTTAATATTTAATTATTAATAATTAATATACTAAAATAAAAACAGTATATGTAGGTATATTCGTTGTACATTAATTTTTATAACAATTAAATGAATAAATTTTTTTTGAAATCCTGAACGTAAAAGGCCCTTAGGCATGTTTTAAATGATATACCCAATTTTTTCCAGATTTTTAAATTCTTAATTTGATTACGATGTTTGACATGAAAGTTTATATTTCTTTTGACCATAATAATTACGGACCCAAAATTGTTTACTCAATTTATAAAAAAAATAATTTTTTCTTTAAAAATGAAAACCATAGGCCCTTCGTTATATTTTATGCTATCCGTATAAATTTTGTTCAAATTTTTAATTCAATATTTTTGATATAATGTTTAGATTGAAAGGTGCAGATTCCTGTAATTTTGGTCCGACATCCCGTTAAATTACATTATTAAAAAAAAAGGCTACACACATTTATTTGTCTTGAACAGGATTTCGTTGCCATATAATTTTTAAGTACCTAACAAGCATTAGAAGTATTCCATTAAACCATACAGTTCACTTTTAAAACTGATCTATAAGATAGAAGAACGTAAAACGATATCCGTAGACTGTTCAAGTTCATTCGTTTTTTTTATCTATATCACCGAAGTTGAAAGTAAACTCGCAAAGCACATGTAAGATTGCCAATTTCGTAAAAAAGAAAGGTGAAAGAAAAAAAAATTCTTTCAACACGAGGAAAATGTCGGTATAACCGGTACTAAAAATGTGTTATCAGGAAACCTTTAACTCGCGACATCACCTATATACGCACACACATCTTACACATATCGGACCACTTACAAAATTATAAAACCATCCATAAAAACCGAAAGAGCATGAGGGAATCGTAACACAAGTCAACTATTATCTGACATTCAAAATATTTTAAAAAATTCATTCTTATTTGTTGATAAAACAAATTATAAACGACCATTTTATTTGAATCTGACACTGTAACATATCGTTATACATCTCAAAATAGTTTCAAATGCAAATTGAGATAGAACTTTCGAAAATTTCTTTTATTTTTATGCGAGAATTACAATGAAAGTACTTATGAATATTATAAAGTATAAAGTATTTATAGTATTGAGAAATCATATAGTTGGAGTATCCCGTAACGTTAACAAAATGGGGGGTCGCATGCATTGTGTACGCGATTTGATGGGATCGCTGATAGTTTTTCTTTTACAAGTTTAACTAATTATTGTGAACGTGCGTCACTTTATACATTTTTTAGATCTTTGTAAATTTATATGTTTGTAAATTTTTTGTATGGTTTTGCGTGTAAAAACCATTGACAGTGTATATTTAATATTTAATTATTAATAATTAATATACTAAAATAAAAACAGTATATGTAGGTATATTCGTTGTACATTAATTTTTATAACAATTAAATGAATAAATTTTTTTTTGAAATCCTGAACGTAAAAGGCCCTTAGGCATGTTTTAAATGATATACCCAATTTTTTCCAGATTTTTAAATTCTTAATTTGATTACGATGTTTGACATGAAAGTTTATATTTCTTTTGACCATAATAATTACGGACCCAAAATTGTTTACTCAATTTATAAAAAAAATAATTTTTTCTTTAAAAATGAAAACCATAGGCCCTTCGTTATATTTTATGCTATCCGTATAAATTTTGTTCAAATTTTTAATTCAATATTTTTGATATAATGTTTAGATTGAAAGGTGCAGATTCCTGTAATTTTGGTCCGACATCCCGTTAAATTACATTATTAAAAAAAAAGGCTACACACATTTATTTGTCTTGAACAGGATTTCGTTGCCATATAATTTTTAAGTACCTAACAAGCATTAGAAGTATTCCATTAAACCATACAGTTCACTTTTAAAACTGATCTATAAGATAGAAGAACGTAAAACGATATCCGTAGACTGTTCAAGTTCATTCGTTTTTTTTATCTATATCACCGAAGTTGAAAGTAAACTCGCAAAAGCACATGTAAGATTGCCAATTTCGTAAAAAAGAAAGGTGAAAGAAAAAAAAATTCTTTCAACACGAGGAAAATGTCGGTATAACCGGTACTAAAAATGTGTTATCAGGAAACCTTTAACTCGCGACATCACCTATATACGCACACACATCTTACACATATCGGACCACTTACAAAATTATAAAACCATCCATAAAACCGAAAGAGCATGAGGGGAATCGTAACACAAGTCAACTATGTGTGACATATATATATAATCATCTCTTTCTCTGTTGCACGCGCGCGCACGCGTGTGTGTGTGTGTGTCTAGTATTTTTACGATCGTCGTAACTGCCATTGTTACTACGACGATAAAAATGATTGGGTGAAACTTAAACGCCAACCGAATCGTTTCATAATTTGGCAACGGCTTCCAGCGGTGATCAATTTTTTTTTCTTTTCTCCTCCCCGCTTTGTACGAACGGCCCTGATAAGCTGCATTCACGCGGTAATCGCACGATTTTTAGCTCCATATATCTGTATACGTCGTACGTTCGCTTCGTAATTTATCAGTTAGCTTCTTTTTCTTTTTACATCGAGTGATTTATATACCCCGATGCTTCTCGTTCTTTTTATATATTAAGCCAATATGTTGCGATGCAGCGCAACTCCGATTTAAGGAACCGTCAGTCACTTAGGTTGTTTTATAAATTTTATACGCCCAAAAGGAACGGCTAAAAGTAATAATTATACATATATATCGAAGAATATTATTAAGAGATTATATCGTATATAAAAATCCGCGCGCGTGTATAAAACCGAAATAAACTTCTATACGAAAAGATTAATTATGCAACCTAGCGAAAAAATTTCAAACATCCCTCGGAAAACGAACGTTTTCTTCCTCGGTGCAACAAATATATATGTATACGATCATTCTTTTTCCTCCCTCGCTCATTCCTTCCCTTTCTTTCTTCCTTTTTTTTACCTAAGAATAGCTATCGGGTCGAAGAAATATCAATTTTACACGAGGCGCACGATCGGCAAAACGTTTTTGAAATCGATAATTCAAGATACGTAACGGCCCACGATCTAGAAGGAATCGTTGCTGTGTATAGAAAGTGTTTCTCTCGGGTAAAAGAAAAGGAAAAAGGAAAATGGAGGGAGAGGCGGAAACGGTGCGGCTCGGAGGCAAGTGACGCAACGTATATATTGATCTCGGGCGGGCCATTCGAGTCCGAGTCAAGTCGTTTCGGCTGTCGCGACTGTTGGCTCGATTCGAGCTATACAAGAGAGGGGGCGTGGGTGTGTGTGTGTGTGTTTATATACGGAAACCGGGCCTGAGCGTATCGAATTTTCCGATTGAATGTTGTGCCAGGGGATTAACCTCTTCTTTCTAACGTCGTATACTTGCTCGAAATGTAAAATGTGAATGGTTTGTAACGGGCAATGTAATGTGTGTGTATATCAATTTTGTAAATAAGGTTAATCTCTTTATTTTGAATAATTAAATTACTTGGATAGAAAGTACTATTATTTAAATACATATTAATTAAATCAAAATGTATCCGCGATGCAATTTTTAAAAATTTAACTGTTTAATAATTAATATCGTTGCACTACTAATTTTCATCAAAATTAATTTAACGTATAAAAGAATATGTATTTAAAATTAATTTTGTGTCCAAGTATATGTTTACATATCTGTATATTTATTTATTTATTTATTTACCAGAATAATATAATATGCAGTTAAAATTTAAATATACAGGTATATCTAACATAACATAATACATCCTACAGAGACACAGCAGCATCTGTACGTAGGTCTGGTTCTTACAATAATAAATCTAAATACAAATTCTTAAAACTAATTAATATTTATATCTATACATAATTTCTTTTATTTTTGATATAAAATTTTTATAAATAAAATTACGTGTCGTACGATTTTATCAAAACAATAAGTAACACATTTTACCATAATTGTATCTTTGAAACAAAACAATTTAAATTATTTTTCAAACAACTTATATTTTAGATCTAATACAATTTTTACTATTATTTAATATTTTGAGATCAGGTACTTGTTTCAAGTATTACTATTTAAATTTAAGTATTGATTTTTCAGTTCTGGTTAGTAATGTATTATCAAATTTAATACAAAAACTTGTTTAATTTTTACGGGACATTTATCTTACTCTTTTATATATATTATATTGTATACTTTGTTTTTTTTTGTAACATAATTATTTATCGTTTAAAAATGCATTGAAATTAGCAAATAAAAGATGTAGATCTTTGATTGGAAATAGAAAATCTTTACTTCTTAATTACGCCGATGCTCAATACCGTCCTGATTGTGTACGTCCTTTCTATTTTTAAAAAATTGTATATATATTTCTCCAACATCAGTTTTAATTTGATTGCGTCAATTTTTTCCACCCAACCTCAAAAAACATTTGAGATATAATTTTTTGTCCTTCTTTTAAGAAAGATTAAGTACGTCTGAATCACTATGTTAGGAAAAAAAGAAACGACGCACACATTTCCCTTATATATATATGAATCTATATGTTTACACGTGTCGACCGACGGCGCCGACATCGAAAAATTCGTCTAGTTTTCTCGGATCACAAATTTATCTTTTCCCCTTACAGTTTTTTTTTCTGTTTGCTCCGTATAACGCACGCTTTTAGAGGTTAATGTTTATCGTCGGTGGGGAGGGGCCGTCCGTTGCGTCATCCAAAAATATATATAAATGTCCTTTTTTTTCTCCTTTGTCGATTTAAGCGAATTAGTGTATAGGTATAAAGCGTATTTGGGTCACACCGGAAGAGTTGAACTCTTGAAAATCACACGATTGTTATCGTAACGGTGTATACACGCGTTAACCTCGAATTCCCAACAAATGCGTTTGAAATTTCACCATATAAAGGCAAACGTTGTGTACTGTAAATCTCAATGATTTTGGTAATGGCGCAAATCTACACATTTTTCTTTGATCTATATCGCGTTGTGAAATACCGATAATTCCATTTGATTTTTTTCTTCAACGTAGGAAAATTTCTTTGCAACAACCTGGTATACGGTATAAAAGAGCAAGAAGGAAAAGAGTGTAGAAATTTAGTCGGAATCTTTATTTTATACTCAATTCCTTAATTTATTTTTATTGTAAATCTCGAGTAATTTCGACCTTTTTCTTTTTGTGCCCGCATCGGAGAGCTTTAGGCTCACGGAATACATCGAAAGTAGAGGATAGAGATCGGGGAAATCTATATATATATATATATATATGTGTGTGTAGGGAAAGAGCCTATATAACGGAGGGCGACGTATCGAGGTCTGCCCCTCGGCGAGGAAAATGAAACTCGCCGAAGATGAAAGAGAACAATACGTAGAGGAAAAATTGTTGTCCTTATATAACTGGGCTATCCTTTATTTTCGTTCGCGCTGTTTATTATTTCACTACCATATATTAATTTATTAATATATCTATCAGGAGAAATCTGTATTATACTATAAATTTTCACGTTTCACTTTAAATTAGGAACGATTATGAAAATTTTGAATGATAATGGTATAGAAGACTAATTTTTCTTTTTAAGTAAGATATCGTTTTTTTACAAATGTTCAGAGATATTTTTTAATTTTTAGTTTTTTTTTTAAATTGAATATATATTTTGTTTATTACACATCTTCTTCGATCTTTTAAAAATGCCATAATGTTAATGAATGCACTTTGTTTAAATCAACATTGGAATAAATAAAATCAGAAGACATGAAGTTTGAATTTAAAAAAATAACCGGTATATCGTTAATTTTATTAAATCATCAAGAAATAATTCGGAAAGTTCTTGTAGAGATCTTAAAAATATCGTTAAAAAAATACATTATAAATATTACATATGTAAAAGTATCTTACAGAAATCGGAATTCGATTACTTTTTAGGAATCATTTAAGAATATATATTAATTAATTATTTCTTGATAGGTTCATAAAAAAAATTATATTGACCGCACACACAATAACGCTGCCATACTATTGAATGACGGTTGATATATTAACAAAAAAGTTATATATACATCATTTTGCCCCACAAAATATCGCTGTGCAAATCAATTGGACAACGCGTAACGCGCAAAATACGTCATCGTCCTCCACGCGTGTATATATGTATATAAATATATATATTTTCGACTTTCCAAGAATCCTCTCCCCCCCTTGTATCCATTGTTCGACTACGTTTTTTTTCTTTCTTCGAGCTTACGACCGTCTAAGTGGATGGAGAAAGAGAGATAGAGCACTGGCACTTAATGAAATGCTCTATTTTTAGGGTACCTCCCCTCACCCTGCCTCCCACCCTCTGAAGAAATATTTTGTACGTCATGCCGACTAGTCATAACGGGGTTCCGTATATTGTAGGACTTTCTCTTTCCTTCGCGTATAGTGCGTGTCGTGTGCCCTTTGCTTCGATTGATCCGGCGCACTGACATTTGTTTATTCGATCGAGAGCCCCCGATAACGATCGGGACTCTAAGCTCTTCGTGTGTTTAGTTATATATATTTTTCTTTTCCGTATGTATATATAAATATATACACCCGGTGTGGACAGTAATTCACCAAGGATTTCTGAGGGCTATGTGTGCCGATTAGGGAATTACGTTCGCGTATATATATACTACTTATATACATATATACAAGCTTCGTGAAAAATCAATTAACTTTGCATTTCGTTGCGGTGTGTACAGTATATAGATATACGGTTCGACGGATTATTATTTGACCTTTTTGATATGCTAAGCTATGTAGCTTAGACACGACGTGCCATTATGGATCTAAGATGTGAGATGATAATCTTATAAACAAGTTTCACTCGGAATTAATTTTTCTAAATTATTATTCTGATGTTGGACAGGGTAATCGTACGGAATTCCGGGTGTATAGATGTATATCCTTGTAAATTTTTTTGTATATGATTTTGCGTGTAACATTAATAAAAAAAAATTATTGGCAGTGACCAAAATTACTACATGTTATTAATTAATAAAGTTATATATTTGTTGAACATTTGCACGTTTACCTGTACGCGAGAAAAAACTTAACTTAATTATTATTTATATTTATCCATTTAACACGTCGCGATGTTTAAAAAGATACTAATAAAACCTATAAAGAATCAAATAAAACAGAAGGCATGAATTTTGTTATAACCCAAATTTATATTTTATTTCAAATTTGAAGTTAAAATTCAAAATTTAGCGTTATAACTATAAAATCACTATATATATTTGTTAAAAATGGATATTTTATAAACAATATATTGTAGCGGGAATATCTGTTGTGAACGCGACATATAATTGCAATTTTTATAACAAATTAATAAATAAACTCAATAAATAAAAATTATCTAAAGATTATGCGGATTACTGTATAACAATTATAATATTTTAAGAAATACAAACCATTCAGCCAGATGTAATTGAAAATTAAATACATACACTCGTAAAAAATGTGTGAAAATCTTCATGTATTAGTAAAACACAATCTTTCTTCAAGCTGTTACTAAAAATCCACAAAAAAGTTTTCATTCATTCATTTTCATTGGCTGATTCACTCTCTATTTAGAAATGAATTGCATTTCATCATTAAGTCACTGTCAGAGTAATGTTTTTTAAAAATATTATATAAATTCATAGTTATCGCATAGGATATCCTATTTGTATTTCAAATTTTGATATAGTCCTCATTTATAATTCCAAGTATGTATTAAAATTACATCTAGATTTTTTCAATTTATTTAATATTTACAACAATATGTATTAAAAAGTGTACGGCAATTATGCGCGTACCCACTTTCCTATGTGTTATCTACTCGAGAAGTGAAGTTACCTGTACGTTCAAACTGTATTCCTATAGATATTACTATTATTATTATTTGTATAAGTATCATAAATTTTGTTTTTACGACTCACTTCTTTATTTTCATTTTTCGATCACGATACTCAGTCTTACGCGATATCAATATTTAATGCACTGTGTTATTATTACCAACAGATCTGATATTCGTTACAAATTACCATTAAAATTGAGTTTTGTATGAAATAAATAATGTATATGCAAAAAATAGTATTTTTTTTACAATATTCATTATATTTATATATATCCAATGTATAATAACCCAATAACATACAATATTTACAAGAAACCTATAATTTTTATATAAAGTTATAAAAATAATAAGTGCATATATTAAATTATATTAAATTAGTTCTTGTACGTTGATGTATTTTTCATTGGAATGCTTTCATAGCAAATTTGATTCTCAAATTATTTGTAATTTTTCTAACATTTTTATTTCCCGGCATAGATTACTGTAGTTTTTAAATCAAATTAAAAATATAAATTAAAAATTTAAAATAAAATAAAAGTATATATTATACCTTCACAATATTATTTTTCCGTATCCAATTACTTTATCATGTATAAATATCTTGGATGAAACGTGGATTTGGTCATAAATATATTCAACAAAAAAGTCAATGAAATTAACCTAATATTTTTATTCGAAGCAATTAGTGCGAAAACCTATTAAAATATTTGTCGAATTCAATTACTATATATCATATTACACATTAAGTTGACACTTTCGTAATGTAGCAACGAAGTTCGTTATCAACGGTAACAGCAGTACTTACGAATGTAAGAGGTTTTATAAGTATACGCAGTGATTCGAGTCCCGTTTTGGTCAGACAGGTGTACTACGAACACCCGGTCACCTTTCCCACTCAACTTAAGAGTGCAAATGATAAATTATTGAAAAACACATTACAATTCCCTCAACAATACACAATTCAAAATCAATCGGGTGTATAAAAACAAAATATATCCAATCTTCGTACAATACAGAATTTTTTCAAAACATCATTTGCCGATGCCGCGATACAGCAACACGAAAAGATACAGGTATACAATAATAATCATTAGTATACGTTTGTATCGAAGGCGAGGGCCCAAATAATAATCAGGCCGAAAATAAAAGGTCGGTGAAATTAACAAGGGGGCGCGCGCGCGCTCGAGACTCTCCGCAATGCGGGGCGCCCGCAGCTGCTGCCCGAATAACCGAGAGGGAGGGATAGAGTTCGAAGCCCCCAACTGTCCTCTATATATATAGTCGGTGCGTACACTACACTCGCGAATGTATTTTTCCTATGTATATGCACATGCACATACCTGTATTTCTCTTCCTTTTTTTTCCGTTACGTTTTATTCTATTTCGTTATTGCTCCAACTGTTGCAACGTTTACCCCCTTTTGTTTGTTTATATACACAGGCGTACTTCATTTTTTTTGTTGGCATTGGGTTAGGTATTGGTTTTGTTATTTGATTGCCGTGAAACAGTGTACATTTCGTTTGTTCGCTCGTTCGGGTTATTATTTTGGAAAATGGAGTATACCGAGAGACGAGGTGCTCGTAAATGTTTCTTAGGTGCATTATACGACTTGCATTATTTAGGGTGTCATTTCGAATGTGTGCACACACACACACACATAGACACAGAAGATATATATATATATATACGGATTTATCATCCCCTGTGTGTATATATACACGACGTTTTACAGTCCTTCGACGCACCGTAAAAGAAGTGTAAAATTTAAAGGTGTACATTTCGTTTTTTACGACTTTATCAATTACCGAGCGCAACAGTTAAATGAATCATCGATCATTTCCAGTTTATTTGACGGAACGTTTGTTTAAATTATAAATTCACTATCAGTTACGTTGATATATTTTTATTTATGTACATACTTTTGGATATAATCCGTGTGTGCAGTCCTTTTCTACTAACATTCGTATTTTTTTTTCATTTGCAACGTTCTTTACGAACAAACTCTTAATTTACGCGGAGGAAGAAAACAAAATTTGTAAATTTTTATAAAAAAAACAATTTTGTAAATTAATACGCGGGGAACGTTTATATATAAATGTGCGGGTGTAATGTAAAATTTCAATCATTCGGCATGTTAAAAACATTTTTAATATCGGAAAAATACTTGGATATGAAAATAAAAGTATCGTGTATAGGAATCTATAAGCAAAAAAAAAGTTACGATTTTTTTTCCTCAACTACAGCGATTAATGTGCGTATTGTTATATATGTATATATACGGTATAGCTGGAAGAAACTTTTAAAGCATTATTATCTTGAAATAGCTTTTTCAGAAGTTATTCCGATAAAGATTCAACGTTAAGCATTCATTCAAATTGAAACTCTCGGCAAATTAAACTACTTTCTCGGATCGTTGTGCAATACGCCGTTATTTTCATTTTTATATAGAACCAAAGATGGAAAACGGGTCTTATCTATGCAATTGATGTATATTATATACATATATACAGTAGGTTTTTTGTCAAATGGAGAAAACGTTGATGAACTGCATATTTTGATTCTTGGTCTAAATATTTAGGGGCTAACAGTTTTCGTGATATTCAAGGTCGAAAATGATAATTATGATACTTTTTCTTTTTAACCTTCATCGTTACTACCTTTTATAACTCATACATACTTAATTCAATGTAAACCGTCAAAATATCTTTTCTGTAAATTACATAGAGTTTGCAAAAAAATATTCTCCGACATCGTTGAGCGTACAATTACAATTAAGTATTGAAAAAAAATCTTGAAAATTGTTAAAAATTGATTTTACTTTAAGCTACCGCATCGTGAAAAATCATGGAAATAGCTTTAAATATATATACTTTTTACAATGTGTTAATTATAGAGTGGGCTAACTATATGGAAAGCTGCAAAAAAAAACAGAATTGATCGTTATACAATAAGATATTAAATATATCACATTGTGTTTTTGACAGCTATTGTACCCGTACCCCGCTGATTAACAATTTTGTCCTCTACACACACACGCACACTGTCATATAAAATAAAATATACAAATTACAAAAATGTTTCTTGTGTCATATACACTATATATATATTATGTGCTGAATATACAAACCGCATAAACAAAAAAACATTTGTGCAATATTGTATTATAATATATAATTGTACATATATAAAAAAAAGCGTTTTTCGTGTGAGTATATATATATGTATAAAACCATAAGCTTTTGTCGCTTATTCTTAAGAAAAAATTAGAGATGAGAAAAAAAATTATTTCTTTTATGGTTGGGTAATGTATATAGCTCTTGAAAAGTCTTATATATCCCAAGTGACAAAAAGTGCTCGCACAAAGTCACACACACACACACACACACAGAGGGAGACGAGCTTAGTTCAAAGGCGCGCATTCAGACAATTAAAACTCCAGACGCATCCGCGCGTGTATTCCACCTGCGCGCATATAATGCTACCAGACACAGACGAGAATATATATATGTAATATATACATATACAGAAAGGTCTGGATGCTATATACCTCGTTTATTACGGGAAACTTAATAGTCGACGCGGGAAAAGTACAAACGCTGGCCGAGTGCAGTGAACTGTTATTTAAGATATTAACTGTTTTAAATATTTGTGTATATGCACACACACACACACTCACACACATAGACGCATATATACGATAGATATATATTTCGTATAATAATGATGAAAGTCACGTTTAATACAACCAAGAACTGTGCATATTTTAATGTGGTGCAATTCTCAGAAAATCCAGTTTTTAAGAGAAATTATATTATTGAGTAAATTTGAATAAATGTTTATATTATAACGTGGATGTATATACATCAAAGTAATAATCAACGCGGCATCTTATTAAAAATTGTTAATATAATAAATATGTAAAGAAAGACGGTATTATTATTTTGCTACAATATTTTTTAAATTTTCATACGCGAATGAAAATAGAATTTATATATTATATTTTATTTATAGTCGTTTGAATTTAATCCGCTGCGTGGTCTAGATTATGGTAATTAATATCGTGTATATATCGTGTACGCCGTAAAATTTTCAAGTGATTATGTGTATATATATAGCCATTGGATCTTTCCAAATGGATATTTCGAACGGTATAAATTTTGTTTTATATATGGTTCTATTTCTAAAAGTTATTATACGGATTAATACGTTCGTTTTCTTCTTCAAACGCGTGTAATTATATATAGAATAAAATATATAATTAATAATTAAAAAAAAGGATGAACGCGAATTTATTTTCACAATCATGAGGGAATTTTATTTTTAGTATTCGTTATTATGATATTCAAGTACACTTAACGAAAATCAAAGATAAATCAATTATGTACGAATGGCGATTAAAATATTCATATGTGATTTGTAGCAATTAGCTCGTGCACGTCGTTAAATCCATCGATTATTAAAATTATCAGAATCGGAGCAATGCATTAAATGAATTGTACACGCGTGTATCTGAGGTAGTTAAATTTTTCGAAAAGGAAATAAATAAAGAGAAAAATTAGCAGATTTTTTAATAAAATGATAAACGCAGTGCTATAAGAGTTACATTTTTTTCGGACCGAACAATCTCGGGGTTGGTCGAACGTAATCGCGAGGATTCGTTATAAATGTTGCCGAAAGTTTACCATCAATTTCCATCACATACTCGTGATTTCATTATTAAATTTTTCCGCAAAGTGGAGGTAAAAGAAGATGAGAAACGAGGGAGGCAACAACGAGAAGACAGGCGCAACGAAGAGGCCTCGGAGCTCTTGACATATTGCTACCTAGGCAACTCTCTCAAGTATCTCTTCAACTCTGTTCTTTCTCTTTCTCTTTCCTCTCTTCTCTTCTCTTCTCTTCTTTCTCTCGGTTTTTTTCACTCTCCGTCTGTCTCTGCTTTTTCCATTTCGTACTTTGCATCTCGCGAGTTTCTCCTCTCTCTCCTTTTGTCGCTGCTGAGCTTTTGTACGTAAGCGCAGCGCATTCGCGCGCTTTTCTTCTTTGTTATTCTGGCCGTTTATTCTTCGACTTCCGGTATCCAACGAGACTCGTACGAGAAGGAGCCAGAGATGGAGAGAAAAAAAAATGATTTCTCTTTATTTTCAGTTTATCTTTGTGCTAATTGAATTCCGTTGAATTTATCTATTTCCTCGCGATCTTTTTGTGCGTTCTTGCCCGATTAATTTCATTAGATTTAAATAGTAACTGATGCTCGCTCGCCAAGCAAAAATATATTTGCTTTGTTTACGCACTTTGGTTCTAACAAAACTTTGAAAATAACGTTAAATTCATTTAATTAGTAATTTCGACGCGCACCATAACGTTGTTTTTATTTCGGGGTAAACAATATTAATTAGTATAAAATATACACAGCCGCATAATCGAATTGTATATAAACCGATTTTATCGTTATCTTATCACTTAGCGTTTTATTAATTTAAATAGAGACGTCCGAGAAAAATAAGCGAACAGAAATTAATTAGTGAGGTAACGAAAGTCCGATTAAGATAGCGCAGAAAATAAATTGGAAATCAAGCGAAACGGTAAATAATCTTTTCGATTAAGGATGTTCACTGGATAATCGAATTTCTTAGAATATCTCTCTCTCGAACTGTTTTGTTAGTTTAAAGACTGTTTAATTTACGGCACAAAGGGATTATAATAGTTAATTGTAAAATGTTTACACTTCAATTTTATAACTAAATATTGATTTAAACGAGTATGGATTTGCGGAATCCAATATTTTGCGAGTATATATATATATATTCGACAGATATTCGACACATATTTCATTAAATTCATAAGCTTTTACATTTACAATTTCCAATGATACGTTATACATTTCCGTACTTTAAATTATTTTGGTTTTTTATATTACGATAAAGTCTAGTTCATGATATATTTAGAAAAATTATTAATTTTTGCTTTAATTTAATACAATTGTTACGTTGAATTTTTATTTAATATTCTTAGTAGTGATTGAAATGATTTGATATAAATTATCATCTATTTAGAAATTAATAGAAAGTGGTGTATATAAACTATATAAACTATGTACTTCCGTGAACATTAATAATTTATATAAAGATTTAATAATTTCGAGATTGAAAAATCGTACACATCTTTAAAAAAAATGGTTTCAAAAGTGAGAACAATAAGAAATTAACGTTAATAATCGAGTGACTAAGCGAATTAAAATAAATTCGAGGTTATCCTCTATTTCTATTAAATGAGAGATCACAGTGAAAAATTTATTTAAGATGTCTCAAGCGACTGAGAATAAAAAAATAAAAATACCATGAAAAAGAGAATGCAGTAAAGATTGTACTATGCAGTATGTTTTCAACTGAAACGATGAGAAAAAGAAATTTGAGAATAATGGAATTTATAATATTTTGTTCGTATATGGATAAATTACTTGAACAATTATCATTACGTTGTAAAAAAATAATTTTTAGTAAAAGATCGATTAAATAATCAAGACTATTAAGTTGTATTAGTTTTCCTTTAAATTTTTACGTGTTTTTTAAAAAATAGGAATCGAAAGACAAATTAATTTTTAATAATATCAATTGAAAGAGTGGATAACATTGGAAGTTTAACTCTCAAGAAAATATTTATTTTCCATCTTTTTATTATACATAATAATAAATGATGAATTATATTATTAATTAAGTATATTGTTTTTTTTTTCCTCTTTTGTAGTGTATTTTGAACAAATATTGATTATTGAATAAATTAGAATGATATATTTTACGTTAATATTTTAATTTTAAGTTTATAATGTAATGCAAATGTCTCAAAAACTGTGTTGTGTGAATTAAATACTTGTTTATGAGAATTAAATAAATAACTAAGTAAACAAATTGCAATATTTAGAAGTGACCCATTTTGAAACAGATTGATTTCTGCTGAAGTACTTCAAACCTAAAATATTAATACATCCTCTAATATCTACCTACAATATACACGTTCTAAAACCAAAAGTGTAAAAATTGACGTAGAGTGTGTGAAATACAAGTATTACACTGCTCAAAATGTAAAATTTCAGACAGTACTTTTTTTATAAGATCGACCTTACCGTATAGAAGAAAAAAAAATTTAAAAACAATCTCCTAAAGTACGCCAAATAAATATATATTCTGAACTATTTAAAAGTTGTGATTAATTGACATCCTCCACGAACTATGCGGACACATCGATACACTTTGAGTTCACCGTCGAAAAATAAACGATATGTTTGATAAAGCTGCACGGTCGCACAAAGGAAATTCAGTTAATCAGACTAAAATTCTTAGAGCGCTCAGTGTCATCACTTCATCATTTCACGCATGAGCGTCCGCCCTCGCTCGGCATCTTTCTACTTAAGCGCCGCTCCCAGCCACCCCCGTTTGAGTTTTCCTTCCCCAGTCTACGCCTCGCGATGACTACGCAAGCTCCATTCTCGCGATCGGGCTTCAATTTTCTCTTTCCCTCTTTTCTAATTTCTCTTTTTCACGATTACAAATCACTTTTGCAAATTAATTACTGTTTCCCTCGATATCTTTGTAAATGTCCATTCGATATCGATAGACACACCGAAGAAATACGGAAATAATACTCTGAACGTCAGTGAGATAGCGTACCGAAAATTGTATCGCCAGCGATTCGAAAATGTCAAAGTTCGTCGTGTATTCTGCTATATGACCTCCTGGAAAGTTTATCAAGAAACGTTTGCGCGGATTTACATTTTATGAAGAAATCCTGACGTCGCGCTTGCATACGTGTGTGTCTGTGTAATTTTTTGCATTTTACCACTTTCCCGCGGCTCAAGAAGTTGTGATTTGAAATACACGTATATATATATAGAAAAAAGTTTCGCGCGAAAAGGAACGCCACGAACGCGCTAAATTCTCACCAACTGTGTGTCTGTATACGTCTTGTGTAATATTTCAATCTCTCTCAGAAAACTTGTTCCAAACATGTGTGGGTATATACATATACAAAAATATACACATTTTTAGTTTTTTAATTTTTTAGTCTATAAATTTTATAATTTATATACATTTAGTGCGATGTATTTTTTTTTATTATTATTATAATTTTTTCAAAATTAATTACGTATAGGTTATATACATTTCCGTGTTGGAAGAAACATTGTTTTATATACATTATTTTAGACGAAACTGCATATATATATATATATATATATATAACGCTTTCGCAACTTAACTGCAAATCGGATTTTAAAAGTAGATGCTACTTTCTTCTTCTTTTTTTTCTTTCCTTTAAATTCATGATGGTTTTTATAATGCTTTACGTACTTTATTATAGTCGTTAAATATACTAAAATTTAGAAGGTATTTTAATAGGTCAAGCCGGATTTCCAAACACTTTAGAACTATATATATATATATATGTATACATATATTCCAAATAAAATATTAAATCGCGAACTATATCATGGTATATTTTTAGTACGCTTTTTTTGAATTGATAATACGCTCTTGGTATACTAAATCATTCAAAATTAATCATCTTGTTATTTATGCACGGTTTCTTTTTTGTAAGTATGTAAAATGTAAAATTGAAAGGTGTATTACAAGATTTTATTCTATCAATATTTACGTTGAGAAAAAATAAGTGTTCTATTAACAATGACTAGATTTTGTGTTGTATGGTATATGGATATATAGTTATGTATTATGTTTTATAGTAATTGTTAAAATGTATATAATAATTTATTAATTATAAATAATTACTCTGAAACGTAATCGAAGTATATATCTCACGTTACAGCATTGAATAAAAAATTCGATAAAATATTTGTTTAGATGTAGATTGGTCGTGAACAAACATTTGTTGGAAAATAGAAAATATTTAATAATCGTCCAAATATACGGTATATCTATATATTTTTCAATTAAAATTTTGTTCGTTCTTAATAAATATTTCTTAGTTTTCAACAATTATTTGCCTTCACGACTATTCGAATAAATATTTTACTCGATTGATTGAATGTCTTTTTTTTCTTAATTATATTATAATTTTTAACACTATATATATTATCTTAGTGGGATGAGGAAAAATGAAAAAAAATGAAACTATAATATTACGCGAACATTTAGAAATACGTTGTTTATTCACGATTGTTGGTATCTTGTATTTTCGAACGAACGATTGGCCATTGACCTAAGTAGGTCAGGAAAGTGAGTTTTCCTTGGTTGGCTTTGAGAGTTTTCCTTGAAAGGAAATACGTATATATGTGTATACATATCTTGGTGCAATTTTCGGGATTTATTTTTCCTTCCTATTTTCCCTTTACAAAAGGTAAGACTTTTATCGATGTATATATAGCTATATATATATGTGTGTGTAATAAGAATCGGCGTAGGAAAAGGCCAACTGTTCGTTATGAACAAACGTCTCTTAATTTCCCTTTGAATATACGCAAATTATTCATATTTTTACGTGTGTTCGAATGAAAATTAAAATACGACACAAAAAAGAGATACTCGCTTTGAATTAATTTTAAAATTATTACACGAACGTTGTACGTATATCTTTACAGTTATATATACATGATTACGCATCCGATCTCCGTTTACAGAGAGATAAAACGGTAAACTCTTTACTTAGAAAATCAAATTGAATAAATGTCATTGTTCACATTTGTCATTAAGTAATACAGTTGTTACTGTTAATTACTAATTGCGGCAAACGAATACAATTTGTTAAAAATAAATGGAATATAAATAAATTAAATCTTCGCAATAATTTCTTATGAACGAAATTCTTAAAGCATTCGCGTGCTGCTAAGAGAACAATTGAAAATTTAATTTGTACATAATTAGCACGAAGGAACGTAAATTTCAGGCGGAAATTGAAAATATGGGGAGAATTACTTACACTGTTTAAACGAGAAAACACGTATGATCCATTATTTGTTACGTGTATAATACGTATTAAAAAATATTGTATTAAAAACGATCATATAATCTGTAGTAATCGATATTGGGCTATTAAACAAAAATAATTTATATATCTATAATTTACATCTTTATTAATTAATATTGCTTTAATCTAATAAATGTAAGATGTATAGGTGTAAAAATAATTTTATAATTTTTACTATGTTTCTTATTACCTTGATATGGGCGAAATTGTATTTATTTTTGTTTCGTTCGTTTTTTTGTTTTCTCAATTTTTTGTAAAACCAATAATAGTTAGTCATTTACATTGCCTGATTGATTGTAACATACCTCTATGTCTCTCTTTCTCTCTAATTGTTTATCTAGTTTATTAGCGAATAGAAAATGCAGTCCACGCGGTTTACTCAATTTTATTCTATTCTTAATTTTTTCGAACCTTCTGTTCAATATTTTTATTATTCTTTGTAGCATTATCAATAATTAAATCACGTTCTGACAAAATTTTAAAATGTTACTATAGTTTACAATAATAATGCGTTACACGAATTTTAATTAAAATTATAAATTTTCTTGTGAAGTTTAGTATACTCTTTAAATACCTTGACTGTAAAAAAGAGAAAAATCAGTGTTTTAGTATAAAAACTGAGTAACTCTTACCAGTTTTCGCTCTAAAAGAGTAATTTTACTCTTTGTTTCACGCACAGGCACGCATAGAGTATATTTTCTAGATCTTCTTGGATTTCAACAAAGCACGATTTAATTACTGAAAATTATATCGTCATTTTCAATCGCGCATTCTCTTCTTGTATTTATAAAAGGGTGCGAAATCGCGACCGTCGCATTATAAGATATCACTTATTTTTATTAATCCATACGAAACTATATATTTTCTCTATACTTATAATTACCTTCATAGTTCACATCGAATTTTGTCCGAATTCATTCACGCGTAATAAAGAAAAAATCCGTGATAAAGAAATTATCCGTTGATTTCATACATTCACTCAATTTGATACATACCACACACACACACACACACACACAAACGTAGGTATAATGTGTAGATCGTATAAAAGGGAATAATTTGGGTGATATATGGTGAGAGTTTAGCCCGAGCGGATCCGCACGAGTAAAACAGTATTCCCCGACAAGCCCGAAAATTGGATTTCACCGGATAATGGTAATAATAATAATAACAGCAACAATCGAGCGTGTATAACTGGGCACGTGAGCGAACGCCTATTTAGCTCGCGGCGAGTTGATCGCCTTTCGCAACGTACAAGTGCATGACCTCGATTCGCGTTCGAGTCTCCCGCGCGCACGCTCGCGCAAGGGCTCAAGAACTTTTCGTCGATGCGACGTCGACGAACAAAAGGGGAATTCGCATTATCGCGCTCTTCCAGCTGTTTACGAGGCCTCGGTCGTATATACTTACTCTCCCTTACATATATATGCACAGACGGTCAACCAATTATATATAAAGTTTCAACCTCGATATTACTTTATATTTTCTTGAGGGATATATATATATACATATATATGTATGACTGTTATCTCTGCTTATTAAGCATATATATATATATATATATATATTCACATTTATCAATTATTGTGATATATAGGTTCATTTTTTCTATACGGTCAAGTCATTGTTTAATTACGTGTTTTTCTTCCATCTATTTATAGAGGGGTTTCTTTTTCGTCTGTCAATACTCTGAAGAGGAATGACGACGACGACGAGCATTCGAAACGTCAGCACATTTTAATGAATAAAGTGTATATATATAGACGTGCTTGATCGCGCATATGAACTATCTTAATAATATACGCGTGTAGTTGTGATTTTTTTATGCGCTAACGAACGCAGGTTTTTTCTTTTGCTATATCTTGTGCAATATAATAATTTTTTTAAATGATTAATCTGTGTATACCGCCAGTGAGTGATAGCAATTATAAATACAATTTTGTTTATAATTACACTATTATATTTTATCCGTCGTTGCCTTTCTCAATAATCATTCAAAATTTAAGATTGAGCACTATACCGATCAAGACTTATATATATTTATTTAATTAATATTTCTACGATATAATTTTATTTAATAAATATTCTAAAATCTTCTTTTCGATAATATATTGTAAGCGTGTATAATATATATACAATTATTTCCTTAATTAATTAAAATAATTCTACGTCTTCGTTGTTTATTCTTTACCCTTCTTAAAATAAATAGAATTATTAAAAGAAAATAATAATATTTTAGTAATGTAATTATATCGATATACAATTCGCAATAATTGTTTTCTTTTCATTTTTATTTAGAAATAAAATCACCAACTTCTAATTATTTACTTATAGATTATATTTTTTATTTGATACGAATTAATTACGAGTAGAGAAAATTTTTTAATATTTTTTACCAGTTATACAGTTGTATAGAAAACTATACATAAAAAGAGATATTAAATTAAAGTATATCCCATTTCTTATAAGTTAAATATGGAATACTAAAGTCCAATATGAAACATTGAGCAAACGAAACTTGAGTTTGACGCAACCTCAACCTTCGTCGGTTTACGCACCTATTTGCATTATTCGCTCATGCGTGTTTTCAAGTTTGATGCTTGATTACAGGGTAAAATTTACTTCTGAATATAACCGTAGTAAAATTTATCATTATGAAATAACTTCTAACATAATGTTACGTACATTTTTCCAGAATAATGGTATAGATCATAAATCATCGTTCAATTTTAATCACGATAATTTTCAATAAGAGAAAATTTGGAAAAATAAAGGGAATAACTATACAGTTACGCGAAAAATATTTTCATTTTTAAGATTAAAAATATATCTTTATTTGTATAGATATATAGTGTATAGTGTTAAAACATTTGGTGAGCATTTTTTATAAAACTTTTTCTTTGCGCAGTTAAATAATCGATATACAACTTAATTTAATGAAAATTAATATTTGAATGTGTGAATCGAAAACTTTACCCTTTACAAAAAGTAATTTACCTTTAAAATAAATAGTTAAGATACAACTTTGGGAATCTCAAAACGTTAAACAGTTATATTGTAAAATGATATAAAAAATATAAAAAAATATTAAAAAATGTATACGCGTAGAGAAAATGATTAAAAAATATTTAAAAATTTTTGGATAACAATTGTAGTGCCATCGTGTAGAAGGTAATTTTGATTAAATTTATCTCTCCGTGCAGATTGCAAAGGCAGTAGAATTGATTTAAATGATATCTATTTTGTATCGACCTTTAAAAATTACATTGTTGAATCTTGTTAATATTGTTGATATTCACTTTATTTGCTCTGTTACATCGCAAAACCTAGATATTTATTAGAATCAAAACGTGAAAGTTATAATATCAAATATAACATCCGTATTATGTATGGATGGATAGATGCAATAAATAGGAAATGTACTCTACATTATATCTTAATCTTTTTAACGTATCTCACATTTTCAAAAAGTGCAAGTCCTATACATTTTACACCTAGTTTCTAATGCGTAAACTGGCCAAATTACACCTTCCAGCGTTAATTTCTACACTTTTATCTCGAAGGTAGCATCGTAAACAATTTATTAATTTGACGTCTATGAATAAATTTGGTGAAATAATAATAATTAAAATACTAAGAAAAAAGAAACATATATACACTGAGAAAAGAGATTCTATGAGTCAAAGAATATTTCTTAATTGTTAAGAAATGTGGATTAGAATACGGCGAAAGGCACATGTCTTGACTATTTAAAATCCAGTGACTTTAATTTTTAGTTAAAAACGATTATAAAATTTTGTTTTAATTAAAACGTTATTTACTAATACAAAATAAATGAAATATTATTATTAATATAATGCATCGTAAGGATAATCTTTTGACGCACCGCTAGAGGGAGTCGACGATTTTTTGAAATTCATAGTAAATTTTACACATTAATGGTATAAGTATGTCTACGTAACTCTCATATATTAGCGTAATTAAATATATTTTCTAATTGACTAAACGAATGTATTCAGTATGTATTCAGTATGATATATACTTATATTTCTTCATTAATAATAATCTTGACTTTATAAATTTGTTTAAAATTTATGTCTATTAGTAAAGAATATTATATAAGAAATTGATATTTGTCGCAAAATATAAAGATTTTAAAACAATGGCAAATACACCATTTCTTTAAAGCAAAGAATTACTTTTCTCAATGTAGGAAAATAGAATAATATAATAAAATGGAATATTTGCATTGTGTTCCAGGTGATATGGGTGTGCATCCTGTGCCGGAAAAAGCAAGAGCTTTTGTCGAAATCCGGTCAGTGGATAATGAAGCCGAACATGAGTGTTGCGGAAACTGCGATGTTCCGACGTATGCAAGAAGAGATGCAGGGTGTTATGCAGCCGGGGCTCCTAGTCGACCAGACTCAGGATAAGCGGCCGAAATTAGAGCGGGCCCATAGCGCCGCCGAGAAAGAGAATCTGCCGTTGCAGCGTAGCAGTAGCGTCCTCAGGCGTCAGTATTCGCATCAGGAACAGGTATATTACCTTATATAACACTATATATCATGTTTCGTATTTATGTTTATCAATAAAAGGTATATCCATATACACTTACAGACATTAACTGATTTTTCAAATTTATCTTTCAATTTCCATATTTTTTTCAATTGTATGCAACAATTGTGCGTGTATCAAATTAATTTAGAGAAAATAAAAATTAAAAACTATATTTGAAAAATCAAATACAGAAAGCTGTGTAATCTGGACTTCTCTTATAGCAACTTTAAAGCTTCTTTAGAAATATAAATTTCGCGCCAAAAATTGTTTTGTTTATTCCGTGTTTATTGTAAAAATAATTGTTTTAAATAAAGATGTTGTCTCCGCTAGATAAGTAATATTTCTGTCATCGGAGAGTAAATATTATTGTTTCGTTTTTGTGAAAATTTTGACTTATCAAAACAAGATGAAGCATAACCTCTTCATTTAGTATGTCAAAGAGAAACACGCAAAAACGAAACAATATTATTTACTCTCCCTTGATACAAACGTTACATATTATGACATTTAGCGGGAAGAAAGAGAGGTCTAAAAAAGCTAAGAGGTTTAAAAAAATTCGATTAACATACGATAAATGATGAAAAAATCATTTATCGGTAGATACAAGGACGTCGACTTTCGACGAGCGACAGCGGCGTCGAAATGTCCGTGTCGCCACATTCGAGAACTGTGACGACCTATCGCATGCCGACTTTTACGGTATCTCACACGCCGAGGCATCCAGCCGCTTATCCGGAGGACGATCCAAACCTCTACCGCGGTGAGCTCGATGGTCTTATGAGGCAGAACTCTCCGTATCAAGTGCAGCGGCAAATTTATCAGGTAAACTTTTTATACACTTCCATTGAATTTTCACAATGTGTGCACAACGACAGTGTACACTTTATTCGATAAAATGTTTGTTTGCAATAGTTGTAATAAAATAGTTGGCCAAAAAATTGGTTTGAAATTATGAAAAATCCATATTTACATCGAATATATTTTAATTCAAAGATAAAACTCGATGAATATATTTGTATAGTGTCACAGGTATATCCTTCCCAAATAAGAAAATCGCCTTGAAACTAAAAACTAAAGAAAATTCACATATATATGTACAAGGGCCTGATTTGACAGGATTTTTGTAATAAGAGCTGTTTATACCTGTAAAATTTATAAAATATAGCACAGTTCATATATGGTCTTGTAGAATTTATACAAGACGCTTTGCAAATTTTCATGAATTATAAAATTTGAGTCATGGAAAAAAAATCTTACATCATTAATGTTTTCATGTGAAAGACATGTATGCAGAGAGAAAAAAATATATATGAATAACCCAAAACATTCAGGTAAAATGCTACTGAATGGCGGTTATTAATTTTTGTCTAGAATTTTATATAAAAAGTGAGAATCAGATTGACAATTTTGACCTACTGATGGATAATCCTTTTTTCTCGGAACAATGGATAAATTTCAAACACGCAGTTTAGTTTCCAAAATTTTGATCATATATACTGATACTAATATTTATATTGAAGACATTTAAATACTTATTATAAAACTTTTAATAAACTTACATTTGTCAATAATTTATAACATACGAATGGTCCCACTTTTTATATTTAATAATTAGTAATACATAACGTTTTAATTAAGTACATAAGAATCCATACAAAAATCATCATTTCTTATTCGTAAAAGTAAACTGTAATCTCCAAGAGTCTATTTGTCTAAATTTAAAAACTAGTTAATGATTTTAAATGATCTCTAGTAAGTATTACATAATTTAGAAAATCAAATGTATACGATTTGAATTATTTTAAATTTACTTCAACGATATGCTATTCTTATCAATTTTGAATCTTGAATTTGTAATATCACAGTGCAACTCTGATTAAACAACAGGTATATCAACTTTAGTAACATCACAATTTTCTATTTATATTATTTTATTTCAATTTTGAAAATAGTATACTTTTTATTCTATATATAGACTATCAGATAATAACTAGAACGAAAGAAACATTTTTAAAAAATATTATATCTTGGAAATAGCTACCATAAAAGTGCCTTTCACAACGTCAACATCCCCTATGTCTGACAAGAATTTTTTGTATTATTTTTAATGCATTTGTAACAGTTAAGTCAAAGGAAATTAAGGTTCTACACGTGTAGAATGATATACTGATATAAAGACCTATTTAAACAATTTTTTAGTATAGTAGCATAATAAATTAAAGGTATGTGCTTTATCCAAAAAAATTGCTACCACTTTTCTCGACAAAGTAATTCAGATTTTCCTTACAAAATATACCTTCAATATTTTCCATAATACCATAAAAAAATTTAAAAATAAATGTTTAATATCATTTGATACACGTGGAAACTTAGTTTCCTCCAACGAACAAGCCAAATATTGTAACAAAAAAAATTTTGTTTTGACGTTGAGATGTAAATACTCTCAAGAGGATCCCGTATTACCGACAAATCAATTTTTCATTTTCTTCGATAAATACGTAAAATTTTCAAATTTTGACAAGGTACCAACAATCTATATGTGTAGGTATACGTTTGTAAAATTGCGATTAAACAAAAATTGAGTGCATATAACGAAAAATCGATAATGTCGGTAAATGGGTATAAGGTATATAGGGCTGAACGGCATCCCTTTAAGATTTTGCAATAAGAAAGTTAATGTCGATTAAACGATGAAATACACTGTAAACAGGAGCAAAATTCGGACATCACGATGGCTTACGGACACCCGGTGATCGATCAGGGTAGTAATATTCGGGGTCCGATTCACCCCAGTCAGGTACCGCAACAACAACAGCAGTTGCATCCAGGACACCCGACGAATCAAGGACAGCAAGGTCAAAGGAGTTTTAGTAGCAGCGAGGAGGAACGCAGCACACCCGAATGCGCCAGCGATGAACCGGACGACCGGGAACATGGTAAGTTTAACCTTCAAAACGACTTTTCCTTACGCGCTATTTATTTTGATTTATTTGTCAAATCTTAAGGTTATCTTCTCTTTTGCAACGGATGATTTTATAAAGCGAACAGCTGGACATTTCCGTTAGTCAAAAAAAAAACTACTCAAAGTTCTTTGTGATTATTTCCTGTACACTTTGTCCGCGCGATCTTCGATATATGCATTTCAATTAAATTTTAAGAATTTGTAACTGTCGTCAATCGTTCTCAATTATATAGATATTTTACACATCAATAAATTTTCGTCGAATCGACCTATGAAAACGGTAAATTTACTTAATTGCAGAATATTGTTCACTTTACCTAAATTTTTCAACTTTTAAACCATTCGTTTGTTTATAACTACAATTTACATTAATATCAATACGAATAAAAACGTTATTATTACTATATATATACATCCGTACACATATCTATGTTTAGCTCGCATTATAAAATGATCCTAAGCTAAATATATATATAAATACCCGTAAAGTGTCTATTTTAAATGTTCCCGAGTTAATAGAAAATTGTAATATTGGAATACCTACTCGGCGATAGAGAGAGAAAAAAAAAATATGGAAAATTACACGCCAACGCGCGCATTGCGTCACCTATACGATAAACACTCACGGAACGTTTGAAATAAGGTGTCTAACAAAACGCAATATAAACGTAAACTACAAAGTGCTATAAAACTCTATGTGCAACTGGACGATATCGAAGACAATAAAAAAAAAATAAAATAAAAAAAGGCAACAACTTTGATTTTTCAATATATCCAAGTTGGATTGCCTTGGAAATTATGTCTGTATATATTCAGCATTGATCGACCGCATTTGAAAAAAAAGTACTCGCTGTTTTGTACCGATGACCATTATATAAATTATTTTCTTCCGTTTTTTTCTTCTTCTTCTTTTACCAACGTATGGATACAATATATATGTATGAAAATCTTAAATAAACGTGCAAACGTGTATATATAGATAACGAAAATGATCGGTATGCGTTGAGGAATAACAATCCGTATACAGTACGAAAATCACATTCCATCGAGGGAGTTCACGTATTTGTCGGTGTTGCAACACACGCACACACATACAGACACACACACACATATGGCTAACCCCTCAATGGAGAGAGAATCCCTATAGGCTTACGGTATATATATATCAATGTATTTGTGTGCGTGCCTGCGTGCGCGTCCCATTTATATCGTGACAAAACACCACGCTCGCAGTATGCGTTTCCACGTACACGCCTCCTATAAGCATTTCGTTCGAAATCCCAATATATACGTGCAGGATAAAGAATATACTTACTCGTTAATATCCTGCACTGATTCATCGTTGATTCAACGATATAGTTACAATCGTTATAAATTTTGTGCTGATCAGTAAAGCAAGGAAAGATGTCATACTTCTTCTTTTATATTGTTGTTTGGTTATAAGCTCCAGGCTACGTACCAATACTTGAATAATGTATTAATTCATATTCATGTATTCATAGAAATTTTTATTATCTGATATGTGATTATCTATCACTCTACTCTTATCTCGATCCGCATTACTATCAACTCCATCTATATAATATCTGATTATCTATTTATCTGACCATCTTTAGTCAAGATTCACTGAACATTTGTTGCCTTGTCTCAATATTATTGAACTAACACTTGATGAAAATTGTCACCTCTTTTAAGAACATAACGTAATAGCTTTTTAAGAAATCCTTAATCATCAACATAACTGTCCCACTGTTTTATTCAATCCATTACCCATTACCCACTACCCATCAACTGTATAAATTTAATGTATATACCTTTAAACTATAACATTATCATTGGATTTACATTGTTCTTATTGGATCCAATTACATTTCGGCCCCTTTTTGTCATAAAAATTTATTCGACAACCTGGACAAAAATCATGAAAAGTTTCTTTCTTTCTACTCCGCTTTTTCTTGTGGCATCTTCCCCCAATCAAACCCATAGAATAAAAAAAATTATTATCTTACGTTTTAATAGTGGTGGTTTATTAAAGTTCAAGATATTATCTAATTTTCGTCTTTTCCTATTTTAACAGTATTACGAACTAAGCTTGAAAAATCATGAAATTTATTGACAATTTTTGATCGAGAGCTACTACCTTCGATGTTGCTTGAAAAGCAATTGATAATAATGTTAGCATCCTGAAATATTTAGGTAACTGAATTATAAAATCATAATAAACATACCTACCAAGCAGTTTATGTGATTTGTTTAGAAACAAAGAAAATCTTGTGGTATGGCATCTTCCCCTCGCTGGCATCGTCCCCTCGTATACCTTAATTACTCTCTATATTTGTTAGAGTGAAAAATTGAGTGATTTCTTACCCAAGAGTGACTCAGTTTTCACTCCAAGTTTTTCACTTGAACGAAATCAGAGATTAATCAAAATAGTAGAATTAATAATACCATATTTAATTTCTGATCAAAACGTATATTAGGTGACAAAACTTAGTGTGTGCAAACATCGTGTGAAATACCTGATTATTAACTGATTTTATTCGTTCATTCGCTGAAAAAATTATCTTACGTGTAAGAAGGTTAATAATAAATTTAATACTTGACTAGAAATTAATCGTCAACGTAAATTAGCTATTTCGTAGGATTCGCTTTCTTACTTATTTCGATTATTTGTTAGACTCGAAACAGCTGATACTTCGTGACAATTTCTATAAACCATTTAGAATTTCAATAAATGTACAAGGTATCTCCACCTATTTTGTAACTATTTTTAATTATGTATAAACTAATTTTGAAAAATTATATTAATAAATTAAATATTCGAGGATTTTTTAACAACGACAATATCTAAAGAAGAAACAACAAAAAATCAGTATTATTATTTGAGTGAACGATCCAATTTAAGAAAATTTTGACACTACTTAATCGTTCTATTTACTGACTATTTTTTATATCTTCTCTCTGTTTACACACCCATTTCTCACGGATTAACCGAGCGCAGGGTATTTCCAAACAATATAGCTATGGATTTTTTGCTCGAACTATTACTTTGTAAGATTGTCTAATAAGTTTTAATATCCAATATTACTCGTTAAAGATTTATCAATAATCGAAGCCTGATCAACCATTGGATATCATATATACGTAATTCAAATTTATGTTTCATTTTTCTTCAATAAACCAGCACAAAGAAAATATGAAATCAGGGAATCCCAAGTTATATCGAAGTCACTGAAATTCATATGTACGAATTGATCGAATGCTATCTTGGGCATCTATGAGTTCAAGTGTTTTCGGATTGCTCCATTTCCAATTTGGTTAGTATTGAATACTACACTGATACAACAATACGAACCCAAAGCACACACAACTATCGAGTTGAAAATAACACGGATTCAAAATAATCAAATGACTCCATCAGTATTTCAAAGATCTTCGTGTTAATAATTAGTCAACCCTGTACACTTTACAAATTGTGAGATCAAGTGTAAATCACGATAAATATGGAATAAATAAATCGTAAACCACGGACGAATTAAAGCAAATGATTCACACGCAACTTTCAATTTAAAGTCAATCGTTCAAAACGAGAGTATGTACGAGAAAAGGAAAGAAAAAAAAATTGTGAAAAAGTTGTTCGGACTTCTAGCTGATTAGTTACCGTAAACTGGTGTCCAGGAATAAACCCGCTTGTTAGTCGTCCCTCTCGGTATTATTTTATTTTCTCCTCTTTACTCTTCTTTTTTATTGTCCTCCTCGCCTTCATCCTCATTCTCCTCCTTCATGGAGATACGCGCACGAGCTCGGCCAAGCTAGAAGGTCGGAATATCGTTCGGTGCGAGTTGAGCTTCGATGAGACAATTTGTGTAGCCTCAGTATATATATGGTTATGCTTTTTTACACGATTAATCAATCTTTTTGAATTATATTTCGTTAATTGTTTTAGTTAATTACTATATTATCGCACCTTATACTTTTGAAAAGTAAAAGATTAACAATTCCTTTCACCTCTAACTATACTATCCACAAACGCCGTCATAAAAACAATTGAAACGCAATAAATAAAGAATTTAGTATATAAAATCACGTTTGCATTTTAGAATGATCTACATAAAAGAAAAAAAATTATGTATATATATACGTGTACAATCCGTTTTGCGAGGTATAAAATTCTTTTTGTATCATTAGACGCGAGAAGTTTGCGTAGGTATATATATATATATATATATATATATATATATATATATATATATATGTATATCGATTATAGTAAATAAAATAAAAATAAAATTTTCTAAACTTGTCTCCGACGCGCCACGTACACACACGTAGACGTATGTTTGCTGTCTCGCCCACGCATTCGTCGGTGTGTGACGTCACGAGATGCCTGGGCACGTGGGCGAATTCAAACACTCGTGGAACGCGCCGCCGCGTTCTCCGAACGTTTTCCTCCCTCTCACACCGGAGATTTCGAGTAATCGTACCGTCATCGTTGCGCTCCATTCACCAATTCCTACCCTTTTATATTACTACTTTTACGCTTTACATCCCGGTTGCGCTCATTTATTTAATTCTTGACGAGCTTATATCCTCCCTTACGACATTGTCTATTTCTCTCTCTCTCTCTCTCTCTCCCTCCCTCTCACTCCACGCGTTATTTTATTTTCTTTTTTTCTTTTCGTCCTTCGAAATTAAATTTCCATTTCGTTGATGATAATTAGCGTTATACAGGAAATACTCGTTATTCAATGGAAAAATGTTTATACTTGTTACTTGTTTATATTCTGGAAGTTCTGGTTTTTAACGCGAACTTTAACTAATTGAGTATAATGCATCCTTATAACTCGTAATTTTATTCGTTTCGACTCGCCTATGTATATTGTGATACTTTTTTTCCCCTTCTATCTATATATAGGTAACCTACCTACTTATACCTTTTTTCAAAAGTTCGTATACTTTATACGTCTGCTACTTTTACTCTTTTGAAATGGAAAAAAAAATTCCTTTTTTTTTTAGATCGCGTGGGTTGTTAATTTTTGCTCTTTCCTATACTTGTGGCGCGCTCGCGAATAAAAAGATTTTTCTTTTATAATCGATGATGCACGGTTTTGAGGTTGTATCCCTGATTAAATTGAGTCATTCAACTCGCGACGTAACGTATACCGTTTGTTATTATACGTCAATTTAACATTTTAATTAAGATGGGATAAAGAAAATTGTGACCTCGAGAGGATACTCGTATATACATTAGGGTAATTATTTTAAGAAAAAAGTATCTGGTAAAAATGTAGTGAAAGGATCTAGAAAATAAGATGTTATCGATATACCTTGACTTTTCGGCTAATTAATCCACTTCAATGATATACAATCCGTCACGCTAAGAGATTATACGAAAAATTTTTCATTGAATTTCTTAGCTCATTCAATCACTTTTATCCTACGTAATTTTACCTATACCTTTCAAATTCTTCGATAAAGTCCAATTGCGCATGGTCTGTTTTTATTACAGTAAAAATGTTAAAACGATATAATAAAAAAAAATAACCGAACATAGGCCCAAGTAACGCAAAGAAACCGAGAATTTCCAACAAAAATAATCTCGATACGAAATATCTTTGCAACGAAACGTGTATATTTCGTATCATTATTGTAACGACAGAAATAACGACAGACAAACTAAACAAGGAAATCAAAAAGTATACCATTAGCTTGGTGTGGAAACTAAAAAATAAAAATGTCACATATACATACTAACGAACAAGAAAAAACGGCAAACTGAAGCATATATAACTATATAAATATTATATATAGTCTGTCCGTGGTCCAAAGTTGTTGCTCCCATTGGTAGATGCACAATATATTATAATTAGTCTAGTTATTTAGTTTATATGTGTGCTCGTATATGAAGTTTTTGAGGTAAGTCCATTAACGGCGCTGATATGCTCCTATATATACATATATCCATATTATACATCCTACATATGTATCATACATATATATATATACACCCAACACAAGCATTACGAAAATATGGGCACGAAAAATCTCTTGTCGCAGCATTTCATTCAACGTGTTTCTATACCTATGTACTACATGTCTCGTTCTCTTTTTCGTTTTTTTTTCTTTTTTTTTTCCTTTACTTTCAGCATTTTTTTAACAGGAATTTTGCAGGATCCGCAGGGCGACGCGTGGAGTTTTATACGAAGGTTAATAGATATATGTTTATTGGATACTTGCGTTCGAGTTCCTTATATAATGTTCCTTTATATATACTTATATATTTACATACCATATATATATATATATATATATATATATATATATATATTGATAGTGTATACAGTAGTGAAATTAGATTTATATATATATCCATATATTGATTACGCAAGTATATATATAAAAAAAGAAAAAGTCGTTTGGCACGTATGCATATGAAACTGTGTCTTCGATCACCTGAAATTTGCGGTTACAAATGTAGAGAAATATATCCCTGTGAAAAAAGAGGATCTACCATTTTTTTTGTGTACTCTCGTTTTACGAGTTTAGGTTGGATAAGTATATGGATTATTTTTTACAAAATTATGCAACAGATTTAATTTTATCATCTGTATCCAATATCAGTAAGAATATCGATTTTATGATAAGTCGCATTTTCTTGTAATGAATTAAAAAAAAATAGATGTAAATATGTAAGACAAGAAGATGCAGTCTATAGTTTACGTACCAAACGATATTTTCTTTTTCTTGAATTTGTGTTTAAATTACTATAAAAGTGTGAAGCAATTAATTGAAAATCACTACACATTATATATTAGCCCCTAAGGTTAGAATTAGATAAATAAATTAAATATTTAGTGGATTGTTCCAGACATACACAATGATATATTATACATAGTGAATTCCATATATATATATACAATAACCATATTATATATGTGCATTTACATTAATATACATATAGAAATAGCAGTAACGAGGACGTGTGATGTGTGAATACAATTAAAAAAAATAAGAAAATGAAAAATTTTAAGTTCTCCGTAAACATATATATATCTATATATATGTATTAAAATGACTAAAGGGATATTATCATACGTCCGATTGTGTGTGTGTATTTAGTGAAAGATAAAATGTTAGTATTAATTATACATTATTTTCTATACCCATCTAGAAAACTGCACCGAAATAACGCAAAAACCATTCAAATTTACATCGACACGCTATCGTTCTCGTTCTTGTTTTTTTTTTTTTACTTTTTTCGGTTCATTTCCTTCTTTTTGTGCAGTGTCCGCGAACACGCGCGCACCTCTGATTTATTACGCGAGGAAGCGCAATTTATCGAGTCTTCGGCTATAAAAATTCATCCCCGACATTTTCAGGTTTTTACAATTTTTTTTTATTTTTCAAAGTTTTACAGTCGCAACGTGTCTTTCACATTTGTGTCGCAGTGTGCGTATAGGCAGATCTTTATTACGACACGTACATACTTCATTAAACATTTTGGGGTTTCGGTATAATTTTGTAGTACACGAATATAAAGGTACATACTGGAACACTCGAAGTGAAAAGAATTTCTAATCGAGGTTTCACGAAACTCGATAATATTATTCAGCGTTTGACGTGTAAAGGATAATTACACGTGTTTATTATATATTTTAAAAAACCAACATCATCCACAACCATTCACACACAAATGATAATTATATAAACAATGATTTTTATATAATGGAAATAATATTGGCTAATGAATATAAAATAACAAAATGATATTATTAAACGTTATTGTTAATTTTCGGACAGGAAAAATCTCACAATTATTATTTCCATTCGAGACAAGCTATATATCGATATTATTGAAACGAATCGCGTTGAAAAAAATATGAATTTTATATGGTTGTATCATTAAAATAAAAAGAGTGTTAAAGAAAAGAACGTATTGCTTATTATAATTGGCTTTTAGCGGAGAAATCGAGGGACACGACAGGAGAGAAAATGAATCGTCATGCCATGTCCAACGAGAGGATCAAGATGTTTTTCGCGGTATTCATTTCTAACTCACAGACTATCTCTCTCTCACTCTCTTTCACTCTATCTGTCTAACTATATATCTCTCTCTCTCTTTCTCTTTCTCTTCTTTATATGCAAAAATTCTCTCGCAAAAATTTTTCCATTGTATCCTCTGCATATCTTATATCTATATATATACGGACATTATCGATATTTGTCACATTCCCAAAACCTTTTTCTTATACTCCCTGTTCTTTTTTCTTTCTCCTCCTATATCCGCACTCTTTTATCGATAAAATTTTTCACAGGTTGATCTTAAATTTCTTCGAGAATCGATATCAAAGTTAATTTTTTAAAGATAAAAATATACAGAGACACTATACGTATGTATCGTCATTTTAATACGTGAGATAGAAAATATTGCGAGATTAAGGCAACAGTTTACTTAATCATCATTGATTTAAAGAATCTTAAAGTTGAAAAAATTCCATATATGAGATAAAATAAAAAAAAACTGTATAAAAATGAACAAACAACGTCAATTTAACTCGACGTACCGAAGGAAGTAAAAGATCATCCTGTAAAATAAAAGAAAAACGTATATATACATACATAAATGTATACGTATACATGTCATGTACGTGCGTCTTCTCTATATATTCATGGTCACAAATATGCGTGTGCATGAGTGTCTTCTTCTCTTTGTTTACGCGTAGACACACCATAATACATTTATCGTCGATCAACGCCAATAACTTTCCGTCACCTCTTTTTTTTTATTTGTTCCACCGCGTAAGCGCGTTTTAATAAAAAAAAAATTCCGTGCGAAAAAATGGGGGAATCACAGTGACGAGCTCGTCGAAATATTGTGTATACATATATATATGAGTATAACCGATGCGCGAGCCAATTTTCTTTTACGCTTCACGTGTGTGTTGTGTGTACTACTTTTTCCTTCGGTAAACGATTCGATAATCAAATTCGTGTTATTTCTCGATATTTTTGCGATATCAAATGTATTGTCGAACTTTTTTTTTTCGTTAAGTGGCACTGATTGTACGCGGTTATATGACTTTTATTTTCCTTCGTGAATCGAAGAAAATCGTGTCGATTTGTTTTTCCTCGAACGTGACAAGGAGGATGTTGTAACTCTTAATGTACGTGTGAAGGATCGTCGAAATAAATATTTTCCAACGATTGTATTACAATTTTGTAATTGTTTAATATAACAGTTGTCGCAGATGATGTTTATCGAAATGTTTTATTTTCGTGTATTATCGAGATAAGCGTTTCTCTAACTTGAAATATACTGAATTTTGAGTATAACAATACAATGCTCGCGAGTTATTTTGAAAAGTTGACATTTCGCCTCTGGAAAATTAGTGAAGAGTCATCATTTATAGATTCGTGAAAGCAGACGTTGTTAAAAATGATCAAGTATTTTATAATTTTGTCGTAGATTCTAAAACTACCGGATCGTATAGATAATTACTCAACGAAATACCTATAAGTTTTTGCTCATTCAAATAACGACTACGTTCGCATATACTATCATTAAACAATGAAACAAAATTTACATATATATAAAAATTACACTCATCTTTAATTACAACACGTTCAACTTTATTCTAAACGTGACACGCAACATCCTCCAAATACCGTTCGTATATACATATACACGACACTTGGGAAACAAAAAATTTTTTCCGTATAATAAAATAACGTGTGTTGATCACCGAAAAATATTTTCCTCGCGTACGTATATATATATATATATATATATATATATATATATATATATTCACGAAAGATCAGCATGTAAAAAGTATTACGGGAAAGGGAGAGAACGAAAAAAAAACAAGTTCTTGCAAAACAGCAGTGATATGAAAACGAGCGACACGTGGCGCGCAAGCTCGACCACTTCAATAAAGAAAGTTTCGTAAAATTGAGGGCTGCGGCGAAGTTATACACATTATCGTATACAATACGTACACACGCACGTGCACACATATATATATTATATACAGACACACACAAACTTAACATATATATATGTACACTTTTTCTCATTATATTATATTTATCGTAGTGTGCTTCTTGAATTTCCCGAAGGTAGGTCGCGATCGATGCGAGGAAAGTGATTAGCGGAAATTCGGTTGTACCGATCGACATTTCGTGATGAAAATGTTAATTATCGTTTCGATCTATTTATATACATCACGTCTCCACGCGTATATATATACCAATTGAAACTTTGCCTCGTGAAATTTTATACACATCATACTGATGGTTTATTAATTATATCTAACGGTGTTGTTATTTATGGATGCGTACGCGTGCTTGGTCGGTAAATTTTCAATAATTTGTTTGTACAATTGAATGTCGCATTTTTCACGTTGATTTTCGTGACGAATGAATAAGAAAAGGACTAATGTTTTATTCGTTAACGTTATTACAGCTTCGTGGATTTTTTTTGTATTCTGGAGCTTTGTAATAAATTGTTATATCGATGCTTCTGCTCATTTTTACAAATTTTATATACCGAATTAGGTGTTTTGTACCTCGGGAGATACCGAACATGGAAAACAACGGGAGTATGTTTTAGCAAGTAAGTGATAGTTCAAAGTTATAAAAATCACTTTTTGCATTTTGGTAAAAAACGAGATCAAATATTTTATTACGCGCGATTTTATATTGAATTATATATGCGGTATTCGATATTATAATATAGGTACGCGTTATTCCACGATAGTTCGTTTTAAATATTTTTTCCGATAATTTTAACGGCACACGTATATTTTTATATTTAAATATTAATTATATGCGTTAAAATATAGGATGTGTATATTCATATTTAAAACATCGAATTTCATTATACTAAAAGAAATACATAAGAAAAATTAACAATATATTTAAAATAAAAATAAAAAAAAAACAAAATTAACGGAAGGAAATTCTCAACCTTATGTATACATTATATTAAGCTACACGCTAAATATGATGTTAATATCTTGTGTAACTAACCACATCTCCAGGAAACGGATCTTTACGCTCTTTTTTACGATAGATATAAGCAAATAACGATAAATTTCGCCAAAAAAGCTCTCAACTTTGATCACTTATAACTCAAAACCAAATAGAGATAGATACTCAAACTAAGTTGAGAAGAAAATTGAGATTGAGTAGATTGGATATAACGGGTTTTCGGATCCAAGCGTCTCAGGGGTCTCTACACCTTTCAACACAAGAATTATGTTAAAAATATTGAATTAAAAATCTGAAAAAATTCATATGAGTAGTTTAAAACAAAACCGAGGGAGCACGATCTTTTGATTTTTTAAGAAAAAATAAATTTGTTATTAATAAACGAATAAACAATTTTCGGTCGCTAATTATTCATCTAAAAAGGCATAAATTTTAACGCAAAAATCGTAATTAAATTACAGATTTAAATTTCTGAAAAAATTTTAGTATACTGTTTAAAACATGCCTAAGGGTATGACGTTCAAGATTTTTTTAAAAATGTATTCTTTTGTTTATAAAAAAAGTATTTAAAATGACCATTTTCTGAATCCGACATCCCCTTAAAAAAGAAGCTCAAATATCTTGATTTAATCGAAAGTTATGGAAAAAAGAAAAATAAGGAGACAATTTGGTCTAAAATATCAGTAAATTTTTTAATTCGAAATAGTTATCAAAATATCGTTAAATTCGTTTTTCTTTCATAACTTTCGACCAAATCAAGATAATTAACCTTCTTTTTTTTAATCCAATCTACTGGATCTCAGCTTTCTTCTGAACTTAAGTTCGGGTATCTATATCTGTATTTGTTTTTGAGTTATAAGTGATCAAAGTTTTTTTAGTGAAATTTTTCGTTATTTGCTTATATTTATCGTAAAAAAGAGCGTTAGAGTCTAAAACTCCGACATTCTTTATATTTTTATAATAGGAAACATATCCTAGAGTTTGGTAAAGTTCCATTTCCCGGAAATGTGACACTCTCCTTGTAAGTAAGACGATGAAAAATTCAATTAAACCGTACAATTTAGTAATAAAATCAAAACTTATGCTATTTCTTAAAAAATAATAATTATAATGTTTGGTAATATTCAGAAAAATAATTCGAACGTAAGCCTAACCTTTCTTAACTTTGGTATAAGTATAGATTATTTTGTCTCCGGTGTACAAATTTATAAGAAAAAATATATATATACTTAACCGTTTTGGAAGTACATCGCATTAAAATTAAAAACATTTCCAATCGATATTTCATGCAATGCAGCTCCTGAGTTATAAAATATTTATTCTGATACAAAATTTCAAAAAATATGGGCAAAAGCATCTAACGTCTGTACGTGGAAAATAATTGCTAAATTTGTATAGGAATTAATTCATTTTATTTCTTCCTAATTTCTTTACTCTCTTTTCCCTTACTCGCACATTTCGCTCTCCTCCTACATACTCGATGAACTATAATAACAAATATAATCATATATATTATATGTTGCATTAATTATTACTTCTATATATATATCGATGTAAGCTATGAGCTTGCGATTATTATTATTGAAACAAAAATTGTCTCTCTTTTCTCTCTCTCTCAACTTTTCTCTCTGTCCTCTTCCTCTCTATATACGTGTGTATGAGTCTCAACCACTTTTACTATATATATGCAGTACCGTCCATATAAGGTTAGGGAAAATTTTCTATTTAAATGTATGTATTTTATCTGATATTTAACAATCAAATACATTCGAAGAAAATATCGTAGAATAATTTAAAAAAAAACAAAATATCTAGATTTTTATGCTGATATCACTCAGAATTATCTGAATTAATTTTCAATCAAAACTGAAACTGATATAACAATACTTTTCTATTTTAGAAAGAAAATTTACATATTTTTTTAATAACTAAACCTTATATTTTTGAGTAATATCTGATGAAAGATAAAGAAATATCCTGTATTATACTTTTTTTGATATTATTTTTTTTGAAAGTTGTGGATTGTTAAACATTAGGTAAAATATACACATTTAAGTAGAAAAATTACAATTGATCCTAAATTTATAGTCGGTACTGTACATATGTATAATAGCGCACAAAAGATAAATAAAAATAAAAGTGTCTCGTCGGAACGTTGAAAATTCAGCTGTTATATCTTTCACTGTGTTGTATACTTCCATATATAAACATCTATATATACATACCATGTCTTTGACTTTGTGTACGTTTATTTTTTTTGTGTATTATTTTCAAAGCGAGAGCAGTATAAATGTTATACATTACCAGATACGCATGATGGAACTGATGATGTTATTATTACTATATATATAAAATGAACATTACGCTGTTATTACACATGTTGTCTACTCTGATATATATAGGTTATATTAACAGAAATAACATTATCGTCTGATCGTTAAATATTATTATACGCACACATTTGAATTGTACACTATGTATATACAAATATAATTATGTTTTCTTATATATACATTTTTATATTATTGCGATAAAAACATCGTTTCTGAACGTATATAAATTTTCCAAAGTATATATACATACGTATACATAAATATGTACGAATTGAAAGTAAGAAAAAAATTCTTAGCATTAAACGATTTGAACGTACAGAATAAATATTTCTCGTGGTTATTAAAATCGATGGTATATATAGCACATATAGCGTATAGCGGAAACCGCGGAAACACAGTCAGAAACGACGTTTATATCCCGAAGCACAGGAAACAAGGAGTCGAACTTACACAGAAACACCCACACGCAAATACACACACACACATATACACATATATATATGTGGTAAGGATACGCCAGTGTCGCACTGTCTCGTTCTACATATATACGTATAACGCTCCTTCGCTCCAGGGCGTCCCGCACAACACGCGAGCCAAGAGAGCAACGATCGCTTCGTATTATATATATATATATACATGCATATACGTGAAAAAGTGTTTTTCTTTCTGCGAATCAAACTTACGCAACGCTCCATTTTACAGCTTTTCTCAATCGTCGATATTATACGGTATTTTTTTTTGTATCGTAGAGCGGATAATGCGCGATTTACGCGGTGTTCACAGATACATAGGCACACGTATAGGGTAAAACCGTATTTCCTGATTATATATATATACATCTAAAAATTTTGGAATATCGCCATTATACTGTTATACTTTTTCTGTTCGAAAACCGAATAAATATGGTTTTCTGCGCTTAATAATATTTCACGCGGAAAAAAAGTGTATAAGTGTAAAACACTGCTGGGGGTATATATATATTTGTTCTTTTGAATTTGCCCTACTTAGCTCTCTACGAGGAGTCTTTGAAGTTGCGGGGGATGAAAATTTGAGGCGGGGTTAATATTTATACGGCGATCCGGAGTCAATATTGGAACTTAATTTTTTAATATGTCGTAGCGATAAGAATTAATCTTGGATTAACAATCAGATTTGTATATATGTACGTGTTTAAAATTCATTTACGTTATTAAATGCGATTTACTGCACTCTGAACTATGAAAGATAAAAATTGACGTTAAAATATGCAAATTTTATAAATTTCAAAAATAAAAAATTTTTTAAAAGTGCAAAACGAAAGAATTACACTTTTCGAAATAATTGAATTTTCAAAAGTGTAATACTCACATTTTACTATATCCTTTCTAAATAATATAAACGTGCCGAGTTACACGATCTAACATCAATTTTTACACTTTAGGGTGTAGTACCACATTTTCTTTCGAAAAAAAAATCCATCTATTATTCTTACACGCTGCAGTAATCACGATCAACCAGACAGACGTAGATTATTTACAAAAAAAATTGAGCATATAATTCAATAAATTAAATTGTTTGATCAACAACTTATTTATTTATTCACTCCAAAGTTACAAATTACATTTGCAATCCGATATAAAGAGATATATAGGTAGTACGTAACACCGCAAATCCATACAGAGGACAACGATATTGCTGTTCGCTGATGCGTATATAGGAATAAGAATCTAAGATAAAAATAAAAATAAAATGCAGGTGTAATTTCCACGTGATAAATCGCCAATTACACTATATATATATTTTACCAAAAGCAATATATATATAAACACACCATTGATAAATATAAATGAATAATTCTATCGATATATGTATGTAAATTGAAATAAAACAAAAAAATAGGTACATAAGGAAATGCGTATATATATACATATAAAAAGTACTTCGAAATAAATGGAAAGTTTGGATCTACTGTAGGGAAAGGGTACTACGAGCACAGTCCGCACAATGGTCACGATCCGAACGAACCGATGACGAGCATCGGGTATAACGGACACCGTCACGCGTCGCGCAAAGAGGAGAACACCCTCGTAAGAAGGAGTTTCCGAAGAAGTGGCGACGAATGGCGAGCGGATAGTCGGAGGTGCGTTTACTCACATCCCCGGTTCTAAAAATATTGCGTTACATTTAATTTTGATCAAAAAATCATATCTCTCTCCAATTATTCAAATTATATAAGTACAGTACGAGGAATATTCAACGAAAAAGTATGATATATATATTATACCTTGAGATTTATCGCGCACGTGAAATATTGTTATTTTATCGACTTTAAATTATTATTTCCGCGGTTAAAGAAACTTTCGCTCGATACTTCGAAGGGGCGGAAAGGAAATATATGACGAAATTAGCGAAAAATATATAGAGATCGTATACATAATTTCTATTACACGGCTCGTTACTTAAAAGTATAATTTTAAAACGAACTGTTTATTATATACCGTAATAAATATATCTATATATCTCATAGTTGGTACATATAATCGTTATTTACATTACGCGAACTGAGTCACTTATAAACTTGGCAGTGTCTATATTCATTTAATACAAAGTTCATATTACGTATTACCTGCAAGTTTATAAACTACATCCGTGTTAAACTAACATTAATCAATTTTAATACAATTTAGAAATATTATCAAGTATATACATCAAACGGTTTAACGAGGATACATCGAATTGTGACGTTTATAATTTTACATGGATAATTAAATAAAATTACGTATATTTGGAAACAATTCTTTTTCACTTTTAATTGCTCTTGACGATCGTGTCGATAAAGTAATAATTTAACGTTGATGTAAATAGTTATTGTCTTTTTCGTGTGACGTTGAAATATTAATTGAATTTGGGTGCTTATTTCTTAGTAATCTATTGAAGTGATTGTAAATTGATTAGCACTTTGATTCGTTCATTTACAACGAAACGAATAATATGAATATTAGTAGTAAATATACGAAAGTATCGCGGGAATGAAAGAGAAATTCGGAACTATATATACGAAACGATCGAAAGTTAAGTAAAATAAAAGAAAAAAACCAAACGAATGAATTCGCCCAAAGATTCACGGAGCGAAGGGGGAAAAAGACGGTGCGTTTTCACGGTGGGACCAATGCCGTGGGTGACTCTCAGGAGGATTGGTCTTGGGAGGCCGATCGGCAAGGTAGCCAAGACAGCGCGACCAAAGACTCCGGGATAGACACTTCGAGCACCTTCACGAGCAGTGAGGACAGCAATAGGGGCGACTTGCCCAAGGTATGCGTACCTCGTTGCTCCATCAAACAAATAAAAAAAAATCATTTTTATTATATCATTGCAGAGTTAAACGCGCTGCCGTCTTTCTTTTTCACTTTTTTGCCGTTACTTTTCAAGCATAAACTCGTTTTCCATTTTTAATTTTTATATTGCCGATCGACAGCGATGTCGATTATCACTTTGTTTTCAGACAAGATGATGTACATCGATCATTTTTGGCAAATTTTTTTTTTATACCGTATCGTCACGTTACGAGTACATGTTATATATACCTTTATTAGTAATTATTTTTTAAACGTAAATCGTTCAATGAACGATCTTTCGACATTTAAATAAACAACGCTTTTGTAAAATCGATATTATTTTATTTTTTTTTTTTTACTTTTGTAAACGACGTGCTCAACGATATATTCGAACGAGTATGCGCGTTAAATAAAAATCGTCGTGCGAATGAAATAACCGTATATACGATGTATAATTTCATTTGAAATTCTCGAACAATTAATTAGTAGTAATATTCAAAGCGAACAAAATTTTATTGTTTTCTTTTTCTTGGTTGTATAACATCGACGTCGCTCTCGATCGTCAATTAGAATTCAATAGAGAATCGTCAATCGTTTATTAGTACAAAGAATTTTCAAGTAGATGCTAGGTTCACGAATATAAAACCTCGCGCGTTCTCGACTAAAAAACAAATGGAATAATTACCATCGATATAAATATAAAATTGACAAATTCAATCGTCGATGGTAATTGAAATATTTTTAAAAAAAACGACGAACAAACGTATATATACCGATGAAGAAAAAACATTGTAAATTCCCACGATTACAGTGCAAAGGGCGTAAAAAACAAAAGATAAAATTTTTTAGTCCAGTAACGCGAGGTGACTATATATATATACTTTCGACATGGCGCTTTGAGTGAATGCAAGGTTCGCCGTGAATTTACTTTTACGTTCTTTTTTTTCTCACATATATCCTCTCATTCGATCGCAAAATTCGACGAATCCCATCATTAATTATATAGATACACATCACATCACGTTTCACACATCACACCCACACATACACCCACTATATTTATGAATTAATTGGATTAAATGCTTTGCTGTATCCGAATTTTTAGGTAGGGACGATATATATATACCAATAGGTTTAACATTCTGTGCATCATTCATGTATAAAAAAATATAATTATCATACACTCGCATACATATATATATAGACACACATACATGTAGGTACACACATACACCCACTCCCTAAAGTAGATCCACAAATATAAAAAATGTATAATTATACCTATATATAAAAACATATATCGGTATATAATCAATGACGTATAAAAAGTAAAAAAAAAACAACATTCATATATAAATATATTTCACGCAGTTTTCACAAACGCGAAGTATTTGGTACTATATGTGTGTGCATCTGTATATATTATGATCTTGCATGATGCTCGAACTGTTGCTGTATAAAAAAACATCTCTCTGCGTGTGTATCGTGTGCATATTTTTCGATTGTTCAATGTGTGTGTGAAATCGTGAAAATATAAGTGAAACCTGTATCAATTGCCCATATATATACATATGCTGGTATAGATTACGTTAGGTATATACATTTGCATGTGGCGCATGAGTACGTTGGTGTATTATCCTTCTATTCTGGTCCTTACTGTAATCCTTGCTTGCTATAATGTTGGTGTCCTCAAATTGTATAGAAATTTAATAGATCATTATTAATCGTTATATACATTATATCATACTAATATATATATATTATATCATCGTACACGTAGTGCTTCGTTGATGCTAATGTTTGATAATTCTAGTTTTTATATAGTCGAGGATGAATATTTTCAATCGTCTGGAGATAAATGTAGAATGAAAAAATTCTTTTAGAAAATTATGCGTGTATACTCGGATATCGGATTTTGAAATTAAATTTTCACATATCTGGAGAAAGATTTGAATTAAAAAATTGTTTAGTCTTTGGTTTTTAAGTTTCAAAAGGCAAACTCTTTTTATAGATCGATCTACCGCGGCGATCTACCTCGGGCTAAAATATATGATAACACTAGCAATAACGAAGCTCGCATCGCGTGATATTAGTGTAAAAAAAAAAGAAAAAAAAATTGGATACCAATGTGGCGAATTGTTATGGCGGTTTGCTCTCGATAGCATCCGTCGCCCTGGCAGGTGAGCAACGACGGGCAGAAGTTGATCGGGCGTATGATCCTGCGGAAATCGTCGCAGGGCTCGGGTACTAGCAGTAGTAGCATACTCGGACTCAAAGTCGTCGGAGGGAAACTCCTCGAAGATGGCTCGAGAGGTGCTCTCATCGAGAAGGTCAAGAAGGGCAGTCCTGCTGACATCGAGGGACAGCTCAGGATTGGTGAGAAACCATTATCATCTCTTCTCCTCTCTTCCTCTTTTTCTTCTTCTTCTTCTTCTTTATATCCTTTCGAAGCTATTCGCGTTTCCACATCGATTATATTTATATTCATAAAAAAGGAGTACTTATTAGAAATATATCGTCATCAAATCGTAGAAATTCATATGTTGATGAAAAAATGCAGTATTTTCAATTGTCTATTTAATTCGAGGCGTATTTACGTTTGTTTTACAATTTTACACGATCTCTATAGTATGAGAAGTAGAAATTATTGTGCGTCAAGTACCTGCTAGAAAAGTAACTAATTTTTTATAATTTTAACTAAAAATCATCAAGGTGATTATTAAAAATATCTAAATTAATCAAGTATTAAATCTAAAAAAAAATAATACATCAAAATTGACGTATTGAAAGAAATTATTTATATATAAGTTATCATAAACTATTCTTATTATATAAATTTTTCATTGTTAATCTTTAAAATTAAAATATATGATTTTATTCATTATTGAAAAGAATGACTAAATAATAAATAATTATAGAATTTGTAATTGCAAATCATGACCTTTTTAGCTAAATTTTAGGAAATCTGTTTTTTCCTAAAAATTCGTTGTTATCGTCAAAAGTAGTCAATAATTACCTAAATCCGATAATATTTCTATCAAGGGTCTGTTGTTCAATAATTATATAAACCTATCAATCTCTATAAAACAAATTTTCATGTGATAAATAATCTTTATATTGACGACGTTTTGGAAGCGTATATTGTCCATTTCCAAGGCATACGGTAATTAGTTAATAAGAGTAGATATTTATTTTAAAATTTTTTAAATTTATAATTCAGATATTAAAATTCAGATTGTTATATATTTATCAATTTACCTATTTTTATTTATTCATAAAACGTTTATTTATTTATTTACTAATTTATATTTGTAACACTGATTTAATATTATTGTTCGTAACAAGTAATCAGTGCATAATGCCGGCAATAAAGATTATTTATCACAAAATTAATTTAATTGATAGATTCATATTTTTATTAAACCTCTATCGTTTGTTTAACATTTAAAAAGTTAATAATTGCATTATTGATTAAATTTTTTAATTTCTATTTATTTATCTAATTTAAACGTTATGCAAACAAATCTTTGGACAACTGTGTAAAACTAATTATTTGAATTAATTCTTAAAATATAGATATTGATTAAAAAATTAATCATTCATCAATACATATCATACACACCTGTACGACGATATGTCCTTTTCTATCATATATGATTTTCAGTATTGCTCGACTCGACTGCGTCGCCAAACATTTACGTTTTTGTTTTTATTATATTCAGTTCTTTATTATTTTCTCAATGAAAATAAAATAGGTGCACTATGTCAAATTTAGACGCAAAGGCAAAATCATACGAAATAGAGAGAGATCGTGAACAAATGTAAAATTAGAAATAGATTTTTCCAATCTCTCTTGATACATGTCATAGCGCATTAAAAAATCGTTATACAACAATTCACTTACTGTACCTCCTTGAAAAATGAGCAACAACAATCGCATGCACCGAAGCTTTCAGTAGTTAATTTTTTATATAGAAATTATATATGTATACTAAGTAATTCGATCATATTTACTTATGCATAATCTATATATATATATATCGACGCCTCGGACGACAAGAAAGTATGCAACTTCGAATTTTCACTGGTATTTTAAATGAATCTGCTTATTTCTCGTTCGATACGTTGATAATAATAATATCACCATATAGAGATGGAATGCCGCAAACGCGTGAATCTCATCACGAGTTAAATGAAAAGCGCCTTACTTTGAAAAACCCGCTAAATGCAAAAACGAAAATATCTATATAGGTACTTCTTGAAGTGTATATTCGATATATATCTATACCATTAATCGTAATTTTTGTTGATCATCGCAAATGCAAACGAAAACGTCATCCACTCGTCATTTCATAATTATCGTATATGTATCATCAGTTAATTCTATATTGGTATATAAAAATAATTTTTGAAACAATAATATTTCCGCGAAATAATAAATGACATAGATTATTTTATATACACACTTATATATACAACACTTCGAGCTATCATCTACAAGTTATTTATATATTCTCTTTTATATTCTATATACACATATATATATATATATATAAATCTGTATACGGTGTGTGGTGATAATAAGAAAAATAATATCCGCGCGTATATATTTGTAGATATAGAGCTGTATTGGATTTAGCGGTATCTTTAAATTAAGCGCACCTCGGCATATATATATATATATATACAATCTTGGAAATCTGTACCAACCTGAGCTCTTTTTTTCCCTCCTCTCTATCTCTCTCTCTCTCTCTCTCTCGAAAGCTCACCTAAAATTATCAAAGATCTACTTTACTGTTATTGATTGAGATACACTGGCGGATACAATTTATTAAAAACCCTTCCAAATGCTTTCTGCCATCAATCTTTTTTTAACTTTAAACACGACGTATATATATATATATATACACTGTTATTATAACTGCAGTGTACATTTATATTCGTTTAGAATTTATTTTAAAAGGAATGCTATCGATCGGGAAAACAATAATTAATCGTCCAGTGAAAATAATATTAATAGACGATTTTATCAAACTATTTCTACGATTATCGGTTATCTTTTGACGTTTTTTTGTGATCTTCGTGAAACAATGAATTATTGTAAGTATTCAAGGAAGTGTAATTGTATTATTTTTATCTTGAATTTAATTGGGTATTAGTTTGGCGATTGCTCGATGTGTCTACCGGTGAATAATTTAAAAAATGAATTAATATTTTATCGTTACAAACGAAAGTTGTAGTATTTAGAAAATAATAAAACTGAATAATTATTCAAATGATACAAATCTAAAAAAAAATATAAAATTATGATTAAAGAAAATCATCATCCAAATTTTGAAAATCTCATTACTATGGTATGTACTTGTATTTCATTTTGTTGAAAATTTGAACGTTAACGGGATGTGAACTCCAAAAAATAGAAAAATTATTTATTTTTTATTAAACGAGGAAGTCAATTTATCAAAAAAAAAATCGTTCTGTATCGATTGTATTGTTGTATTTCTTTTTAAGATATTATGTGAATTTTTTAAATCTTTTTACTGATAAATAAGGGAGATTTTTGAGAATCCGTGAATCATTGTTTTATAGCTATACATTAGCGATTAAAAATATTTATTTACGTATAATTGAATAATAATTAATTATTTCACAAAAATCTCTCTGTCACGGTATTCTATTTGTTTAAAACAGTATTTCTGATTCTTTTTCCGATTTTTTTTGCAATTAAATTTTACAATTTTTAGGATTTTCTAGAAAGTTAACTGCAATTTGGGTGTCACATCCCCTTAATTTATTTATTTTCTATATTAAAACTATCGAACTATGAACTAGTATAGACAACGAGCGATCCCTTGACAAAGTTCTACCCAGTTAAACGAACGATCCAATCCAAAAAAAGGACAAATCACTCGAAATAGAAAAGTGAGAGTAAAGTAGATCTTCATATACGCATATACACGCAAAAAAATAAAAAGAAAATGACATGCGATGCGCGGCCCAGGCGACGAGGTGCTGAAGTGGAACGGGAGATCGCTCCAGGGCAAGAGTTTCCAGGATGTCTGCGACATAATAGCGATGTCGCGCACAGAGACTCAAGTTGAGCTTGTGGTATCGCGCGATCTCGCAGCTGGGTTACCTTTAAAATCGGCAACCTCGATGACGACCTTGCCTACCTCGCATCAGACGTGTAGTAGTCCAGGTCCTGGTACTTTAACACCTGTGGCTAACAGGCGAGCAGCTGTGCAAAACCAATGGAGGCAGAAGCACGAACCCACGTTGTCGCAACAATCCCATCATAAAGGTGAATAGTCGACACGTTTATCATTCATTCCTCTATTGTCTATCATCTTCTCTCTTCTCCTTATACCTATTATTTTTTACTATTTTTCGTTTCATTTTTTATAGAGGTGTGTACTAAAAAATTGTAACACGGTATTTCGGCTGAAGGTGGGAATTTATTAAGTTCCCTCAATCTAATCCCCCCCCCTTTTCGCTAAAATATCCCGTAACCGCGTCTCAAAGAAATACTCCGTTTGAACAGAAAAAGATAAACTCACCTGGCAAGATTCCCCCCCCCAGAGGGGATTCTGGTCCTCGATTTTCCACCTAACCCGGGAAAGATAAGTGGGAACTAGCTATTAATAAAATACGCGAAACGCCAGAAAATTTACGGTTTTATAAACATATTTGATTTTATTTACTACATTTATTACATAATTCAATACAAAATCCACTTATTTACACTATTGTTATTAATTACTGGCAATCTCATACACACACACACACCCACACACACCTTCTCTCTCTCTTTCCCTCTTTCTCGACACTCGAACGATTCGAGGTTACGCGGCGCGTCCACTCGCACTCCCGGCACCTTCAACTTCCTTACTTTCTCCCTCTCTCTCTCTCTTTCGCTCGTTCTCCCGATCGCCCCGGTGTAAGGCGGCGCATCCACGCACGCGGCCGTTACACGATTCCCGATCGGCACTCACGTCCGCGTAATCACTCTCACTCTCTCTAACTTACGTGACGACACTGCACTACCCGACCGCGATTGTTATTTATCTTTCTTTCTCTCTCTCTCGTGCACCGACTCACACACACACACTCTCTTTCTCTCTCTCTCTCTCTCGCGCGCGCTCACGATCTTATTCTACGCGCCCCGCGTGATTGCACGGTCGAGCCTTATTATTTTTTTTTCTTTTATTACACCCAACTTACTTTTTTTTCCGGCCTGGTATGGGCTGCGGCCTCTTACTCGGAAACTCGCCAAAGTCCTCCTCTGCCGTTGTCTCGCCACTCGACACCGTCTCCCAATTCTCTCGGAAAGACTCGTTCGGTCCACCAAGGAAGTCGGCCTCAACGTTGTTCCTCGATATCTCGGGATCCCCAGAAGACTTACTCTTCTCTCACTCGCACTCACCACACCTACACACCTCACACCTCAATGCTCTTCGTACGTCACAGCACTCTCGATTCTCGCGTTATTCGGAGGAAGTACCAGTGAGCCCGGCGGTGACCGAAATCCAACTGCCCGCGCGGCATCGGGATATTCGCCGCGGCGATCGCCGCCGATCCGCTCGTATTCCTCTCATTGGTCCCCGCGCGCGACACCCCACCATTAGGGACTCTTTCTTTTTCTTCGTCTGCGCGGACTACCACCCCTTTCGTATATATATATATATATACAATCTTGGAAATCTGTACCAACCTGAGCTCTTTTTTTCCCTCCTCTCTATCTCTCTCTCTCTCTCTCTCGAAAGCTCACCTAAAATTATCAAAGATCTACTTTACTGTTATTGATTGAGATACACTGGCGGATACAATTTATTAAAAACCCTTCCAAATGCTTTCTGCCATCAATCTTTTTTTAACTTTAAACACGACGTATATATATATACACTGTTATTATAACTGCAGTGTACATTTATATTCGTTTAGAATTTATTTTAAAAGGAATGCTATCGATCGGGAAAACAATAATTAATCGTCCAGTGAAAATAATATTAATAGACGATTTTATCAAACTATTTCTACGATTATCGGTTATCTTTTGACGTTTTTTTGTGATCTTCGTGAAACAATGAATTATTGTAAGTATTCAAGGAAGTGTAATTGTATTATTTTTATCTTGAATTTAATTGGGTATTAGTTTGGCGATTGCTCGATGTGTCTACCGGTGAATAATTTAAAAAATGAATTAATATTTTATCGTTACAAACGAAAGTTGTAGTATTTAGAAAATAATAAAACTGAATAATTATTCAAATGATACAAATCTAAAAAAAAATATAAAATTATGATTAAAAAAATCATCATCCAAATTTTGAAAATCTCATTACTATGGTATGTACTTGTATTTCATTTTGTTGAAAATTTGAACGTTAACGGGATGTGAACTCCAAAAAATAGAAAAATTATTTATTTTTTATTAAACGAGGAAGTCAATTTATCAAAAAAAAAATCGTTCTGTATCGATTGTATTGTTGTATTTCTTTTTAAGATATTATGTGAATTTTTTAAATCTTTTTACTGATAAATAAGGGAGATTTTTGAGAATCCGTGAATCATTGTTTTATAGCTATACATTAGCGATTAAAAATATTTATTTACGTATAATTGAATAATAATTAATTATTTCACAAAAATCTCTCTGTCACGGTATTCTATTTGTTTAAAACAGTATTTCTGATTCTTTTTCCGATTTTTTTTGCAATTAAATTTTACAATTTTTAGGATTTTCTAGAAAGTTAACTGCAATTTGGGTGTCACATCCCCTTAATTTATTTATTTTCTATATTAAAACTATCGAACTATGAACTAGTATAGACAACGAGCGATCCCTTGACAAAGTTCTACCCAGTTAAACGAACGATCCAATCCAAAAAAAGGACAAATCACTCGAAATAGAAAGTGAGAGTAAAGTAGATCTTCATATACGCATATACACGCAAAAAAATAAAAAGAAAATGACATGCGATGCGCGGCCCAGGCGACGAGGTGCTGAAGTGGAACGGGAGATCGCTCCAGGGCAAGAGTTTCCAGGATGTCTGCGACATAATAGCGATGTCGCGCACAGAGACTCAAGTTGAGCTTGTGGTATCGCGCGATCTCGCAGCTGGGTTACCTTTAAAATCGGCAACCTCGATGACGACCTTGCCTACCTCGCATCAGACGTGTAGTAGTCCAGGTCCTGGTACTTTAACACCTGTGGCTAACAGGCGAGCAGCTGTGCAAAACCAATGGAGGCAGAAGCACGAACCCACGTTGTCGCAACAATCCCATCATAAAGGTGAATAGTCGACACGTTTATCATTCATTCCTCTATTGTCTATCATCTTCTCTCTTCTCCTTATACCTATTATTTTTTACTATTTTTCGTTTCATTTTTTATAGAGGTGTGTACTAAAAAATTGTAACACGGTATTTCGGCTGAAGGTGGGAATTTATTAAGTTCCCTCAATCTAATCCCCCCCCCTTTTCGCTAAAATATCCCGTAACCGCGTCTCAAAGAAATACTCCGTTTGAACAGAAAAAGATAAACTCACCTGGCAAGATTCCCCCCCCAGAGGGGATTCTGGTCCTCGATTTTCCACCTAACCCGGGAAAGATAAGTGGGAACTAGCTATTAATAAAATACGCGAAACGCCAGAAAATTTACGGTTTTATAAACATATTTGATTTTATTTACTACATTTATTACATAATTCAATACAAAATCCACTTATTTACACTATTGTTATTAATTACTGGCAATCTCATACACACACACACACCCACACACACCTTCTCTCTCTCTTTCCCTCTTTCTCGACACTCGAACGATTCGAGGTTACGCGGCGCGTCCACTCGCACTCCCGGCACCTTCAACTTCCTTACTTTCTCCCTCTCTCTCTCTTTCGCTCGTTCTCCCGATCGCCCCGGTGTAAGGCGGCGCATCCACGCACGCGGCCGTTACACGATTCCCGATCGGCACTCACGTCCGCGTAATCACTCTCACTCTCTCTAACTTACGTGACGACACTGCACTACCCGACCGCGATTGTTATTTATCTTTCTTTCTCTCTCTCTCGTGCACCGACTCACACACACACACTCTCTTTCTCTCTCTCTCTCTCGCGCGCGCTCACGATCTTATTCTACGCGCCCCGCGTGATTGCACGGTCGAGCCTTATTATTTTTTTTTCTTTTATTACACCCAACTTACTTTTTTTTTCCGGCCTGGTATGGGCTGCGGCCTCTTACTCGGAAACTCGCCAAAGTCCTCCTCTGCCGTTGTCTCGCCACTCGACACCGTCTCCCAATTCTCTCGGAAAGACTCGTTCGGTCCACCAAGGAAGTCGGCCTCAACGTTGTTCCTCGATATCTCGGGATCCCCAGAAGACTTACTCTTCTCTCACTCGCACTCACCACACCTACACACCTCACACCTCAATGCTCTTCGTACGTCACAGCACTCTCGATTCTCGCGTTATTCGGAGGAAGTACCAGTGAGCCCGGCGGTGACCGAAATCCAACTGCCCGCGCGGCATCGGGATATTCGCCGCGGCGATCGCCGCCGATCCGCTCGTATTCCTCTCATTGGTCCCCGCGCGCGACACCCCACCAATTAGGGACTCTTTCTTTTTCTTCGTCTGCGCGGACTACCACCCCTTTCTCTCCTTGAGCCACTTGTTTCTCGAAATTCCGGGAATTCGCCAACCGTTAACTATTTTTCTTCCGTAAATATTATTTCCCGCTACTTTATTTCTTTCCGACAATTTCTATTTGTCGCAAAATATATATATATGAAGGTATCGATATCCTCGGTGAAGAAATATATATTTTTGATTTTTTTACACGTGAGCGAATCTAGATCGTTTTAAATAATGCTAATAATATAATAAATAATACATTTAAAAAGATTCGTTCGATTGACCAACTTAATATAATATAAAATAGTTTATTAAATTATGTGCGCGAGTAGATAGCACGTGTTGAGTTAGCTAACGAAACAAATAAAATAGTGAATAACAAAGAGAGCACTTTTAATCGAGGAAACGAATTGGTTTGAAACCGTGGAGGATCATTCAATGGGCTCTAGGGATAAAGGTACTCGATCTTTTCAAACAAATTTAGGGAAAAGGGGACTAGTACAAAGTAAAATAATTCGGGTTCTAAACAAATTTTAAACTTTAATTAAAGGGGTTAAACTCTTCATGTTACCATCCGATTTTTTTTGCAATTAAATTTTACAATTTTTAGGATTTTCTAGAAAGTTAACTGCAATTTGGGTGTCACATCCCCTTAATTTATTTATTTTCTATATTAAAACTATCGAACTATGAACTAGTATAGACAACGAGCGATCCCTTGACAAAGTTCTACCCAGTTAAACGAACGATCCAATCCAAAAAAAGGACAAATCACTCGAAATAGGAAAGTGAGAGTAAGTAGATCTTCATATACGCATATACACGCAAAAAAATAAAAAGAAAATGACATGCGATGCGCGGCCCAGGCGACGAGGTGCTGAAGTGGAACGGGAGATCGCTCCAGGGCAAGAGTTTCCAGGATGTCTGCGACATAATAGCGATGTCGCGCACAGAGACTCAAGTTGAGCTTGTGGTATCGCGCGATCTCGCAGCTGGGTTACCTTTAAAATCGGCAACCTCGATGACGACCTTGCCTACCTCGCATCAGACGTGTAGTAGTCCAGGTCCTGGTACTTTAACACCTGTGGCTAACAGGCGAGCAGCTGTGCAAAACCAATGGAGGCAGAAGCACGAACCCACGTTGTCGCAACAATCCCATCATAAAGGTGAATAGTCGACACGTTTATCATTCATTCCTCTATTGTCTATCATCTTCTCTCTTCTCCTTATACCTATTATTTTTACTATTTTTCGTTTCATTTTTTATAGAGGTGTGTACTAAAAAATTGTAACACGGTATTTCGGCTGAAGGTGGGAATTTATTAAGTTCCCTCAATCTAATCCCCCCCCCTTTTCGCTAAAATATCCCGTAACCGCGTCTCAAAGAAATACTCCGTTTGAACAGAAAAAGATAAACTCACCTGGCAAGATTCCCCCCCCAGAGGGGATTCTGGTCCTCGATTTTCCACCTAACCCGGGAAAGATAAGTGGGAACTAGCTATAATAAAATACGCGAAACGCCAGAAAATTTACGGTTTTATAAACATATTTGATTTTATTTACTACATTTATTACATAATTCAATACAAAATCCACTTATTTACACTATTGTTATTAATTACTGGCAATCTCATACACACACACACACCCACACACACCTTCTCTCTCTCTTTCCCTCTTTCTCGACACTCGAACGATTCGAGGTTACGCGGCGCGTCCACTCGCACTCCCGGCACCTTCAACTTCCTTACTTTCTCCCTCTCTCTCTCTTTCGCTCGTTCTCCCGATCGCCCCGGTGTAAGGCGGCGCATCCACGCACGCGGCCGTTACACGATTCCCGATCGGCACTCACGTCGCGTAATCACTCTCACTCTCTCTAACTTACGTGACGACACTGCACTACCCGACCGCGATTGTTATTTATCTTTCTTTCTCTCTCTCTCGTGCACCGACTCACACACACACACTCTCTTTCTCTCTCTCTCTCTCTCGCGCGCGCTCACGATCTTATTCTACGCGCCCCGCGTGATTGCACGGTCGAGCCTTATTATTTTTTTTTCTTTTATTACACCCAACTTACTTTTTTTTTCCGGCCTGGTATGGGCTGCGGCCTCTTACTCGGAAACTCGCCAAAGTCCTCCTCTGCCGTTGTCTCGCCACTCGACACCGTCTCCCAATTCTCTCGGAAAGACTCGTTCGGTCCACCAAGGAAGTCGGCCTCAACGTTGTTCCTCGATATCTCGGGATCCCCAGAAGACTTACTCTTCTCTCACTCGCACTCACCACACCTACACACCTCACACCTCAATGCTCTTCGTACGTCACAGCACTCTCGATTCTCGCGTTATTCGGAGGAAGTACCAGTGAGCCCGGCGGTGACCGAAATCCAACTGCCCGCGCGGCATCGGGATATTCGCCGCGGCGATCGCCGCCGATCCGCTCGTATTCCTCTCATTGGTCCCCGCGCGCGACACCCCACCAATTAGGGACTCTTTCTTTTTCTTCGTCTGCGCGGACTACCACCCCTTTCTCTCCTTGAGCCACTTGTTTCTCGAAATTCCGGGAATTCGCCAACCGTTAACTATTTTTCTTCCGTAAATATTATTTCCCGCTACTTTATTTCTTTCCGACAATTTCTATTTGTCGCAAAATATATATATATGAAGGTATCGATATCCGCGGTGAAGAAATATATATTTTTGATTTTTTTACACGTGAGCGAATCTAGATCGTTTTAAATAATGCTAATAATATAATAAATAATACATTTAAAAAGATTCGTTCGATTGACCAACTTAATATAATATAAAATAGTTTATTAAACTAAGTGCGCGAGTAGATAGCACGTGTTGAGTTAGCTAACGAAACAAATAAAATAGTGAATAACAAAGAGAGCACTTTTAATCGAGGAAACGAATTGGTTTGAAACCGTGGAGGATCATTCAATGGGCTCTAGGGATAAAGGTACTCGATCTTTTCAAACAAATTTAGGGAAAAGGGGTCTAGTAAAAAGTAAAATAATTCGGGTTCTAAACAAATTTTAAACTTTAATTAAAGGGGTTAAACTCTTTATGTTACCATCCGATTCTTTCACCGACTGAAAAGCATTGTTTTTACTATAATTTATAATAATATTTTATATCAAAATTTGAGGAAAACGACGAGAATTTATAAATTAACAAAGTTTCAAGATGATTTTTATAATTATTTAAAAAATATTAGTCCTGTACACTAATATATCTTAAAGAGATGTGAGACTAAAAAATTGGAATCTATATTTATTTTTTAATTAACAATGGGTTGACTTTTTCCAAAAGATTTCTCGGTAACGTTCTTCTACTTGCTTTGAATAGATATTTTTATCATTAAATGATTGAGATTTTCGTGCAGTCGTAAGGATAAATTTTTTACCGAATCATTGCCAATAAAAAGTGGTTATTAACATATCATTAATTTGAAATTAATCATTTAAAAAAATCTCTCTATTAGCTTCTTCTGTATTACTCAAAAGACACGTATGAAGCTTTCCAAATTTTTAGTTTGATAACTGCAGAAAATTTTTGAGTCATTAAAAGTAGATCCTTGTAATTTTGCTATTATTTCTCCTTAAACTTTTAACAATAATGAAGAACAATGATCTCGTGAGATTACTTAAATGTTAATATAAAATATATTCACAAGTGTAACATCCTCTTAAAATCGAAAATAAAACTCAAATTAAGGGTTTTAATACTGACCTTCATTTGTTAAAATAGTTTAAACGGTTAAAAGATATATTTATTTCATCGTAATTTTTATTCAAAATTTAGGATAAAAAATCATCGTAAAATTTGCAAGTCTTTATCAATCGAACACAACTTTCTACCACTTGAGCTTTTCAAACGAACCAAAGCTTCAACAATAGCTCTTAATAATGTTAGCTTTTTTTCGTTTTCGGGTTATTCTTGTAGATTGAATAAAATTATCGAACAAAAGTTTCTTTTTCTCTAGATTTTTTCTACAATTAATTAATAAGTACTGATTTATAATGATTTATTGCTGAATGCCTCTATCCTTAAAGCTGATTAAACAAAATTTGAAAATGGAGATTAATATTTTAACTTTAATTTTATTATCCTAAGTAACAAATAAATTGGAAACCACAATAATAATAATACGCAATTTAAAATTGTTCAATAATATTATTACCCGTAACTTGTTGACGCGCGTTCACATTATTAATTCGCGAGTAAATTAAAAACTCAAAACTACCTCTATATACGATGAGGCAAAATGTTGACCAAAACGGTTTTTATTCCTTCGGGAACCGTATACGCGTTTGAGAAGTCATCTGTGAGGTACAATTCCTAGTGGAAATCAAATACATTTTCAAACTCGAAAACGGCATGATCGTATAACAATGAAAAAAAGCAGCTATATGTATATAGTTGAAAGTTTTTCTCGTGTAATAAAACATTTTTTATATCCTATAATTTTATTTCGGTTGCTACCAAAATCGTGCGTTAATCATCACAGTGAATTTTTTTAATACATCGTTTAATTTCTGTAATCAAATATTAAGATACAAATTAAAAGCAAATAGACGTTTTATAAAACATATGTATTCAAAGTAATTTCATTTATCGATAGTGTAACGATTATTAATATATCTCTAAACATCGAAATTTCTTATTACTAGCTAACAGATGGGGTAAAACGAAAGATCTAGTAGTATATAGTTTAGTATAAAAGAAACAAACTCTTGCCTTAGTTACTTTTTTTTTAAGATATAAGTAATAACCCCCATTTATAGCTAACGAATGACACTATTTCACAGATTATATGATGTTTCGCATTCCAGGTCTTAAGAAATTTATACTATGGGGTAGGCACAATTTTCAAAGTTTGACTTCATTTTTTTCCTCTCTCGATCGATCATCATCTTGAATTTTCATCACCTTGAATTTATCGATGCAAAATTTTGTGTGTACCTCATCTGTCTTTTTTTCCTCAATACGACTGTACTCTATATAATATATATCTCTCTGAAAAAATATTATTTTTCTCATAAATCCCATTTTATTACTTTTTAGAATATACATATGTTTATATATACAATCCTGATATGGAGTTAACCAAAATTGACTTATAATATCAAAATTACATCCTTCGAATGAAAAATGCTTATATTATCATATATCACCATTTCAATGCTTTGACATTTTCATGCAGTATCAATTGTTTGATCATCTAAATTATTATTCTCCGTCCATATATACACACACTATATATATATTTATAATATAAATTTATATTACGGAGGATTAAACTTAAATGAGATATTGACATTGTGAGCACCCTTCAAACTGTTATAATTTTTTTACACCTCGTATACATATTGATAATATATTACAATTAGTTGTATTTTTATGGGAGCAACACCCTGTTGTATATAATTGATAAGTTAAATTACATCTACGAGTGACATAGTACTTTGACTTTCTCATATAATTTTGAAGAAAGTACAAAAATAAAGCCAAACTTATCGATCCGGGGAAGTAACATTAAAATATTTATCGACTTATGTACCGCCTTGATAACGCACTTTAGCAAAACGGGTGACTGGGCATATATCGTATCCTTACGCAACATTTTGTACCTGAATGCCAGTTTAAATTGAAATGAAATATTGGACGATTGATCTTATTTCCTTATTCCGTTTTTTTAACTTATTACGTATTGTTATCGTATTACTTTTTATCAATAGCTATATGCAGTTTCTTTTTTTTTTAATTCACGAATTTGGACTATTTTGTTCGAGCACACGTTAATTATTCTACACACGAATGTTTATCTTAACCTCTATCTGTTTATCATCGTGTATATATATATATATTTGTTAAGACGATCATTTTTCTTTAAAAAAACGTAGGATTATAAAAATGTTACAATATTTAATCCTTGTCGTTTGTCAAATGGTATAGAGAAATTTTTAAATCAAATTTGAAATTTTCAAACGTGTATTTCCTGTCTAAGTCGTGAAAAAATATTCAATCGATTTTTGAGTATTCGTATACATTCTTTTCCCCCTCTTAGGACGTAGATATACTGTGCAGTTGAATGACGATATTCCCTGTAAGAACATTTCATTTAACATCATAGAGTGAATTCTTACGTATTCTACAAAACTCATATTACTACAATCAGGGGTTTGTGCTTGATGGTACCGACCGAGCATATAGTTATTTTACGTTATTAAAAAGTAAGTATTTTTTGTGAATCCAAGTAAGGAATAGATTTAACAATATATAGTTTGCAAAATACAAATTTAAGATATGCAAATTTGTATGCGGATATAATGTATTTGAAGGGCGTTGTAATTTACGATAATATTTACACAGAAATTTGTAATAAATGAATACTTAATAAATTGCTGAGCTATAAATGTATGCTTAATAATTTTTACGTTATTTCAAGAAACATTAATTTTTACTCTATTATTATTCATATTTTTTTAATAAACAATTAATACTACGATTAAAAGGATTCCCGATTTTATGAATTATTTCATTAAAGTAATTCCGAAGTATCTCTATTTAAAGAGTATAAATAAGATATATACCATTATATACCCTGTAACCTGTAATATCTCCAATAGACAAATAAATTTCACAAGTGACGATCGGTAAAACGCGAGACAAAGAAAACTCGTCCTATTTACCACAAATATCCATAGGTTATTTCCGTCCCGCTCGAATAGACGAACATTTATTTATTTATTATAGTATATTAAATAGGACCTAAACAAAAACTTTTGATTCACGATTTGTATTATTCCCCCTCCTATTGTTTCTCTCCTCTCCTCCCCCGGAAAACAAAATAAATCACGAATTGTACGACGCACGTAACAACCATCGTGTGGTGACTCACCGGGCTCCCAGATCTCTACGGAAGAATCGACAGGTACAGCATCATTCGACTCAGCGACAGTCCACCCGCTGTTACCGGTGGAGGATAGCGTCGGTAAGATCAGTTAGCTCAGCTTCGAAATGATAATTATACTGTATTATATTCAATTTCTGATCAGCATCGAATTATTGGCTCTTAATTAATATCTATATATTTTTTTATTTAATTTATTTATTATTATATATCTATAATATTGGATGTTTGTCATTGGACATTGGAGGTTGTAGGGTTAATTATTATATAAGAACTGTAACTAGCCGATTTTTTATCGATTTTTAAAAAGTTTATATTTATACATATCATAATCGTTTCCATTTACACTAAAGTTATACACTTACTTTTAAGAAGATGAAATTATACAAAGAGATTATTTCCAAGGATAGATGATTGAAAAAAAGCTTATAAGTTGATTAATTTATTTCATACATAATACTCAACATTATACACAAATGTTTCTAGAATTAAATTTAACTTTTTCCACATGGATTAAAAATTCAAATTAATAATCGATCTTTTCCAAATCGCATTTTTTACTCTTGCCTATGCCAATTAGATATTCAATTTGAAGTCATTAAAAATTATATTTAAAAATAATTGAAAAAAAATGTTTACTTATTCAATGTGTCTGAAAGTATTGGAGCTTTACTGCTCGTATCACCCACACGTAGTAAAATAAATTATGATAATTTTTACATTGAATTAAGGAGTTAAATAATGTGTTATAGAAACGAAACTACACTCTTTAATTGTGACATAATTTATTTTTGTTCAATAATATAAAAATATTTACATAAGCACATTATATAATCTACTTAAATAATACTTAAATCTATTTGACTTTTAATCTTTTTCTTTCGACAAAGACAAATTGGTTTTACAGTCACTTCTTCATTTCAATTCACCGTTATATAACACAATCAGTTTAAAATTGACTATTCATATTCCTGGAAGTCGAATGAAAAGTTTTTATACAATGAATATTCTTTAGGAGGAAAAAGCAAATATATATATATATATATATATATATATATATATATATATATATATACATATATATACACACAGTTGTGCGGATTGTATAGAAAAAGTAATTAATACTTTCAGCGATAAAATAACTCGATCAAATCTTTTATTTGAGTTTAAACATTTCTATACGAAATTATACACACGACGGAATAAATAAAATTTCGCGTGTGGTTGATAGAACAAGAAGTAAAAAGAAAAGAAGTAAAGTTGAATAACTGTGGTGTGTTTTTTATTAGCGAAAAGTCGAAGAGGCGAACGAAGACACTGGCTAATACGAACGAGCCGCGATGGGACCAAACGTTCGTCTACAGCGGTATCAGATGGTCGGAGCTGAGGCAGCGCTCGCTCGAGATCACCGTCTGGGATTACGGGAGATACGGTGCCAACGACTTCCTTGGTGAGGTGATACTCAGCCTCGCTGGCTCGACGCTCAACGACGAGCTCGAGTGGCATTATCTCATGGCTCACGAGGAGCATCGCCAAGCGGGGTGAGTCTCTCTCATTGTACCTTTTTCTTTTATTTCGAATTCTCTTCTAATATACGTAAACCGTGCCATTTCAATTTCACCTTATATACTTTCTCTCTTTTTCGTCTAAATCATATTGTAATACACACTGAGAAAAAGATAGTTTTACAATAAACGAATGTGTCTTAACTATTAAGAAAAATTTCTTGTATAGGAAAAGTATATGGTAATTTAATAGCCAAGGGGATATCGGAGCTACAGCCTCCATCGATACCCGCTCGTTTTCGATTCTTTAAATGGCGCTGCAGTCAGATGGCGATTTCGACGATAAACGTATTTTAAACATAAATTATAAAAGTTACATCTACTTAGACCTGTTGAAAGATAATTTCTTGCTATAACTAAAATTGAGGTAAATGTGATATTACTCTTCACAGCAAATGTGTATTTTTTTAAAGAATGTGAAATACGACTTGTATTCAACGAGTCTATATTCCTGACGGGATGATATGCGCAATGTATTTCACATTTCTTAAAAAAAATACAATTTTACTGCCAAGAATAATAGTACAATTACCTTAATTTAAGTTATATCTAGAGGGAAAATAAAGGGAAAATAAATAAAGGGACGCCGTAGCCCTATCCTTATACACAATTACCGACATTTCTATTTTTAACTATACTCTAAAAATTTTTAGTTTTTTCACATCTTCTTTGCAGAGCGTCCTTCTTTAGATTACTAACTAGGTACACTGCTTCAAAAATTTCCAAAATTTGAAATTTTCCCAATTAAAGCGCAGAACTGCAATGTTGATATTCGATCTCCCCTGTGTTATTCATTTGTCGTAAGACTTTCTTCTTCTCACTGTGCACTGTAAGGTATATTTCGAGTTTATTTTTTTTTCACGTCCTCGTGCGATACATCGTATGAGAGGCAATAAATGAAGAATTGTTAACTGTTTAGTTACTACCAAGATACGACCGACGACGTCGTGACGACGCCGGGTGACTGTCACTTGAGCCCGCCGTCCACCACATCGAGACTGAGCGACTCCGATACGTCGGAGTGCGATATAACTGACTGCGATGGCTCGAGGGAGCATAGAAGAACAGCCGATGGTGCGAGTATTAGTAGCGTCGGTAGTTCCTCCAGGTGAGTTACGCTAATGCACACTTGCATTTTACATACATACCTTCCAGTATTTAATAGAATGTCGGACCCAAATTATAGGGATCTATATACCTTTCAACCCAATAATTATATCTAAAATATTGAATTTAAAATCTTAATAAAATTCGTCCGAATAATTTAAAATATAAGGAAGGCCCTAACAATTAACTTGTTTTTGATAAAATCATTTTTGTAATAATAATTGAGTGGACAAATTAAGTAAAAAAGATATATATACTTTATATTAAACATACACATTATATGGTAATTAGCGATTTTTAAAATTCTGATAAATTTTAGATATATTTAAAGCATGCGTAAGAGTTTTTCCAAAAATTAATTTTTTTGTTTTAAAAAAAATATAAGGAACACCTATTCTCTGATTCCGATATTCTCTTAAATATCTAAAACCATTATCGTATTATTAACTATCGGTGATTGCTGGTTTTACCTAACATCAACGAATCGGCATATGATTTTTTTTATCTTGCAATCGATGTAAAAATATCTGTTTAGAAAAATAAATCTTGCTGTGTGTTATAATTTTATAACCAAAATGCTTTAAGCTATTCTTCCGTATATACCAATTCGTGCATAAATGTATTAATGTTATACAGGAAAAATATTGGAAATTAGTTACTTCTTTCCTTTTTTTTAAAGAATTTTCGATTGCTTATGTTTATTTATATTATAATTTTACAAATCTATGTTAACCTGTAAACAAATTGTACAAATTTCCAATAATCACGCTAAAAATGTATCAAACTATTTTGTTGATTACCAGCATTCACAATAATACAGTTATATCGTATATATTTAATGTGATATAAAATTTATGGACACAAAAAAATTTCTATTCAATTCTGTATCTTCTCAATCTCTAATCTTCTTCTAAATCAATTTTGTTCATTTAATTCTTTTTTTCTATCTCGAAGTGCAAAATGTAAATTCATTAATTATTCTTCCTCTTTTTTCTATAAATAACGTTGTCTAATTTGAAAAACTGGAAACAAAAGCCAATACGAGTGTTTCTATTGGAATATATAATACTGCAATCTTTTGGCATAAACACAAAATTATTATATTTTCACTGACAGTATAAATTTAAGTACGGAAAATAAGAATAAAAATGAAACAATAATATTTATAAGTTGCACTTTACTAAATATATCTCTGTATTATATGAAAACGTTATATCTTTGTTACAAATAAACTAATGTGCTTTTTAAATTCATTGAACCGGAAAATTTTTCTTTACCATGTGTATTTATGTACGTAAATAATACACCACGTCAAAACATCCTTAAAGGCAGTCCATACTCATAGCTTCACAAATCCACCACCCGAATTTTGCAAGCAGATGTGGCGCTGCCGTTAGATATGCTGAGTTCATATTCGACAATAATTATGGATATAGTTTTTATAGGAGTTTTTATTTTATTTATAGGAGTTTTTACGACACAAAATCAGAGTTGAGCGCCATAGCTATTGATGTAATGATTAATTACTTATTGCTTAGCTGATCGAAAAATCTGTATTTTCGACGAAAAGTGATAAGTACGAATCAATGCTCACAACACATACCGAAGTCACTTCGTACTTATCACTTTTCGTCGAAAATACTGATTTTTCGATCAGCTAAGCAATAAGTAATTAATCATTACATCAATAGCTATGGTGCTCAAATATGATTTTGTGTCGTAAAAACTATATTTTCTTTAAATGTCTATAGTTATTGTCGAATATGAATTCAGCCTATCTGACGACGCAAATTTTCGCGTGGCGGATTTGTGAAGCTGTCAGTACGAACTGCCTTTAAGAATAAATATTTTGCACATGAAGAATATATGTCAGTTATAAGAAATATTCATTTATTGGAAATATAATTCCTTTCGCTCGGTTTATAATTACAGTAGATTAAAATATATATGTTTAAAATGCATTTACCTGATTTATACCAGAATGCGTTAAATGGTTAAAGTTTTTCTTTACAAGACATTAGTCATCTAAACTAGCCTTCCGTGACTTTATTCGTACGTTGATAATTATGCAGTCTCGGTAATTTCCCACGGCAATATTAAGCGAAACTTCTCTCTCCCTTTGAACTCGTTAAAAATATAACCGAGTAGATATTTTTCGAGTGAGGAAATTATTTTATTAAAATTTTGTCTCTCTTTTTTTTAATCAATTAAAACATTAATTACAAATAAACAAACATTATCAATACATATTTATACATTCGTCTAATGACAGCGTTCTGTCGCATTTCTTCTAAATATTCTTTTGATACATTTATTTTTCGAGGAATGCTTCTTGTTATTATATTTTTACATTTATATTCTTCCATAGTCATCCAATTAAATGCGAATAATTTTTCGTCAAGTGGGCATGAATATGTAATTCAAAATGTTATTTCCTATTTTCCCGTGTATGTATATGTACATAAAAATTACGTTTATTCGTTTCTTCGAATATGGCTATATATTTTTAATTAAACAAAAGTATATAACAGTGCTTTTTTATCTTTAAACTATATATCGAGTATAAAGTGAAATTTGTATAATTTTATCTCTCGCAATTGACCATATTATATAAAATAACTTTATTTTGTAATGTTTATTAATATTCCCTGTATATCCGCGTTATAAATAAAATATCCGGCTACCGATGTCACCGTTAACCTTGTGTTTACCAATCAATGAAACTATACGAGTTATAAAAAAAATTTATAACGAATACAAGAGACGCGTGAGCGTATACAAAATTTTGAATTTGATTAAGATATGTGTATGAAAAAATTTTTTGAACCGTTTAAACCAAAAGCACTATCTCGTATTTCGAGATTCAAGTATGCATAAGAAAATTCAAATTTATTGAAATAAAAAAATGAAAACAATCTTAGTGCCCCCCTCCGTTTGTAAGCTCAAAAAATCGTGACATCGGCGTGAGGTCGCGGGGTAACATTGTCATTCTGACGTAAGCTTCTCCGCTCGGCGTGTACTACATAAAAGGGTCTAAGAAGAGAGGGAGCGAGAGAGAGAGAGAGAGAGAGAGAGAGAGAGAGAGAGAGAGAGAGAGAGAGAGGGAGAGAAAGCGGTGTGCAAGCCAAGTTATAAAACTGGGCAACAAGCCAATTGACATACCAGTTGGCCTGCAACCGCCGCTGGCTGCGGACGAGTCCGTCCTTTTTTGCTCTCTCTCTCTTTTTCCTCCTCCCTCTTTTTCTACCCTTCGTCGCGTATCTCGTTCCCTCCCGATGCGCGAAAATGTGTGCCTTCGCTCGATTTTCTAATCCGATGACGTCCGCCGACTATTACTTGTAAGTGAAACCGAGATATTCGCATTTAGCGGTAAAAGGAGAGAGACGGAAAACAAATACGCGGCTAGCCTCGTTTATATTGCTCTTAATCGCCGGATTAATCCGTAGATGTCGTCGCGCAGTGAAATATAGTTTTCACGATTTTTCAATTGTTGTTATGCTTGTATCAGTTTATTTGTTTACCCGTGCGAATGCTCGTGATAATCGATTAATAGTGGTCAACAACGATGAGTGACACGTTTTTCTTATTTTCTTCTTTTTTCACTGCGCTTATATACAAAGTTATATGGTGCAGTGTGTTCTGTGTGTGGATGTGTGTCGATGTACAGTTTTGTTGGTTGTTAATTGTGTCTACGTGGGACCAAGAGACGGCGTCGTACCTCCCTCAAAATTGTATAAATTATCCAATGTCTATGACTTGAGTGCTCCTAAATTTATATTGAGTCGTCTCGTTTTACATCGAGTGGTAACGATAAAACGTCTTTCTTTCTTTTTTTTCTTTCTTTTGCGATCGTTTGCAATTCAATAAAATAATCACGCATCTTTTTTCTGCGAGTTGACAGTTCATTAGAACGATGTATAATTCAGCTCGCATGTTAATGAAAATTTTAATGAAAATAAAGAATCAATGCAGTTGACCGGAAAATACATTTAATATAAATTTTCTACCAGCGCTTGATAAATAACTAATATAATTTTGGTTAAACTTACTAATATCCAAATTGTTTATCGAATAACAATAATTATACTAATTCACATTTGTCCATAATATTTAAAATCGTATGAGGAAAAGAAAGTGCGCTGCTATTCCTCATAATTTAAATAAATATATCATTATCTCGTAAAAGATGCAAGTAACGCTCTCCCGTAACATCATCATTTTAAATTCAAAACGCATCGAACGATAGCAGCTCGTAACGATAACAAAAGGACGCATCCCCGTCCATTTTTTTTTCTTTCTTTTCCGATCGTTTCACCGTCGCGTACGAATACATTTTTAAAAACTATATACCGTTCGCAGGGTGAATAATTTTACACATCGCGTAATATGTACATCAATTTCTCTCTTTCTCTCTTTCTTTTTGAACGTCGTGCACGATAGAAATTGCCGCATGGTATATATATATGTGCAAAGTAGAAAATGCGTGATTCGCTTCAAGATGGGCTAATAACAAAAGTTCTCGAATCTATATTTTATATATACGTGTGCACGTGTATGTGTGTGTGTAAAATATGTGTATATGTGCATAAAATACGTGTGTGTGTGGGTGATATGGAGATAAATAGGAAGGGTGTTATAACAATGTGTATATATACGGCCGTGAAAAGTATAACGACTGCATTTTCATCGAAGACGCGGTGTGGCCGATGCGGCAATAAATGCGCCGTCGACGGCCTAACCTAACCTCTCTCTCTCTCTGTCTCTCTCTCTTCGTTCTCTTCATTCTCTCGCTTCGTTCTCTTCTGTATATGTGTGTATAACGAGAGTCATTTCAGTTTCTATCTTTCTTCCTCGCTTACCACTACCACCAATGCTATCTCCACATATTTAATAAAACGTTCAATATACGCTAATAGGATAACTCAACCGGGTTTCGCAGGCATTGATAAATCCATCCGCGGTGTAGGAGAGCATTGAGACGTTTATTAAGTAAATTCTAGTACGATTTTACTCTTTTTTTTTCATTGTTAATATATACATGTATACGTGTATATATTTTTTGCTCTTTCGATAATTCATTCAAATTTGATGATTTTCATTTGATTAGATTTTGTTTAATCTCAGTTGTTTCGACTATCGTTTTTGTGATGGAGATGTTAATCCAGATATTGATTAGAGATCAGGATGAACAAATATTTATCGTTTTCTGTTGGAAGACTGATAATTTTTTTATTTAAATACTTGTGCACTTTAGGTAAAATATGACCGTCTGATCGTACGTGTATTCATTCTACTCGAGCGGCATCATATAGAAAATCATCGTATGCAAATACGATTTAAATGAACTTTTGAAACCGAATTATAACTCAGAAAAGATTGTCTATAACGAAGAAAAAGGAATTATTAAACAATCCAACGCTTCAAAACAATACTAAAAAAAGTAGACGAATGTCAGTGAAAATATATTACAGTGCATATATATATATATATCTTTATTCGCTATTTTACGCCAAGTGGTATGATGAAAAAATCGCACCAAATTTTTGGAGCAGACTGGAAATATTTTCCAGATAATAGAAGAAAATTTTAAGATGTTAAAAATAATTTGACTAAAAGTTATTCCACTATAAAAAACAAAAATTTTGATTGATCTCAAAATCTATTGCTATTTTTGAAAAAAACATTACATATATCTTTTGTTCAAAATAATCTTTAAAACTTATCTACCCATGTTTCAATCCTTAATTTTAAAATCACGAAAAAATAGGACACCTGTATATAAAAAAAAATTATTTTCAAATAAAGGCGACCACGCCACAATTGATTTTAATCCAACACTGCTCAAAAGATCACATTTTTAAGAGCTTTCGAATGGCAGTGCTTAGATTATTGGCCAAGACCGCTGGTAAAAGTTATGCCTTAAAATACATGAAAATTAGTGATTTTATGAGGTTTACAAGGCATAACTTTTACCAGCGGTCTTGACCAATAATGTAACCACCGCCATTCGATAGTTCTTGAAAAATGTGATCTGAGCGGTGTTAGATCAAAATCAATTGTGGCGTGGTCGCCTTTTTTGATAATCAATATTTCCGAGTGTCCTATATCTTCGAAATTTTAAAACTAAGAATTGTAACCATGGTAGATAAGTTCCAAAGATTATTTTGAACAAAAGTTGTATTTAATGTTTTTCAAAAAAATCAATAGATTTTGAAGTAAATGGCTTTGAACATAGCATTTTTAAAAAATTGAAAAATTTCCATTCATTATGGTGGAATAACTCTTAGCCAAATTATTTTTAACACCTACAAATTTTCTTTTTTCTGGAAGATATTTCCAGCCTGTTCTCAAAATTTCGTGCGATTTAAAATTTTCATCCTACCACTTGACGTGAAATAACCCATGTATATATATATGCAATAATAATTGAAAAAGTAAATTGTTTCTCCTATTACACACCGATCTGGTTTAATTTTAATAAGTAATACTTTTTAAAAAATATAATATAATATTTATAAGGTAAAGATAAACGTTATAAACAATTTTGATTTTATTTTAATTCTGTGCTATTTCATTTACTTTTTAGGTTTCATAATATGCCGCCAAATTATAAGCGGTACGATTACTTAATTATTCTATATTTTCTTTTATTATAATCACGCAAGTCATGTGTCTGTTTGAAAACTGAAAAAAATAAGAAAAGAAAAAAAGATACGCCTCGTCGTTTAGTTTCTTTTATTTTCTTTATATACTATTTTCTTTTACCTTTATACATTTTATTTGCCACTTAGGTACTCTATAGAATTGTTTTAGCACGAAAAACACAAACATACATATACGTACGTTCGCATAATAATAGCGATATATATATACCCGAGGAAAAGATAAAAATTCACTTTTTATACGCGAGGAAAATTGACACGAGTTAACACGTATCACTTCACATAGACGATTATTGACAAAGTGTTATTTTATAGTAAATCGATATATGTACTTAAATCAAATATTAAATTTACTTTATATATACTTTGAGCGAGTCTAATACACATTTAAGTATATAACGATGAATATATATATATGCGACAAAAAAGGATTTAGTTTAAACGTATATATATATTCATTAGTCAAATCGTTTGTGCGTTATGCTACATGTTTATCTGCTTGTCACGTGTTACACGCATCATTTATTAATTACAAATATATAGAATACAAAAACATGGCTTCTTCTTAGATGGGCTTACTCTATGCGTGTTCCCATACATTAGAAATTTTATGCGTTGTTACACACATATATAGACAATTACATATAGAGATGTATATGCATATACGAAGATCGACGCACGCGCGAAGAAAATCCACGTGGCGATGCTGCGTTATTTCTTCGATTGCATATTTTATGCGCAATTTCGACACGTTGCGTAATACCTGCATTTGGATTATTTTTATTGTCGCGACTTTTAGTTTTCGACGATTTTGCATGATGCGCGCGTATATAGTTAAGTACACGTATGTATATATAATAGAGATTCGATATATAGAGACTTCATCTTTTTATTCTCCGAAGCGAGAAAAATTAAAAATCGATCCAAATGCAATTTATATATTATTGATTTTTAGTCACGTAAAACATATACGTACGCGGAGGGGAAACATTTGAGTAAATTTTACTAAACTTTGAGTAACACGGTAACAGACTGCAAAAATGCAAAAAGTGACTGAGCTTTTAGCAAAAATTAGTAGATTTTTTATTAAAAATTAATAGAAAGTTCAGTAACAAATTGACAAAAAGTTCAGTACAGTAAATCTTTTCTCTCCGTGTAATAATTCAAGTTTGAAGCGTTATTCGTTTACGTTTGAGAGTGATGAACTTTGTGTTCGTATATGCTAAACAATGATGAAAAGATTCAGTTATAAGTATCTCGAAAAAATCGACGTGTTCTTTTATTGCGGATAATAAAAGATTTTCTTATTTAATTTGTAGAAAAAATTAATTGGGTAATTGAATCTTTTTACGGTACTCCTATACGTAGATATCTTAATTTTCGTACGTCTGAATAATAATTAGTAACTAATAGAGTAAAGTATCTACCATTTTATAGATGATCATCAGCTAATTTATAGTAATTTTTAAATTTAAAAAATCATATCAATTTATATTAGAGACATAATTTGTAAAATTGTTTTCACAAACACGAATATTAAATATCTACGTATAAATATATATGTGTATATTCACGTAGAAAAATAATAGATGATAATTATTATATATAATTTTTGTCCAGAATTTAATGAATCAGATTGACAATGTTGACTATGCCAAATAGTCATTAATCTCATTCCATATTTTAACCTTACCGGATAGTAACTTTTCTCTCTTAGAATTTTAACCAGATCATTCGGTTATATTTTTCAGAAAAATTTTTTCTCCGTGTGCGTATACCTATATACACATATATATCTAGCAACGCGCAGTCATGCTCACTTAGCACGTAAGTCATGTAAACCCCATCAATCTCGTAGTCTTGCCCTATCTAGACTAAAAGAAAAAAAATGAAAATTGACATATTTCACAACCCAGTTTATATATAAATATATATATACATACCCCTTTCACTATCGTCATTGCTCGTATATTCGCGTTCACTAATCGTATGAAAACTGCACACGACACGACTGTTGGAGCAGCCACTATTCCAGCCCGCCGCCAGAGAAGGAGTTGTGCGTCGATGGGGAACATCGTAGCCGAAGGGATATGTCACCTCAAGGCCGAAAACGAGCAGCTCTTATGAGTTCGCGCGAGCAGTCCGCTAGTATTACCGGATACCAACAATACCGAAAGGTCAATTTCCGACAGTTATCCGTATGTATAATGCCATTGTGTCTTTAACATTATAAACATGTAGATGGGATTCTTTTATTTATTTGTTTAGTTTTCTTTTCGGTGGTTTTTATTGTATATAGGGGTATTTTCGTTGAATTTTTTGGTAAGAGGCATGATTCAATTTACTTCTAGGTGGAATATCTGTGTATTTATTAAAGAATAATTTTTCAATTTATAATCTCTGTATAGTGAAATTTTAATGTCCGAATCGATTAGTCTAAATTGCTATTAAAAATATTGTGGATATTGAGATGCTTTTTCTGGACCATTTTCTTAACGATTAATCGAATGACCGTAATTTTTAAATATTTAAATAATGAATGGTTAAACATTTTTACATCTTTGGTTGCCTTTTTATAGTCTTTGTATAATTTACAAGTTATGAGTCTTCTGTTTACAGTATTTACGAAGGTAGGCGCGACTTCTTTTATATTTATAACTTACACGGAGAAATATGTATCTTAAAATTTAGTAATTTTTGTATAGTAAAGTAGGAACGGACCTTCTTAAGCAAGAAAAAAAAAGCACCTGTACATAATGGCAAAATTAAAAAAAAAATATAACATAAGTAAAATATAAGTTTAGTCAATTTTACTACACCTATATTAGTTATTTTTCGCCACATTTTTAAACAAAATCTTTGTTATAATCTAAAAAATATCTTCAATGTTAACAATGTTTGGATTTTACTCCAATATATAATCTAGAAACAGTTAGAAAATGGAAGAAAATGTGTTAAAAATGCGTTGAAAAACTAAAAATGAGTTCATTTTTCGTTTATTTTTTGCCTATTTTATTAAAACAATATATTTATAACTTGTTACAGGGATGTGATACATAAAAATTGACATCAGTTTTCATTTTTTATTATCAACATAGTTTTGCTTAAATTTAAAAATTTCTCTGTAACACTTTCTACTTGATCTGAAAATCATCTACAAAATTTTCAATAATTTTTATCAAAATGTCTATTTGCACTAAATCCACGTAATTTTTAGTTCGAGAAACTACCACGAGGTGTCGCATGCAAAAAGATGTATGTTAATTTTTGATAAATACTAAACAAATGAGATTTTTGGGTAGCTGTAATACTCAATTTTTATATGAATCGTTATCGGCAAAAAGTGATTATTTATTATTATAGATAATTTAAAATTGATCGTAGTAAATAAATAACTCTGTGAGCTTCTTCTACATGTCATTTCAAAATTTTTTAGATCCATGTAATTTGCCTATCACGTCACGTTAATTGTAATACGATTTCTATCAAAGACGTTCTTTTAAATTGTTTAAGAATACAATTTACAATCAAAATTATTACATTTGCTATATATAAAACTGCTGTTTAAATTATAAGTCTTAGCCATCAGTGTTAGTAAAAAAAAAGTTAATAAAAAATCATTTACGCAGAAAAAAACAGATAAATCTAAGAAATGTAAAATAATATTTAATTGAATAGAATAAATATTCATTTAAATTGAATTAACTTCATTTAAATATACTAAATGTTTTGTATATTTCAATTAAGTATTACGCCATATGCGTAGAAATATACTAATATTTTTATTAATATCTCTAATTTGTTTTTCTGTGTTATTCAATCCTGATATTTCACCTAGCTGTTATTAACCTGCACATTTAACTCTATATGTGTATTTATAAATTTTATTGCACTTTTTAATAAAAATCATATTTGTCCATTCGAATGCACATTATTCAAAACTTATGTGTCAAATAAATATTTATGCATTGCAAATTAAAAAGTATTATAAATTTTTTAAACGTCGTGTAATATTGAAAATAAATTGATAATTAATTATAAATTTTTTTTTTCAATTTATTTAAAATAGATATTGCATTGAATTATACGTAAACGATTTTTTTAAATATATATAAGAATAAATTGTGTTATTTTTAATATTAAATCTACACGTATATAAATCGAATTTATCCTTAGAAATAGTAGTTTTCTTTTTATAAAACTAATGTTAATTATATGTCTATATGAAAGATTTTAAAAGATTCTGCACTGTAACCACAAAATCCAGATAAATGTGTAAGATAAAACTCAGTAGCTAGTTATTTCCTTGTAGAAATTAAATTAAATCGAGTTTATAATTTTAATTAAACAATAACTATTAATTCAAACTGTTTAATTTTAAAATACAATGTTTTTATGCAATTCTTATGCCGGTAACTACGACTTTTACCTTATGTACTTAAAAATCTAAAAAGTCACGATCTTAAGAGCACTGAATTTTTTACGATATATATATATATATATGGATAAAATAGAAGTAAGGTACTTTGGTAAAAAGCCGTGCAGAGAGACGTATTTTTAAGGATAAGAGTGACTAACGATAGCGTCGATTGGAACTTGGGGTTTTACAGGACGAGTCGCATCGTTTCGGGATGCTCAGCCACAGATCCCACAGCGCCGCTCCAATGGACTCGCCTAGTCTGCGGTATCGAGGGAGATCGCAGAGTCCCACGGGTCATCGGTCTCTCTCACCTCCGGACCAAAGATCCATCCTTTGCGGACCCGGATATATAGCAACGAGGTTTGACACACATATTTTCCTATAGACCGTTATATACACCCGTTTATATTCCCGATTTACCTTGTCGAGATCTTAACCATACTTGCCGACACATTTCTATTACCCAATCGGAAAATGTACGTGCATGTGTAGGTGTACATCATCCTAACATTTCAATTCACTCTGACGGACGGAATAATAATTGAATGTGTAAGGTTTATTAATAGCAAAGTTTTAATTATTTTAAGATATTTTATTAAATTTTCGAGAAAAATTTTATTTCTATGTCGTTTAATGCATTAGAACGTCTCCAGAAACGTGGAGAATATAGACTATCAGTATTACATTTTGGAAAATAATTTATTGACATCACAATCATATTTTATATGCAATATATTAGTTTCATGAAATGCACAGTCAATTTTAATTTTGTTCGAATTTTTATTAAAGAGAATGAAAGGATTGCTAAAAATTAAAGTTCAAAAGTTTGCAAAGATTATGGTGTTATTATGCTTTTTCTTTACCAATATAACTCGATACTCAAAATAGTGTTAATTAATAATTCAACGGTTTTAGATTGGGATCGAGGTCCGCCACCGCAACACCCACTGGCTCGCCCAAAAAGCGTCAACTGCCTCAAATACCAGCCAACATGCACGCTGCCCTCAAAGAACGAGTTACTCAAGATCTTGAGGAAAAGGCGAGATTTATAAGACATCGAAGTCGACCAATCCACACGAATTATAGAAGCGGAATGGGAGGTAAAACCCTGATACTCTGATGAATATTTATACTTATTACTTTTTCGTAACAATTATAGAAATAACGAATATAACTAACAATTAATATAACAAGTATTAAATTAATGAATATTTTATATTTCTATTTATAAAGTTCTTTTACATTTGTCATACATAGAAAATTGTTGCAAACAAAAAATATTATTTATTGAGATTTTTTTCGGTTATTATTGAATATATTAGAATGTTTTGCGAAAAGGGATGCTGAATGGGCGTAAATTACTGTGCTTTAAAGATATCGATTATAAAATTCTTTTTTGAACAAAATATTGTTTTTTTATAGTAAAAATTGTAATTTTGGCGGCATATACTCTATTTGTACTTTCTAATATAGATGTTTCTATCACGTCGAATAAAAAAAAAGCGTTACACAAAGGACTATAGGCTTCGCTTGTTAAATCAGTATCGGTGAATGATCTTATTATTGAATCGCAATAACAATTATTGTCATAGAAAGATTTATAGTCTAAACGTTTACATCTTTTTATATTACAAATTTCAAATTTTAATGAATTAATTAAAAATTCAAATAATTCGTAATCAGTGTATTTGAACTGTACAGTTGACCAAAATTTGATTTCTATTGTTTTTTAAACATTACTACGAAAGAAGACGTGTTGAGGATTTGTTATTTTGTACAACCAAATTTGTTATTATATTTCTAAATTTTTAACAAAAAAGATATATATATATACATATATATATTACAGTAAAGTATAAATAATGAATTTGAATAATATTATATAAGCGCTGTATTGAATGTATTACAATAAATTTAAGGTATTATTACTTCATATCGTCCATATTAGCAGCGTAAAACGAATATTCGATGGGTTCAATCTTTAATCAAATGATTTTTTTGTTACTCTAATAACAATTGTTATTATATCATTATTAAATTTACCACTTCAATTAATACGTAGATAATTATCATCACAAAAATTCCACTGAAAAACTCGATAAAAATAACAATAATACAATAAGGTAGATGATAACGATTGGATTTTTGTACACTGCAGTATGGGAAAGGCGATTTAGTGGATTGTCGGACTCGGATTTGCCATCGATGGATCACGAGCCGCACTCGCTTTCGCACAGTCACGTCCACAGGTTGCACAGATCGCGGAGGGGTCACATAAGTCCTGAAAAGGATGTACTAGCCGACCCCGGTGACTCCGATATGGAAAGCATCGTATCGGTGACGAGCAGTGCCTTTAGCACGCAATCCGAAAGGCCGCGTGGCTCCAGAGGATTGATGTGAGTATCCGTTTGTTCGCGTATCACATACCTTAAATTCACCATTATATATATATATATATATATATATATATATATAAATTACGCATATCGATTGATCATTGTATACAGGACTTACATTTAATTTAAAGTATAAACGGAGTAAATAGCTCACAAGATAAAATATTTTATTTTACAATTCTCTCTGACTTATAACGTAATTGTCTTTTACAATTATTACTCTTGAAATTTTACCATTACAATAACGATGAATTTCTACAATAACTTTTGTATGTATAACTGAAAATCCTACAACTTGAGCTCTTCACTCCAAAATAATAATCCCTATGTTAAATGGACATTGCGAAATGGTTTGCGTCCTTAGATTTAGACGACATAGTTAGATATATATAGTTAGATCGCGCCCTGCTTGCTTCTATTTGCTTCCTTCTCACCCTATCAAACGACTATAGACAATCCCTCTCTCTCTTTCTCTCGGAATAATAATTGAATGTGTAAGGTTTATTAATAGCAAAGTTTTAATTATTTTAAGATATTTTATTAAATTTTCGAGAAAAATTTTATTTTCTATGTCGTTTAATGCATTAGAACGTCTCCAGAAACGTGGAGAATATAGACTATCAGTATTACATTTTGGAAAATAATTTATTGACATCACAATCATATTTTATATGCAATATATTAGTTTCATGAAATGCACAGTCAATTTTAATTTTGTTCGAATTTTTATTAAAGAGAATGAAAGGATTGCTAAAAATTAAAGTTCAAAAGTTTGCAAAGATTATGGTGTTATTATGCTTTTTCTTTACCAATATAACTCGATACTCAAAATAGTGTTAATTAATAATTCAACGGTTTTAGATTGGGATCGAGGTCCGCCACCGCAACACCCACTGGCTCGCCCAAAAAGCGTCAACTGCCTCAAATACCAGCCAACATGCACGCTGCCCTCAAAGAACGAGTTACTCAAGATCTTGAGGAAAAGGCGAGATTTATAAGACATCGAAGTCGACCAATCCACACGAATTATAGAAGCGGAATGGGAGGTAAAACCCTGATACTCTGATGAATATTTATACTTATTACTTTTTCGTAACAATTATAGAAATAACGAATATAACTAACAATTAATATAACAAGTATTAAATTAATGAATATTTTATATTTCTATTTATAAAGTTCTTTTACATTTGTCATACATAGAAAATTGTTGCAAACAAAAATATTATTTATTGAGATTTTTTTCGGTTATTATTGAATATATTAGAATGTTTTGCGAAAAGGGATGCTGAATGGGCGTAAATTACTGTGCTTTAAAGATATCGATTATAAAATTCTTTTTTGAACAAAATATTGTTTTTTTATAGTAAAAATTGTAATTTTGGCGGCATATACTCTATTTGTACTTTCTAATATAGATGTTTCTATCACGTCGAATAAAAAAAAAGCGTTACACAAAGGACTATAGGCTTCGCTTGTTAAATCAGTATCGGTGAATGATCTTATTATTGAATCGCAATAACAATTATTGTCATAGAAAGATTTATAGTCTAAACGTTTACATCTTTTTATATTACAAATTTCAAATTTTAATGAATTAATTAAAAATTCAAATAATTCGTAATCAGTGTATTTGAACTGTACAGTTGACCAAAATTTGATTTCTATTGTTTTTTAAACATTACTACGAAAGAAGACGTGTTGAGGATTTGTTATTTTGTACAACCAAATTTGTTATTATATTTCTAAATTTTTAACAAAAAAGATATATATATATATACATATATATATTACAGTAAAGTATAAATAATGAATTTGAATAATATTATATAAGCGCTGTATTGAATGTATTACAATAAATTTAAGGTATTATTACTTCATATCGTCCATATTAGCAGCGTAAAACGAATATTCGATGGGTTCAATCTTTAATCAAATGATTTTTTTGTTACTCTAATAACAATTGTTATTATATCATTATTAAATTTACCACTTCAATTAATACGTAGATAATTATCATCACAAAAATTCCACTGAAAAACTCGATAAAAATAACAATAATACAATAAGGTAGATGATAACGATTGGATTTTTGTACACTGCAGTATGGGAAAGGCGATTTAGTGGATTGTCGGACTCGGATTTGCCATCGATGGATCACGAGCCGCACTCGCTTTCGCACAGTCACGTCCACAGGTTGCACAGATCGCGGAGGGGTCACATAAGTCCTGAAAAGGATGTACTAGCCGACCCCGGTGACTCCGATATGGAAAGCATCGTATCGGTGACGAGCAGTGCCTTTAGCACGCAATCCGAAAGGCCGCGTGGCTCCAGAGGATTGATGTGAGTATCCGTTTGTTCGCGTATCACATACCTTAAATTCACCATTATATATATATATATATATATATATATATATATATAAATTACGCATATCGATTGATCATTGTATACAGGACTTACATTTAATTTAAAGTATAAACGGAGTAAATAGCTCACAAGATAAAATATTTTATTTTACAATTCTCTCTGACTTATAACGTAATTGTCTTTTACAATTATTACTCTTGAAATTTTTACCATTACAATAACGATGAATTTCTACAATAACTTTTGTATGTATAACTGAAAATCCTACAACTTGAGCTCTTCACTCCAAAATAATAATCCCTATGTTAAATGGACATTGCGAAATGGTTTGCGTCCTTAGATTTAGACGACATAGTTAGATATATATAGTTAGATCGCGCCCTGCTTGCTTCTATTTGCTTCCTTCTCACCCTATCAAACGACTATAGACAATCCCTCTCTCTCTTTCTCTCGCGACTGAGAACTCTTGAATTAGGTGTATCTATTAAACTAGAGATTAGACATTAGATTTAGTTGCACCTCCTATTGCACTGCGTCAATGTTCATTTAACGGCGATTTTGAGAAAGATAGAAACAAATACATCCATACAGCCAAAATAATAAGATATATATATATAAAAGAGCGTCCCATTCTGATTGATCATGGATCGATGCACAGTGTCGGTTGAACGGAGTACAAGTCGCGACGGGTTATTTTCTGTTATCCTCGTTACAAGAATATATGTACGTTATATACATATATACACACCTCACAGCAACTGCACAGCTTTGACTCAATGTATGTTAATTGTCACGACCGATCCGGGTATAGTCGTCAATACGTATATATGTACCCTAAAGAATAATGTTAAAAAACCGCGGGTTCGTTCGATCGACCTGAAACGACTAGAAGCACACCTTGTCAACTGGTGAATGCATTTGGCCGAGATAAGAATGGGGCCCCCTCTCTAACCCCTCACACTTGACTCAGTATAATCACATTTCACTTTAACCAACAATTGCTAAGACAATTAACATTTCAATACATATAATATATAGAATATATAATATAATGTAATGTGTAATTTGGTTGATTTTTACTGTGATATAATAATAACTATACAAATTTTAATAAGTAAAAAGAATATTAATAAATAAAGATAATTGATAATGCCAAATTTTGAGAATGGTAGATCTAATGATATAGAACGCTGTAATTAATTAGTAATAACTTATGATGAAGGAATGGCGGAACTGAATATGAAAAAAATTGTTTGCAGACCGACAGTTAAAAACGTATATATACCCGGTGTCGTATCCCCGATACCCGTACCCCCTAGGCGCGCTAGGCGCAAGCACCGACTTAGGGTAGCCTGCAGTGAATGTCATTGCCCGAGTAACAATCCCTGTAAGCCTAGGAGCAACTACCATCCCAAGAGCAAGCACAACTATCATCTTCCCTCGCACCACAATCCCCTCGTACGGAGCAAGTCCGCAGTCGTCCGCTCGCTCTGCAAGAGGATGCGCGCTCCATTCACGCGATCCCACACTGTCGACGAGACCGTCCTACGATACTACAGTCCCGAAACGAGCGAGTACACCGTCACCGAGGACTACCTCCTTAAACCGGAGAGCCTCACTATCTCCCGGCATCCTCGGGCCCGTAACAACCGGATACCCGAGATCTACGTCGAAGACTGTCTGAGCGTCAACTTCAACCAACGACTGATCGACAAGTTCCGGGCGGTGAACCGTCGCTACCCCGACATGACCATCGCCGCGTCTACCGGCAACTCCCACCGGAGATCCCGAAGCTGGCAGGATCGAACGTCTCGTAGCCTCGACGCTTCGAGGTCACGAGTGGGCAATCCGTTTTGCAACTGGAGAAGTTCGCGACTCGCTGATCACCCGAGCACCCAGAGCATGCGTAGATCCCTCCTATCCTCCAAAGCGCGAAGCTTCGATTACGATGTCGCCTGGCAGAACGACCATGCCACCGCGATCGGGAGACGAAACCAATATCCCGAGGGACTCTTCTCACGTAGGAGTCGGAGCTTCGAGCACGAGAGCGTGTCTGGAAACATTTTCAGCGACGACAGCCTCCAAACCGCGAGGGAAAAGATTAAGAAGAATATGGCCCTCACCGACGAGGGATACGGCGACAAGATACCGGCTCTCGGGGATCGGAGCAAATCTTACTACGACTCGAACGGCGATGCGAAAGTCGTTCGCGATCTCAAAAAGAGGAGAGCGAGAATGAAAGACTTGCGGATCGTTCTCGACGACGAGGACGAGGAGATCGATAGCGCCATTCGATCCAAGGACGATCCGTACCTGCACCTAGCGCCTCCTATAATGTACGGCTACGACTCGGAGGTGAGCTGCGGCGAGACTGAGATTTACCTGCCCACCGAGTACGACGACTCTCGGGACACCGGTAAGCGGAAATACAACGAGTTCCTCAGCCACGAGAGGTGGCTTAAATCCCCCGATAAGAGAACCAAGGCTGCCGGGCTTGACAACGACGGCTACGATGCCGACGCGAACGAGCACGTATACTGTAGTATCGATGAGCTGGGTGTCAGACAGTCCTCACAGTACCATCCGGCTTTCGACTACAAAACCGAAATCGCTCAACTCTCGAGGTGGCGGACATCCTCGCTCGGTCGCGAGGACCCCAACTCGACACGCCGGGGATCCCGACGACGTAGCAAGAGCAACGACTCCTACCTCAACTCCACCGAGTATGCGGTCTACGATAACTGGAATGTTCACAAGGACGCTCAAGATACCCGGGACCGGTACTATAACGAGTATGACGACTATAATCAACGACAATCGGTTAGATACCAGGACGAGTACGCGATTGAGGACTCGCGCTCGTTCGAACGGGGTGACAGTCGCGAGGCGAGGATTGCGACGGAGCCCTACTATGAAAACGTGCCTTACCCAAGGAGCAGTTTCTCGACTGACTTGCTTGAGTTCCCCGATTACGGGATGTCATCGATGCCTCGGGCTGAATCAACTCCTATCCTCTACTCGGATGAGGAGTACGGATTTACGAAGCCTGACGATCGATCGCGTAGAAATTTGCAACGTCGAAGGCGCAATACCAGTTGCCCGGAAAGCCGCGAGATCGGGCGATTCGCCGCCGAGTATCGCCGTGGATATGACCAGGATCGTACGAGCCAGATCCTTCATTCGGACGAAGATCCTTTATTCGGGTCAATGGAGACAGTGATCGATCGCGGCTACGACCTGCCATCCCCGGGGTTTTACACCCGATCGTACCGTCCGCATAATTTGGAGCAGCTGATGCCAACGATGGGCACGAGACACCGAAGCCGCAGAAAAAGCAGCTGTCCCGATTGCCAGGAGGAAATGCTGCAGATGGAACGCGCAAGACAGCAGCGCAGGTACTACGAGAGGCGCAATACCAGCTACCCGGAGACACGTCCGAGTCGAGTACAGCAACCGGGTAGCAACATCAAGAGGAATGTGGCCATCAGCGACACCCTCGAGTACTACGAGTACTCGATGGAGAGTGAGAGCCAGTGCAGCGAAAACTGCGGATTTGGCCCGTGCGATCCACGTAGGCCCTATGAGCGAGCACCCCGCCCTGGTAACGCTAATTCAAATCTGTTTGATTCCCAAACCGCTACTTCCGACACTGCTAAAAACCCGCGGACCACTACCACCACCACCACCAATAATACCACTTACGACGACCATCATCATAACAACCACCACCACCACCACTACCACCACTACCACCACCATCGCGATAATCCAATACCACCACCACCATCACCACCACCACCACCGTCAATGGCCCACCTGACGAAAATGCAACTGCGCCCCGCAACTGCGAAAACGTACGGCGATTACGATAACGTCGACGATTGCGACCCGTCGCGTCGACGATTGTCGCGGAAACAAATGGATGACGATGAACTACATCGTCCATTGCGACACGACGACGACCGATCCAATAATCGACGCTCGTCCTCTATGCCCGAATGCAGTGACTACGCGAGCCAGAGCAGCTCATATGAGAAGCCAAGCAGGTTTCCCATCGACGATAACGATCGACGCAATGGAAGCATCAAAAGGGGACAATTCACCCGGAGCTTCAGCAATACCGACGCACCAACCGACGACAAAGTTGGTCAGTACATACTTTGTTACCTTTCTCTATCGTTTATATCGTTTATACTTCATTATTTTACGTCAAATGTAAGAAACTGTTATTATTTCCGATATTTCAGTTCATTTCAATTTATCTCTCACTCGTATGCGGTATTAAATTTAAATATTTTTAATATAATATTTAAGTGCCATACCTGATTATTACTGGCCGAGCAAATACCCAAATACGCAGCCATTGGATAACCTAATGATTTTTCAATCAACAACGTTTAAAACTCTAGTTTTAAAAATTTTGCAACAAAAAATTAAAAGCAAATTTAATATCTTTGTATCTGGGTTTAGATATACAGTATTCAATATTTTTTTGTAAATGCAATATCGGTCGGTGTGCTAACCAGGTGTGCCACCTTATTTTCAATTCCATTTTTCATTTCACATAAACTCCCTGAAATCAATGACATATAGTTGTAAATATTAGTGTATAAAAATAATAATTGTGTTTAACAAAAATTATACAACTCAAAGTATATACAAAACTGAATATTCCACTAATTTGATGAAATTTTCAAAAATCTCTTAACATTACAATGTTTTTCAATCGTTTTTATTTTACACTTGACATTTTGGCCGACCGCAAAACAAAAAAAACCAAGATATGTATTTTACAGTTAATAATTGGATATATCTTAATGATTCGTATGTATATAAATATACCCGAGTGAAAATACTTATATTTATTAATTATTACGATTAAACTCGTCTCATATAAGAAAAAAGAAAAAACTTTTATAAGTTTCATAATAAAGAACAAGAGTTTAGATAGTATACTCTCTCATCAAGTATACGCATATATAGGTTATAGATAAACCGTATCATAGGATAAAAAAATTAATGTTATATATACCTACATTTATATAATAATATTCATTGATATACGCATATAGAATGTTGTTGTGAGTAACGAGATATATGTATTACTAATTAACACAATGTACAGACGGTAGCCTGAGCGATACGGCGGTTGGTTTGCATGTTGATGAAAATGCGAGGCGGGGTCGTAAAAGTTCGCCAAGCAGCAAAAGCGGGAGTGGCAGCAGTAGCGGTGGAGGAAGCGCTGTACAATATCAGCCGGGTATGGGAAAGAAGAGTAATAGTACCAGTCAACTTTCGGCGACAGGTAACAAACTCATATTGAAATTTATGTACATCATTAATGATTTTCAAAGTATCTTAATATATATATATTATGCGTTACTATATATCTGGTTATATATATAGCAATTTATTAGGTATTACTGATAAATTTTTCTATATTTGTGGAACAACTCAGGAATTGTTCTCGATTAACCTATCGTACGCTAAAAGAGAGATCTTAAAGAACTCACGAATGCCCGATAAATGAAGAGAGATGAATAAAAGTAATACATTAAGTGTATTTTGTCACCGCCGATGGACAACGCGTTAACGCAGAATCCGATCCCTATCAAAAAAGTTCAGTTGCTAATCCTCGTGATGTTTTCGGAGTTTTGCAAAAATACTTTATTTTTTAATCATGAATTTAATCGTTTGCTATAAATTTTTAACATTAATATTAATATGTATATAATGATACTGTTGTGAAAAATAGTTTGATACTTTGCTCGAAGTGCGCTCGAGATTCGCACAAGCGAAACGAGTGAAAACATCAAGCAAGGTAATAAAACACTTCCCACAACACTTTCATGTGAAATTATATAGCATTAGAACCTCAAAAACTAAAATGAAATTGAGATTTTAAGGTAAAATGCTACAAAAATTATTACGGGTTATGCGAAACATTTCCAATATGCTTTATATAATTGGTCTAACACTTCGTGCACTATGGTCGGTGGAAGTCCTGGAGTCGTTCTAAATATACAAAGATAAAGAGAGAAAAAGTAATAAATGGCGTTTCGACCAAGGCTCTATAACTTGGTCTGATGAATAAGGAACTAAATGTCTTTCTTAGACGCCTGTCGCAGATGGAAAGCGACGTCAAGTGCATGTTCCGTGGCTATACTTAAGCCTTACATTTAACTGTTTCTCTAGCGAGTAGAGAGAGAGAGCAGTCGAATCCCCCTGGCGGTGGGACTTCCACCAACCAAACTAACCCGTAATAATCTATCTTATTGTATTTCTTATTTTAACCATTTTGACTATAAAAAAAGTTGATATGATAATTTTCACGTTCAATTTTACGTTTAATTTCACATGTTAAAGAATAAAGTATAAATAAAAATTGGAAGTTTGTTTTAGCTGTATGTAAGGCCAGTGTTACTTAGGTTAGGCTTAGTGTAATACGCGTTCCTTAATTTTACTAAAAATTCGAAAAAACCACATGTAACTTCACCTTGACTTTTTAGATAGGGATTAAAAAACGCGCTAACTTAGAATCCGGTTCGAAAATGCATTAACTCAAAACTAAGATATGAGAAAATAATTAAAAAAACAATGTATTTTAACATTGCAATAGTAAGTACCATCATTAAAATGATATGTACCAAATTTAATTTTTCATTTAAGCGTATTTATTAATATAAAGAAAACGTTAAAAAAGTTTGACAGTGGTTCTCATCTTAATTCACAACAAAAATATTTATCGCCTGAATTAACCTGTTTTATAACCAGGTTCCGAATTAACACGTTTTTCAACCGGATTCTGAGTTATAAGGTTTTTATTTGGATGCAACGATTTTATAAGAAATTGTTACAAATTTTTCTGATTCAGTAGTATTTTTTTTTAATTTTTGTTTTATAAATTTGATAAATGTTTGCTGATAGAAGTAAAAAGAATATTTTTGAGTTTTGTTAATAATAAGTAATTTACGAGTATTATTTTGAAGCTGAAAAAGTATATAATATAAAAAATATTTATTGACTTATTTAAAGTTGGTCGTGGAGTGCGTAGTAATATGTCTCTTCGTTAACATTATAAGTAAATATTATAAACAAAAAAGTTATACTTGAAGGAAACTTTTTGGTTATAGATTTGAACAAATATATAAAAATTAATGTTTATAACATTTTTAGAAATGAATAAAAAGAAATGCTTTTGTGAGAATAAAAAAAAACATTATAAATTGGACATTACTTTTAAAATCAATTTATTACATATATCAAAAAAGAGAATTGTTCAACTTGTTAGGTTACCATTCAATTTATTTATTGACTGAGACTACTATTTGTATAATATAAGTAGAATCACAAGAACATTACCCTTCGATACGTCGGAATCCATGACTGGAAAGTTTCAAAGTGCAGGAGTTAAAGAAATTAATTGTTTGTAAATTTGTATAGAATAATATATAGAGAACTATGTACTTGAATTTTAATATAAAACATTAATTGTTGTAAAAACAGTACGTCTAAGTCGATTGATAACTTGAATGATAACAACATATTTGTCAATCCTTTAAATCTTGTTTTATGATCTGTAATACATTGATTTCTAATCTTCAATTTATAATATTTCTTTACCAGCCAAAACAATATTTTTTCGCTTTTCAAAGTGTATATAAATATATTTACTTTTTAAGTATAGGTTGAAAATTTCAACCAAAAAATATCCTTTTGTATATCTCTTTTTTAATGTCTACATAGAAAAAAATTTATACGGATATTCGTGAATTCTCTAAGTAACAAAGAATAGTCCCGCAGGTTTTATAATTAATTTTTTAATTATAAATTATAATTAAAGATAACAAATAAACACTGCTCAAAAAAGTCTTTTCGAATTTATATGTTCATAAGTAACGTTTAAAACTTAAACGTTCATTGGTTATTTGCAAAATATAAATTTAATTTTAAGCTTACAGATCAACATTACTTATCATATACAAAAATATATTTCAAGAGATTTATTAATAAAATTTATCAATCTTTATCAGTAATGCATTGCAGATTTATCTCGAGTTTTTGTAAATCTTTATCAATTACTTATACTATTTAGATGAGTTACATAAATTAATTACAGTTACATTAATTAAATAGCACATACATGTAAGAATTTGTAAATTAAACTTTTAAATTAACTGTATTGTAGAAAAAATACATCTCTTATTTCTTCTATACAAATCTCTGTTCTAAGCAAATTTTAATAATTTCTTAACGAAAACTTAGTGAGTACATTGTAAAATTAATTAATAGATCACTTTTTTTTGTAAAAAATAACGAGTGGACCTTTGTGTCTTACCTTTCGTTTGTAACTTTATAATATATCACACTTTTAGGCAAATGTAAAGTAGAAGTTCATCACAGTACAATCTTCTACATATATTAACCATTCACGACATTTTCAATTATTACGTTAATTGATAAACTGGATAATAGGTTTCAAACACATCTCTATACACGTTAACAATATAGCGATAAATTTATACAGTGGTCGGGGATGCAAAATTAAAGAGAAAGAAGAATTTTTAACTCTTTTGTATACTTAACTACATTTATATATATATAGGTATATAAACGCAATAATTCATCACCGTAAAAGAAACTGCACTCGCATTGATTAAAATCGTCGATACAAGGATCATATAATGAAAGTTTAAATTAAATAACGAGTTACGCGTTGAGTATAAAAAATAATAATTACACGAGCAATTCGCGTTAACCGCCTATACCGTGTCTGTTGCTGATACATGCGTGGGCGAGGAAGGGCGGAAGCGGCGTCTCGGTTTTGGAAAGAAGGGGAAGTCGTCGTTTACAGTTCACAGAAGCGAGGAGGTATTACCAGAGCAGCAACCTCAAACTGACGCCTCGAGCGGTCGAAGCGGAAGACAGCCGAGTTCGGCGAGCAGCGATGGCGAAGGCGAGGGTAGCGGTGATGGGGGAAGGTCCGAATCAACCTCATTTCCCTCACGATTATAACAATTATTATCACTCGTTTCAACGAGTGATTAACAAATTTACTTTATTCGAATGGATTTTATATTTAATTTTCGAATACGCTGATCACACGTAATATCGAGTTTAAAATTTATTTTTATTTCAAATAAAATAATCGATGAGTTATTCGTAAACTAATAATTTATTACACATATAATTTTTATAAAATCTAATAATTTACTATACGATATTTTTTTTCACTAAATTACATAGTCGTCAAATATATCTTATTTTTTTTAATGTATATATAACGTTCACTTAAACTTGGAATAATCTGTTTGAATTTGGTAAATTTGTTTTCGATGTTATTTCCTTACCACTTTCCGTGAATCAAGTTTCTCGCGCTCGATATTCTCTAGGCTCGTTTGAGCGAAGATACATGCATATATATTGGGAGATACGAATTAGCATTGTACACCTTGTTTCGCAATTGGGAACAATTTTGTTTCATTGAACATGGTCCTGGTAAGATATTCGCCGTGTAAACGTGTATCGTTCACGATTTACAAATCATTAAATACATTTCACGGAAATGAGAATATCTTCGTAAAAATTAATATTATCATTTGCTGAATTTTAGAATAGGTTTATAGCACAGACACACGTTTACATACGAACACGTAAGGCTCGATTAATAATTAGCACATTATTTATTTTTTTTGTTTTTGAAAAAATTATGAAAAATTGGCTTGAAAATAAAAAATAGCCTTCGTCGACTAATTGTGGGTACTACGCACCGTCAGGATCGTGACAAGAAGAACAAGAACAACCGACAGATCACAGTAACATATTCAGACACACATGGAACATTTTTTTTATTTATTTCGACAATTTATATTTTTGCCCAAATATTGCTAAACCATATACGTCCTAATGATAATGCAGTTATTAGTATAGTTAAATTAATTTTAAGTATGCAAAATTATTATTAATTAGTTACGTTTTATCGAACGATGTGATGTCGAACCGAAATAATTACATCGACATTTACAGGGTCAAAGTTTACGAAGAGAATTTTCAGATTTGATAATATAGCCGAATCCGCTAGCTTTTATCAAAATCTAGAAGAATATCTCTACAATTTCGATAAAATAGTAAACCATTTATATAACCATTGTAAAGTTTGAAACTGTCAATGTCGATAAGCATTTCAATTTGGCGCAATTTAATAAGTTAATTTAATAAATTTTTTCAAATTTTAAGATTATTTTTAATCCAACGATATAATGATATAGTTTCCTATCAAATCTACAGAAATTAAAACATTTTAATAATTTAAATAAATCTTGCAAAAAACTCGAATTTTTTTTACTAAAAAAATAAAATACGATTTAAATCTAATTATAGTTTACCAATCAGCGCTTAACTGGTTAATCCATCACGAAAAACAAAAACCACTACTTATTTATAATAATATTCGTAGTTAAAATTGATTTTAATAGTAATACCTGCTTTATCGCCTCAAAATCGATTTAATTTTACCTGCCTTCAGAGAACAGAACTACTTGAATATATTAAATTAGTCACTTTAGAAGCTGAATATACAAGATATTTAGAAAGTTAATTGACTAATTACGCCTCGAGTAGTATCGTGGCCTATTAATTTTGGAATATTTTATAGTATTTACACAATTTAAGCATGGAAAATATATATATCTTATTGAAGATAAACAGGTGAGAGTGTGCGTCGGCTAGTTTTTTCAAGTCGATTTGCTTGTATTTTAGTAAACGTACTTTATTACATATATTATTTTGCAAATAACAATATTACTCATTATATTTATTCGATCATTTGAATAATATTATATTTGTCGTAAAAATAATTATTTCAAACGTCTTATTATTCAATTGGTTAAATAGGGAGAGAAATTTATTACGAAAATTATCATTTAACTCGTGGTAATCGTGGGATATGTCTTATTTAAATATTTGATGTAATTTTTTTATTCGTGTCTTTAAATTAATATTCGGGATGTTACCAAAAATTATTATAATTATAATACTTGGGATATTAACAAAAATTATAATTATTTATACAGGTAGCACAAATTTTGTTATTACTACTTGATTATATATTTTGATTGAATTCTTAGTCGTTAAACTCAGTCGTATTAGTTTTTGCTTATTTTTTGTCAAAATTGGCGTTAAAATTAAATTTTGTGCAAAAAAATATATCCAATAAATAATAGTTTGACAACATTTTTTATTTTTATGTGCCGGGATATAGTTTCAGTATTTGAAAGATATATTTGTAATTTTTGTATATACAAGGTTTACGAACTTAAATCTAAATGTTACAAAATAAATTGATTTATTTTAAGACACGATTTTTACAATATTATAAACCCTATGCCATTAGGTTAATAATTCGCTTTCAATTTTTTGGACGGGTCAATTTTAATTTTACTTATCTTGAGGGAGTGCTACTCAACTCTTGTCCTTTCTACCTTATCGTCGTAAAATGTGACATAAAATTTAACATAACTGAAAAAGAGCAGTAATTAATAAAACTTCTATGAATTCGTTGCTTTTCGTATATTAAAATTTTAGTACGTATATTATTAACAAACAAAGAGCAATAAAGTATGAAAGTTTTATCAATTAGCACGTTGTTTTATAATTATGTCTATTAATACGGTATTTTGCATCAATAAATTGAGGAGGATAAAAATTCAGTAAAATACGCGACATTTCGCGATTACGAAACCTCATGATAAATTTCATTCTTCATTGATTTATAATTTTTCTAATACATTTCTCTCCGTGTATATTTATTAATTGACATAGTTGAGATCGACGAAAGTCGAGTATTACGTACATGTATATACCTATATAAATTTTTTTTACATTAGTTACATTAGATTTTAGTGTAGTGTTTAGAATTACTATTTAGCAAAAAGTAATAAAGATACAACATTATATATTATTGTATTATTATAGATTAGTGCTAATGATATAGAGCGCAATAGACGCTTATAATTTTATTTTTACAATTATATATCGTTATATATCATCTATTTAATTTTCTTTTTATTTTCGTTACTGCTAAACCAGCTGTAAATTGCAATAGGCAAAAAAAAATCCGTTTCGTTAAATACATATATTTTTACAAAAATTAATATATTAATATTCATTAATTGCAGTGATAAGTATGTATAATCGCAGTTTATCTATTGTTGAAAAAAAATGATATTCAGTTATATTTTCAGTAAATATTTATACGAATTATCATGGTTAAAGAGAAAAAATTAATACATTGATTTATCATTTTAAAATAATTGTATAAGTATTTATGAAAGTGTAATTGAAGTTTCGTTTTTCTTTTTCTTTTGACGTACAATTTAAGTCACGGTAAAGGATTTACAGATAAATAAATAGACCTTTTGAGATAATATGGAGAAGCAACGTTTTTCAAGTAGTGTAAATTAAAGAAAGTCATAAATTGCCTATATCTGTATATATTTTACAAGTACACGTGATTTAAATAAGTAAATAAAATGAAAGAAAAGCGAAAATGATAAGGATAAAAGAAACTTCCTCAACAGCCATGTCGATTATACGTTGAAGGAGCGGTAAAAGGAGCCATCGCCTGTATGTCCCGATTAGATGTATACGTAATGTTATTATGTTCCCATCGATATTCGACGATCTTCGAAGCATCGGTGTAACCCAAAACGATAATCCAAACTGAAATATATAAGTGTAAGAAAGGGGAAGGTGTGTATACTTATGAGAGAGTATGAAAAAAAGAGTAAAATAAATAAATAAATGGGGGATGGGGTAATCAAAGATATACATAATAATATATGCATCGAGATGTATATATGTGTATACATAAAATAATAAGTAAATCAACGAATCAATAAAGCGAGAGAGTGAGGTAGACCGGAAAAAATCGTAGTTAAGTTAGCCCGTGTTTTTTTCTTGTTTCTGTTCCTCGCAAACCGGTAATTACGAAAACGAGCAGAATGCGGCGTGGTAATCGGCTCGGGGTACATCAGTGGAAGCTCGACAACCGGGCGTAAGAGGAACAGTACGCCTAGCAGTATCCAACGTTCCCAAGAAGTAATGCCAAGCCATCAGCAGAGATTGGTAGCACCTAGTCCAAGTCGCATAGCTCAAACCTCTTGCGCTAGCGACACAGCGGGCAGTCTCAACTCGATTTCGAGCTCCGAGGGAAGCTCGTAAGTAGGACACACATACACCACTCGTACCACACTGGGAAAGCTAAGGGACATTTTATATATATATATATACACACACACACACACACATATATGCCTACCTACTTACCTATCTACCTTATCTTTTTCTTTTGTTATATACGACGATATTTATATACGTGTATACGATATATTCTATGCTGTGCGGCCTGCTATCGGTTCGAATATATATATTTTTTTATTCGCTTTCTACGTATTTCCACGTGACACCTGTGTGGCATCCTCGAATTTCTACTGTTTTTTTTTCTCGGGAGCTTAATTAATTAATTGTGTTTTTTTTTAATTTTAAAGATGTTTTAATTTTGTAAGGTGTAGACGGGCAAATAATGATTTTAAATGGACAATTTGTGTACCTACTTCAATTTTACTTCGTCGATCAGACAATTCTAGTACATAGCACAATATCAATGTTGATTTAACATGTACATTTTGATTCGATGTAATATTTTATTGTACTTTCTGAATTCTTTTTTAATTCTGTAAATCTCATGGTTCTACTAAGTTTATTATTTTAAAGAAATTTATCAAGTTTTATGCAGTTTACTATAAATTAAATTAAAATGACTACGTTTTAAATTAGTATAAAAGTTATCAGTTTTTTGCAGGAAAATTTACTACAATATTTCGAAAAATTTACCAGATATATATAGTAAACGTTAATAAACTTTTAGTAAATTTCCTTATGAAATATATCTTAAATTTTTCAACATTCCTTAATTTTATTTTATTTCACACTAAAAATATCTATTAAAAAATTATCTTTTTTTATTTCACGTTATAACCAATATTGAAAGAGAAAGAAAACGTATGAGAATTTCAAATAAAATATAAATGCAATAAATCTCCGTATATAGTTAATTTTTCATCAATTATGATATTGTCGATAAATTGCAAATTACACATTTTCTTTACTTTACCCAAAGTATTCGATCGGATCAAAGAGAAGAAAAATATATAAAATTGCGGTTTAATCGTTACCTACACTCGGCAAATATACGTGTCGTATATAAATGCATGTTATGAAATTTACGGTCAAGATGGAATGAAATATTTGAGATAGAACTGTAGGAAAATCTGACTTTGTGGAACTTGATACGGAATTCTCTACGAACAATATCCCAAATGAAATACGGAACTGTATATATCAATCGTATCGGTCAATTTTTTTTTTCAAAGCCGTTCAAACTTTCGGTCCGAAGCTGTTGTTTATTGCATTGAAATTTCGAAATGTTTTTTTTCTGCTTTATAGTATGTATTAGAAAGTTAGGGATACCAAAATACAAAAAATGCGAAAATTCTTATTTTAAACATTATTTTTTGTTACTTATCTTAATCAACATAAACATCGTATTAAACAACTACAAAAAAAAATGCTTTCTCACTTACATTTCATATTTTGGTGATGAAAATATATATACGTAACCACACACGTGTCACTATCATATATATATATATATTTATCCATATATATATATGTATACATGTCACTGTCTCTTGTATACCTTTACAAATTTCTCTGTCTTCTACTTCTCACTCTCTCACTTGTTCAAAGTTTATTACTGGGAATTTTTCTGTAAATGTATATCTATATTACATATATATCTTTAAGTGTGCATATTTTCAATCTATATATATATACAAAAACAAATTAAAATTACTTATTTGTCTATTTGTTACACTTACGTCTATAAACATTTATCGTGTACTGTTGATTAAAATTGTATTTTGTCATTTTTTTTGTACAAAAATATTAATAAAAAAAAAAGTTATTTATTTATATATTGTATACATTTAATTTGTTTTTGCTTAACAAATCTGCTCTTCTGTAAGGTTCCGTGATGCTGTCGATGGATGTCTCTTTTAGATATATATATATATATATAATATATGATCTGTAAATGTAACATACGTAATTGTGTGATTCATTTTGCAAAAGTACAAGAATAATAAGAAAAGGAATAAATGAATTTTTATTATATACATATGTCATATATATCGTTGACGGCGAAGAGTATATAGTGGATCTTGTATTGCGCCTATATATAAATTTTCGCCGATACATTAACATAGAATTATACATAAAAAAAAATCGGCAAATATTAATCAACGAACGGCTTATTTTCAATGTTGTATTATATAATAGTGTGTTTAGCATTAGAACAGCAATGTGTTGATGATAATAAAAAACATTTATATTCAACGTAATCTTGAAAAAAAATAGTAAGGTTTATAATTACAATGCTGCAACGTCGAGTTTCCTTCATTCTCTGCCAACAGTCTGAAACATTTTTCTTCCTTTTTTTGGGAAGGGGAGCATTGTAATTAAAACCAGTTTGTTCAACGTAGATAAGTTGTATCGCTAATTATGAAAGTTTTTTTTTAACAACGTGAGTCGTTATATTGAAATAATAAAATAATAATTATAATTATAATTAATAAAATATACATTATTATATGTATATATGGCCTGTACATATACCTTACTCCCCGCTTGTAAGCTTTATGATCTGAGTAAAAGCTATTTTTTACATATATACGCTTGTTTATTACCTTTTTTAGCACTTGTTTAATGCGACTTAATGAAAAAAAAAACAGACTTTTTATTGTATTGGGCATGAAATAATATATTATAAATACTGCATAATGGCACGCACCTATTCGCTTTTAATTATATTCGTATAGATCGTGAGAGACGTAAAGAAATAATTACATCGGTACACGAATTACCTTTTAAATTAAGTATTTATTTGTTTTTTTTTTAGTTAAAATCTGAAATATGTAAATACGTGTGTTTTTATACAATTAATCGGATATTAAAAGCTAATAAAAAGTTAAATGTCCCACGCTTAAAATATTTGAATTTTTAATTTAAAATAAAACAAATATATATAATATAAATTTTGGTCGAAAACTTGGGGTACGTTGATTATTATAATTTATCACTCGATGATAATTTGTTAATTCGATTAATTGCTCGAAAGTATTCTGGTCGATGAAATTACAACGTCTAATTTTCATAACAACAAATCTAATGAATAAATGAAGATAATTAAGTCACACTTAAAAGACTGACATATTATTTCTATACGTATAGTGCAACGTTCTTGCACATATTCGCAAAAATTGTTAAATTTTCTTTTTTCATTGTAATTAAAAAAATTTCAAACGCGGAATATTAAAATTTTTTGATTTACGCATACCCGGTGGGTTACCGACCGAGAAAAACAGATATTTATTATATTTTATACAAAAAAATATGCAATTTTATGTAAAACCCGAAAACAGAAACACTAGATCATTCAATTATAAGTAATTCCACAGAGTTCCAGGTCAGTACAACAAGGATACCCTTAAAAATTTCTGCACCGAAAATGTACGATTATTTGTGATTTTTCGGTGCAGAGATTTTTTAAGGTGTGATTCATTGTGTTAGTGTTGTATTGACTCGAAACTTTGTAGAATGACTTATTCTTTAATTACCTAGTGTTTCTGTATTCGGAATTTACGTGAAATTGCGTTTTTTTTTCAAATAAATGTAATAATTATTTTTTTTGCTCGGTTGGTAACCTACTGGGTATGCCACCCCCTTAATATTTTCAATCCATTGTATTAGCACATATTACATCCTTACAACGTATATAAAATAAAATCGCAACAGGTGCGTGCGGAATGCGTATGTTTTGCATGAAAAATAAAAATATAAACAGTAAATAATAATAGTGTGTAATAAATTCCATACTCTTTAAAAATTTTGTACTTTCTTTAATCAATCAGCTGTGCGTGTGTGTGCGTGTGCGTATGAATATTGGTTTATTCTATACTTCTATAACGAAACTCGCAAAAATGTTCGTATAATATCTATAAGAAAACAATATACATGTATTATAGATATATATTTTATAAAAAAGTGGAAAATAACTGAACAATGAAAGGGTAACATTTTTGCGAGTATATCTTATAAACTCTAACTCTCTAATTACTTACAAACTTAACACATTTGAATACACTATATATAAATATTAAAAAAAATATATAAATCTTATACTCATCAGTTCTTCTTGTCCTGAGAATGATAATACCGTATATATATAAAAATAATCAAATTCAGTTATTTATTTAGGTATGTTATATATAACCGTATGATTGTTCAAAAAAATTAAAAAAAAACATAACGTCTTCTCCTTTGTTATTCCTTTAAAATAAAAAATTTCGCCGAAGGCTTCATTTTTTCCTCGAGTAATTATATATATTATATGTGTGTGTTTTATCTCTCTATAAATATACCTTGTCAAACTAAATTATCTTACCATGTTTGATCATTTTTGTTGTCTATCACCTTTATATAAACTATACTTTCTATTATACCACGTCTTTCGCCTATTGTTAATTAAAAAAAAATAACAATAATTCTTATCTCTCAAGCCTGTAATTCGATCACTATTCTAAGAGAATATCGATGCTTGTGTATATCTCTCTCTCTCTATATCTCTATCTTTCTCTTTCTCTATCTATCTATCTATTTTTATTTTCATTTTGATTTTAATCCTCTTAATTATATGATTGACCCTGGTAGAAAATTTGGATGATACTGGATGTCTATATATATACACCTTAACCTGTAAAAAAATTTAAAAAAAATCGTTGTATTGATTTAACGTCTGGATCGCAGTAATATTTGACAAATGTACTTTGTGTATATCGTAGTCACAGTTACATTACTTAACGATGATTTAGCATTACGTAATGATATTTGTAAATGAATGAAATTGAATATTCGTCATGTATAAAAGAAAAAAAATTGTGTACAGAGTAAATACAATATAAATATTTGTATAAGTGCATTTGATCATCACCCTCGAGTTTCCACCAGGGGTATCGTATTTAAAAAAAAGTAACGGAGAAATTTATATAGATTATATTTCGTATGATGTATGTAATAGACTAATATTCGATTTTTCTAATTCCAAATGCACAAATACAGTTGGTCGCCGAGTCTACGTATGGCAGGCGAGACTGGCCAATTGAACGAATTCATCGAAGGCCTCGGGCCTGGACAATTGGTTGGCAGACAAGTATTAGGAGCACCATCGTTAGGTGACATACAATTATCGTTGAGCAATACCAAAGGTTATCTCGAAGTTGAAGTTGTCAGAGCTCGCGATCTTCAACCGAGGCCTGGTAGCAAAGTTTTACCAGGTATATTATTTATCATTTATTTTTGTACTCGCTACCCCGACACGTACTTTTTAACTTAATTAATTGTTCTATATATTTGTTTGACAGCTCCTTACGTCAAAGTATACCTTGTAAACGGTAAAAAATGTATTGAGAAAGCTAAAACGGCGACAGCGAGGAAAACACTGGAACCGTTTTATCAGCAGCCTCTAGCCTTTCGAGAAAACTTCCAAGGATGTATATTACAGGTAAATAATCGACAAAATAAATTTTTTTTGTGATGTAGGTTAAATTTATTTATCCATGGTTTAACAATAATAGTTACCGGAAAAAATTTCATTTTTTCTGATGTATTTTGACTGACTGTCATATATTGTTGTGTATTGCAATATGCGCGTAAGACTACTCTTTTATTTTGTACTGTTATTTTTTATTTTCGTCAAAACAAATAAACTTAACGGGATGTCGGACGCATGTTACAGGGATCTACACCTTTCAAAGTAAGAATTATATTGGGAATATTCAATTAAAAATCTAAAAAAAGTTCCTATGGATACTTTAAAACAAAACAGATAGCACGACGTTTTGATTTTTAAGAAAAAATTCATTTGTTAATAATAATTGAATAAACAATTACCGGTCGGTAGTTATTTGTCTAAAAAGGCATGAATTTTCAACGCAACAATCAGAAGTAAATTACAGATTTAAAAATTTTGAAAAAATTTGAGTATTCTGTTTAAAACATGCCTAAGAGAATGGCGTTCAGATTTTCTTCAAAAATTTATTCTTTTGTTTATAAAAAAAATATTGAAAATTACCATTTTTTGAGCCCGACATCCCCTTTTAAATATTAATATATAAAATACAGACATACAAAAGAAAGTATGAGGGGAAGAACTAGGACTAAAATTTAGAAAAAATAAGTATAATGATAAATAATTGATAATTTATTGTGCAACTATTTAATAGATTACTTATTCTTCAGACAATCTGTTTTGTTACTGAGCTTTATTGTACTTTATAATTATGACGATGAAATAATTTTTTAAATTGGTACAGATGAATCTAAATTTATTTTTAATTTGGGAAAAAAAATCATAAAAATAATAATGTACTAGAACTATCTTTATATATAACTTTATTTTCGTAGTCTCGATTGGTTGGAAAGTTTCCACGAGCTTCGATTTACGAATCTGACGAGAAATAATCTAATATTATTTAACGAATTATTGAACAAGATTACGCAGAGAGTACACTAAAAAAAGCAGAATAACTGTTGTGATGATTTAAATAAAGTAGACAAAGCTATTTCTTTCAAAGCAAATCAATTGTTGGTTTGGCCTATTAAACAATATTTACTTACCAGGAGAATGTCACATACATACAAAACACAGAGTTTTAGACTCTAATGCTCATGTTTACGATAGATATAAGCAAATAACGAAAAATCTCCCCAAAAAGCCCTTGATTTTGATCACTTATAACTCAAAAACAAATAGAGATAGATACTCAAACTTAAGTTCAGAAGAAAACTGAGATTAAGTAAATTGGTTTAAAAATAAGAAACTCAAATATTTGATTTGGTTGAAAGTAATGGAAAAATTAAAAGTGAAGACACTTTGGCCTAAAAAATCAGTAAAATTTTTAATTCAAAATAGTCATAAAAATATCGTTAAATACTTTTTTTCAAAACTTTCGATCAATTCCAGATATTTAAACTTGTTTTTTAAATTCAATCTACTCAATCTCAATTTTGTTCTGAACTTACAAGAAGAGCATTTCAAGTTCGGGAAACGGATCGTGCCCAGCTTGTAGGATACGTTTTCTAATATAAAAATATGTAGAAAGTCAGAGCCGCAGGCCCTAATAATCGTTTATTTTGTGCACATAAAAATTGTGCACATAAATATTGTACACATAAAAATTGTACACATAGATATTTTATACTTATTTTGATGTCCATAATATTTACGTGTACAATTTTAATGTGCACAATTTTAATGTGCACAATTTTTATGTGCACAAAATAAACGATTATTTTTATTAATTTAAATTATTTGTAAAATATTTGTGCACCGTGCGTAAAAGTAAAGTGCAGTATTTTTGTGCACAAACATTATGTGTTTTATTCTTGTGTGCAGAAACAGACCCCTGCCAAAAGAAAGTATGAGGGGAAGAACTAGGACTAAAATTTAGAAAAAATAAGTATAATGATAAATAATTGATAATTTATTGTGCAACTATTTAATAGATTACTTATTCTTCAGACAATCTGTTTTGTTACTGAGCTTTATTGTACTTTATGATTATGACGATGAAATAATTTTTTAAATTGGTACAGATGAATCTAAATTTATTTTTAATTTGGGAAAAAATCATAAAAATAATAATGTACTAGAACTATCTTTAGATATAACTTTATTTTCGTAGTCTTGATTGGTTGGAAAATTTCCACGAGCTTCGATTTACGAATCTGACGAGAAATAATCTAATATTTTTTAACGAATTATGAACAGAATTACACACAGAGTACATTAAAAAAAAAGCAGAATAACTGTTGTGATGATTTAATAAAGTAGACAATGCTATTTCTTTCAAAGCAAATTAATTGTTGGTTTGGCCTATTAAACAATATTTACTTACCAGGAGAATGTCACATACATACAAAACACAGAGTTTTAGACTCTAATGCTCATGTTTACGATAGATATAAGCAAATAACGAAAAATCTCCCCAAAAAAGCCCTTGACTTTAATCACTTATAATTTAAAAACAAATAGAGATAGATACTCAAACTTAAGTTCAGAAGAAAACTGAGATTAAGTAAATTGGTTTAAAAATAAGAAACTCAAATATTTTGATTTGGTTGAAAGTAATGGAAAAATTAAAAGTGAAGACACTTTGGCCTAAAAAATCAGTAAAATTTTTAATTCAAAATAGTCATAAAAATATCGTTAAATACTTTTTTTCAAAACTTTCGATCAATTCCAGATATTTAAACTTGTTTTTTAAATTCAATCTACTCAATCTCAATTTTGTTCTGAACTTACAAGAAGAGCATTTCAAGTTCGGGAAACGGATCGTGCCCAGCTTGTAGGATACGTTTTCTAATATAAAAATATGTAGAAAGTCAGAGCCGCAGGCCCTAACAATCGTTTTTTAAAAGTAATATGCTATTAAAGCTAAATTTCCAAGAAATAGAGACTATACTTTAAATGCTTGTAACTTCTAATCTATCAAATATTGGACATTTAAACCATTTACAAAATACGACCGAATTAAGAATTTGAAGAAATTTAGCTTAAAAATCAATAAAATTTGTAGTGCCCAATATTAATGAAAGTTTAATGAAAAGCTGCTAATGAAATGGAGCAAAGTCATAGCTGAATTAAGAATTGGAAGCAATTTTAAACAAAAATTAGGCAGTACAAATTTTTTAAGCTATTTTTTTTAAATTCTTAATTCGGCTATAACTTTGCTCCATTTCAACGGATTTGAGCGTCTTTTTTTAATTATATCTATTTTATCTCAGCTTTTCATTAAACTTTGGTTTGAATGTCAATATTTGATAGGTTAGAAGTTACAAGCATTTGAAGTGAAGTCTCCTTTTTTTGGAAATTTTGCTTTAACAGCGTATAACTTTTGAAAAAACGATTGTTAAAGTCTGCGGCTCTGGCTTTTTTCATATTTTTATATTATAAAACATATCCTACAAGCTGAGCACGATCCGTTTCCCAAACATATGATGTTCTCCTTGTTAGTTTGAGTATCTATCTCTATTTGTTTTTGAGTTATAAGTAATTAAAGTTGAAAGCTTTATTGGCGAAATTTTTGTTATTTTTATAGTAATAAACAAACATCTTAGACTATTGAATAATATTGAACGTAATACACAGAAACTAAAATATTATTTTATTTGGTAGTCATTTTAAAGAAATACAAAGATAATGTGGTTATTACATCTTTGAAAGGATGTCAAACTTGATGTTTTACCATCTGAGTCATTTACCGACTGCGAATTACTTTGTTTTATTTAAAATTTAAGGGGAAACCACGAGAACATTACTCTCTGTAATAATGTAAATTACAGTTCTGCAAAGTTTCAGGTTTCAATTGGTGAATATCAGTACAGGAGGGCAGTTCACAAACTACTCTAAACCTTTGCCGAATCCTAATCTACATCATTACTAAGGACAATCTTCTCGTGATTTTCCTTAAATTTTAATATAAAATACTAATTAAAACAAAACAGTATTTTTCATTCGATAAATGATTTTCGGATGCTAACGTATCATCTTTGACATCTCCTTAATTATGGAATTTTGCGAGATTTTTGGAGCACGTTTTAAAAATTTCTTCTTTTTGGATAGACATTGATAAAACTGTATTCTCCATCCAAAATGAGTAGTCAATTTTATGTTATTTAGAAGGTCTCCTTGAATTCAACTTAATCAGATCGATAGAAATTCGGTTTCGCCAGATTGTCTACCTATCGGGTTGTAAATGCCATATCAATGTCACATATCTATCGGTAATGTTTTCGTCAAAATCGAGAAGAGGTTGGCTCACGATTCCACGAAATCTTTAACATTTATTTGGAAACTCTCGTGTGGCCTACAATTGTATAAGTTACACGGATAATAATGATTAATTGAAAATGTGCCAAACTATCAGGATAAAAAACATTGTTACTCTGTAAATATAAATTTGTGAATTTTCACTAATGCAGTTTATTTAGGAAATTGGGTTTTCCTGGATATTGATTAACAAATGTTTGAGTAAAACCCAATTTCCTAAACTAAATTCGCATTTATAGAAATTTATCTTACTCTGACAGTCTGGAGTATAGTAATAAGAGTATAGTAATTTTTAAACAAACATTTATCTTTGTGTACTCTCTAAAAATAAATTATTGAAAATTACATTAATGTACTTAGTTAAAAAATATTTCACTAAATAAATAATTAGTCAATTATATATTTTTTTAATGAATTAGTGTATGTATATATTCACTAATTGCTACAGTGCATTCCTACTTATTGTTTAATGAGCACACATTAATAATTCAATTTAGTGATTATTAACTAAACACTATAGTCATCTTTACTCTTCACTTTTTCAATCAATGATTAACTAGTGGATATTCACAAATTAATTTTTAGAGAGTACAGATTATATACAAGCTCAGTGTATATAGAAAGTATATAGATTAAAATGTGTGAATGATCAATTTGCAGGTGACAGTGTGGGGCGACTACGGGCGTCTGGAAGGGAAAAAAGTGTTCATGGGCGTAGCCCAGATCATGCTGGACAATCTGAATCTGAACGAAATGGTGTTCGGCTGGTACAAACTATTCGGCACCACGTCCCTGGTCAGTGGGCCACCTTCTCTTGGCTTGTCTCGTCGATCGTCAGCGGCCTCCCTCGAGTCACTGAAATTCTGAAACGACTATTCACTTTTCTAGAACTAAAATCCAAACAATCTCTTTATATATACATATATGTACATACATTATTTCAATTGGACCTTTTAACAATATACATGTACCCACATATTTATATATATATATATTTACACATTTATGTATATACATATATATATAAATGAGTACAGCTATATTGCGAACGAGAGAAAATTTATATAGAAACAAAGATTAATGACGAACGTTTACAGAATCTATATCTCGAGGGGCCGCGATTAATCGTACATACGATATAAGAGAATTGTCGTTAAGTTAGCAACAACAACAACAACAACAACAACAACAAATATATAAATATACAGCGAGCACGAGAGATATTTACCTTCATAGATAACAAATTAAAAAGAACGAACAAACGATTAACGAAATAATTTTGAATAGAAAATTATTTAAAGAGAACGAAAGAAAAAAAAAAGAAACAATAACTAAAAATATGTAGAAAGAAAAATAACAAAGACAAAGAAATTTTGATATAAACACCACTAGCACATCACATGTATCATGTACGGCATAAAGAAATGACAAGCTACTAGTCTATGTGTCTTGACTAAGTATAGCGGTAGACGTAGAGCGGCGATCATGTTCCTGCAGAGCGCCAGATAGATTTAATTAGGTATGCACCGAGTTTCAAGGCATCGTTCGTAGATAGAAAATATATCCCTTGTACCTTTGTCATCTCACACCAAACCTCCATATATTACATCCCATTCATTTATATAATCCTCGAGGACTGATACCGGTATATATTTGCACATCTTGGATCGTAACTCACGATTCTTTTCTTTTTTTCTTGCTTCAATTTGTATATTGTACTTACTTACACGCATATTTTATACCTCGAGTCTGCTTTCACGTTGACCGAAAGAAATTTGGGTTACGATCCAAGTGACTTAAATATCTTCGATTTGTTCACAATAATTCTTCAATTTTTCTTTTCTATTGTGTCAATATATTTTATCTATTTTTTCGTGTTTTCTTGATTCAATCAATTTTATTAAATGATATATGGTCGATTTCCTTTTCGACTTAATGCACCATTATTCTTTATTTTAAATTTTTATACTATTATCGTATTCTTATGTCAAGCTTATCCATATATATATTTCTTCGTTTATTATTACGTTTTGTTCTTAAATTGTTTAATACAAATTCAAATATTTGAATATCTCAGCGTTTTGTACAATCCAATTTTTTCGCTTCTCACGCATATTTGGAAAAATTAATTATCAACAGGTAACAATAAGGTGTTAAAGAATATTTTAATACCAATACATATATATATATGTGGTATTCCACGTCAAGTGGTCCGGTCAATATTTTAAAATGCAACCATATTTTAGGTACAGACTGGAAATGTTTTTCAGAAAACAGAAAAAAATTTATAGTTATTGGAATCAATTTGTTCAAAAATTATTCTAAACTCAAAGCGTTAAATTTTTCAAGTTTTTTCAACATCAGCTGTGCTTACCTCTATTTAACTTAAAATCTATCAACTTTTATTCTATAACATTACATGTAACATTCGTTGCTAATTAAGTCTAGAATTTATCCTTCTTAGCTTAGAACTTTTAATCTCAAGATCAGTGTCTCATACAGTATAATGTTAATGTTGTACTTCAAAAAATTATAACTTCCCACAATTGATTTTTCCATCTAAAAGTCTAAAAAAAATAAAGCAATTCCTTTTAAACGGTCTGTAGTTTATTCGTGACCTTCAATTCTGTAAAAAGTTAAGATAATTTAAATAAACACAAAAAGATTTAAAAAATTAACATGGTAATTCTCATTTGAATTTCTAAAAAAAAGTTTGTGTTTCTTTAAAACGATGTTACACGTAATGTTATATAGAAAAGTTGATAGATTTTGTGAAAAATAGCGATAAACAAGCTAATGATGAAAAAACTTGAAAAATTTAACGTTTTGAGATTAGAATAACTTTTGAACAAATAAATTCCATTACCTAAAAATTTTTTTCTGTTTTCCGAAAAACATTTCCAGTCCGTACCTAAAATTTGGTGCATTTTAAAATTTTGATCGGAGCACTTGACGTGGAATGTGTCATATATATAACGTATATATATTTATTGTGAATAATTAATTTTTTTTTAAATGCTGGAAGGAATTTTTAAAAATACTGGTAAGGTCCTTGATTGTAGCCTCGTAATCTTTCTACTTCATTTTTTTTATTATATTTTGGTATTGCCAAGTTGATATTGTAATAACCAGTTTATAAGCACGGTATTTTGCCAAATAGAAAAGCTTTGTCACGAAACAGAAACAGATGGTTTATCACATTTGTCGTTGTAAAAAAATATCATTAATTTTACCTTCACTCGCACATTGTAAGTGATTTGTTTTTGTTTTTTTTTTATTTTCAATATAATTAACAGATATTTGATAAATATTTTCAATTTTGTCATTTTGTCAATTGAAAGAGAAAAATATCAAATTTTGAAAAATTAATTCAAATGTAAATATACCTATTTGCAAGCGAGCTTTTTTTTATATATACATAAAGTGACCCTGTATAATTGCATCAGTAGAATTCCTATTCCATTTTCATTCACGCACTCACATTCATTCATATATTAACACTTACTGCACCACGTAATAATCGTATATCTGCGTTTATATAATATAAACATGTATAAATATTTATTTTGTTGGTAATAGGACAAGGACGAAAATCGTTATATTTCCATTTTATATCGTATGTTTTTGTAAATACAATTTAACAATCGATTTTTTAAAATCTGTTTGAAGTTACTCAATAATTAAAAAAAAAAGAAAAGTTAATATTATGCGAATTTAACTTGATAAATTTTGCAATTTTTGGCCGTAGGCTCGAAACCCTGAAGTGTAAAAATTGACGTCACAATGTTTAAATTACAATCTTGAAGGTGAAAAAATCCGAGAATTACCCATTGTAACATTGTAAAACGTAAACTTTCTCTTCGATTCTTGAATTTTACACTTTAGTAATTTTTACTTTTAATATTCTCCTTTTACATTTCACTGTTTGTTAAAATATAATTTTTATATTTATCTAAAGTTTTTAAATTTTCTTTCTAAATTTATAATCTTTAAGAATGATTATTTACGTTTTCAAAATTAACGCTGAAAGTTAACTTTTTTAATAGCGTAATACTGACATTTTCCGCTCTTCCTAAAGTAAGATTTATACGTTTTTTTCAATCGTGTAAATCATATTTTGACCTTCTTAAAACGTATACATGTATAGTTACTTAATCTTTTCGAAAATTCAGAGTGTAAAGTTCCTAATTAACAGAAACCTGTACGGTCAATCTTCACACTTTCGAGTTTACAGTGTAAATATACATTTTATATTATATAAAGCAACTAATAATATAAGCGATATCCAAAAAAAAAAAATCGATAAATAAATGTCATTATTTTTATCCTTTTTTACAGGAGGTAAGTGCCGTGTGTGACGTTGTCGTGTTTCTCTCTCATATTTATTCCGTGTTTTTGCAAGCTTTTACAACTAACGTAAACACAAACACACACATATGTCATAATTTTCCATCGTAAATATATACATATTATTATTATTATTATATATATATTATATTATATTATCTTAAATATAAAGTATTTGCTAATAAGCGATGTACGAAAACAAAAAAAAATTTTAAGAAAATCAATCGATCGGCAAAGTTAAATTAAATTACGTTTTCTTTCTTCCTGTTCGATTGTTACAGTGAAACAAAGGCAACAACCGACTACACCGAAACGGACGAGCGACGATGGCAGCAATCTACTGCGTCGTCTACGTAAACGTGATGTGCTTAAACGAGAGAATGCACGCGAGGCTCAAAAACGTTGTTTTTTTTTCGTTTTGTATAGTGATAATCACGTGGATTTTAACGAAGAATGAAGAAGAAAAAAAAAAGAATTATACTACGACGAAGACAATGTATGATTCTTCGAACGAGCTATATATATATACGTATACATTATACTTCTGTACCCCGTGAGATACACGTATATATATATATATACACACACACACATATACATGTACACGCGATCACACGTACGCGTACACGGACACACATACGTAGTTTGTACGAAGCTAGGAAAAAAAAAATTGTGTCGAGAATAAGTTAGTGAATTTATATAGGCGACTATAAGAGGTAACGAAATAAGACAAAAAATATAAACTAATAAAATACCAAAAGAAAATAATGAGAACTAAACTGAAAATAAAATAATGAACTACGTAATAAAAAAAAAGAATCGCTAAAAAATCGTTGTATAGATGTATACACACTCACACACACACACACATACCATGTACACGTATACATACAAACGGAGACGCTATAATATTTGTATATAAGAATGGATATATATATATACATAAAAAAGTGAATAAGAAATACCAATGGTAAAAATAAATTTAATGGACGCCGTGCAAGGGCTTTCAAAGTTTAGGATGAAAAAAAAGAACAAATTAATAATAATAACACATACTCGTTTAATTTAAGGATGACTATATTATGTAAGACGAATATACGAATATGGGAATATCGATGATAAATAGTCGTTTATCAAAAAAAAAAAAAAACAACAACGTCGAATACTATATATATCTGTTTTCTTTTTCACTTTTTTTCTTCTTTTTTTTGTATACATGCAAATTATACATACAAAAACAAAAAATATACGATATAATCTTAATTGTAAATACGTTTTGCAAGTTTGATGGATGTGTGATTGAAATTGCTTAAGCTGCCAGATGTCGATCCGATATACACACAAATACATAAACAATTATTGTCCCACAAATTCGAATGTTAACCTGTATGATTTTTCGAAACACCTCTTTTAAACGACATATATATATATTTATAAATATATATTATATACGATCGAGTCTGTGATTTCATTGTTGGAAACGAATATTTACAAGTTCTTGATAATGTTGCGATCGTTTTGATTGAGAATTTGCATTGCGTTTATCGAAGGAAAAATTAAAAAAAAAAACAAATGTATTAACGAAGCGTTTTGTTATTATTTATATACGAAACGATTTTTCTATATGTGTATCGAATATTATTATTGTATCCGAGATTATACGAGGATTTCGTGCAACGCGTACATTTAAATATTTTAAAACGAATTTTATGTTTTTTTATAATTATTCTATAACTAACTCACCGAAATATATGATACGAATATTTCGATCGCTACATCGATTGCAAATTTTCAATCAAACGTTGCGCGTATACGCACGACTATAATTTCCCTTTTTTTGAAAAATGATACAAAGAATATATTACGTATGTATATTCGCCCGATCGATAATTATTTAACTTGTATACCGTGTTATTACGTGAATCAATCGAATTTGTGGCATAATTTCGTAAAGAAGGTGAAAGCGAAAGACAACAAGTGGACGAAACGATATCGAGAGCGTGTCGAGCCAAAAGTCGAAAAGTTACAATACAGTCGGTCTAAAAGAACGAGATTTTCTTTACTGATCTTTTCTTACGATATAAACGAAGGGGGCGCGCGGGGGGTAAACAAAAACCGAAGGAAATTAACGCAGGAAAGGGAAAGAATAAAACGAAGATTATTAAGTGAAGCTCTATTATTCAAGATTAAAATAAAAATAAAAAAAACAATATATGCCTTCCGCTAATGTAGTTTCGTGTAAATTTACAGTGAGGATGTGATGTGAGACACGGGAAAAAATATATATATATATATATATAAAAGTCACATGTACGTAAACGAGGAAAAAAAATCGTTAAACTATATAATACTTGATTTTGTACTATGCGCGATATCGAAGCATATTGTATACCGTTAATTTTCGTCGTCCAGGAGGAACGAGAGCGAGAGAGCGAGAGAGTGAGAGAGAGAGTAGAAAACGATGTTTCTATATTATACTTGTACGATATCACACACGAATTACGTTGGTGCAAACGCAAGAAAAATTTAATTTCCGTTTTCATCGAGAAAGGGGAATGGGAAAAAAGAAGAGGATGATTTTCGTAATTTCGTTCGTTCGAGTAATTGAATGTGTATCGTTATATACCCCCATATACAATAATTGACGCTATAACGAGATGCAGAAACGAATTGTTTTCCCGCGAGTAAACGAGGAAAAATGAATATTACGACTCGCACGATGTAAAGGATATACCAAAAACAAAGATAATGAACAAACAAACAAAAATCCAAAAAAAGGAAACAAAACAAAAAGATAATATATATATGTACCTGCCATCATTCGTATATTTATGATTATATAACAAAAAAAATGCATTATTGTACGTGGGATGGGTTCGATTGTATAATAATTATATACTCGTCATCTATAATTTATTTATATTATATATATATATATATACTTTTATTTTTATTTTGTATACTTTTTAAATTACTATCGATTATTATTACTTGTTGGCATCATCGTTTTTGCGCAACACCGAATTGTCACGTTTGATTTGTTATGATTTTGTTTATCTGTCATTGACGGCATAAAAAGAAAATACTTTAAACTGAAAATTCTCCACATTGTCGTTTATTTGTCTATGATATACATATGCAAAATGATATAACTGTCACCGTTTTTGCCCCGTCCGAAATACGCACATCTCCTTGATATATATACAAATGATTCTTTTTCACCTTATAATTGCACGGCACACGTACACGCATACTCATACACACACATATCCAAGATCGTAAAGAAAAATGTATAAGATTTTTTTTTAAAACGAAAGAATAAGATATATATATATATATAAAATTTATCACCAAGTCGAGATGTATAGGTTGTATTGCGTAATGCGCGCGTCCAGATTTATACGAAAACATTTTGGAACGTTCCAATATTAAAAAACTTTTTTTTTTTATAAAATTGACAATTAATTATCAAACAAAGCAATATTCAAATATAACCTTCTGCGTCTTGATAATGGAGGGAAATTTGAATACTTATAATTTAATATAATATTTTATTTTTATTACGTTATATATGAATTATTAAAACCACTTGAACACTTTCTTTCTAAATACGAATTAGAGAGTAATCCAATGTGTGGCAGAAATTTATAAAGTTTCTATAAAATTTTTATAAATTCACTTTGTAAAATTTTTATATATAGATTTCGTTCTATAATGCTAACTTTAAGATGAATCACTAAAATGTTTTTTATTACTTTATTATTTATCTAATAATAATAATTTTTCAATTTAATATTTATATTAATTAAATTACTTTAAAAAATGCTTAAAAGCATGTTATTTTATTTAAAAAAATCTATATATATATTTATATTTCTATTGTAAAGGCCAATTTCTTTAAACACATTGTATATAAAAAAGCAACACATGATAATATTTAACATTTCTACACAAATCTATATCAAAATTTTACAATATGATGTTATAAAAATTTTATATAATCTTTACAAATTTTTTTCACGGGGATTACTAAAAAAATAGTGATAATTCGTTGACTATCACAAAATAGTAAATAATTATTAATACAATTAGTCAATATTTACTATTTCAATACTGAGTATATTCACTAATTTGGTGACACTTTTATCGACTTACTACTATTACACAATTCGAGAATTGACGACAGTAATTATATAACATTTATTAGTCACAATAGTCTACGCAATTATAAATCAATTTATTGATTTATTATTTATTCAAAATACTGCGCGTAGAAAGGACGTTTTTAATTTTAAATACGGGTTAGATATGTAAACAATTTTAATTTCGGAATGTTCCATTATTTCCATCATTTATATATACATCTTTTGGGACACGCGTTCGTTTGCGCGCACGCATTACGGAACGCGACCGCAATAACCATAACAACGTTCGAATAAATCTTAAAAATATTTATAGTAACGAAAAGGAACAAATAAAGACAGGCACACACACACACACTCGCACACACTCACACGTTATATGTAAAAGTTCATGGACTGAGAAGAACAACGTTAAATCCAACGTTCTTTAAACCCACGAAAATAACATATACAGAAAAGTTTCGATACATAAATTTTATTTCACTGGAAAAAATAAACATAAACAACATGGATTTTCTCCGTATATATACAATGATACCTTGTACGATTGTACATATATTACATTTTATTGTACATAAAAAATATTAATTCTTAACAAGTATTTTCTAACAAAATTGTTTTTTTTACGCCACTCGATTATTACATATATATATATTGTACGTCCTAATAATGTGCACGAACGTTATTATTTGGCGTGATCAAGAGAATTTCCAATCGTCGACACAACAGAGAATCGTTATATTATAAAACGATAAATATATAATACGAACAAACGAATTTCTGCCAAAGTTCCTTGTATACAGTCTGCTGCGAAATACATGCTTGTGCACCGCAATCGTTTTCCACGCAATTTCGGTATCAAAATTTAAACGAAATTTAAACAAAAAAATATCTTTTTTTTACGATTTGATTACTCTTATCCAACAATGTAGAATCCTTAATTTCAATTTCATTAAAACGGTCAGCATTAAAATTTGACCTACAGTGCCGTCCATATAAGTTTAGGATCATTTGAAAATTTTCTATTTAAATGTATATATTTTATTTGATATTTAACAATCAAATACATTCAAAGAAAATATTATAGAATAATTAAAAAAAAAACAAAATACAGGTATTTCCTTGATTTTTAATCTGATATCACTCAGAATTACCTGAATCAATTTACGAAAAAAATGAAACTGATTAAACAATACTTTTCTATTTTAGAAAAAAAATTTACAGTATTTTAAAAGGGAGGATCTTTTAAATTCAGTTCAAAAATCGTCCCATCAGCTACATATTTTTTTAATAATTAATGCTATAGTAATTTTGAGTAATATCAGATGAAAGATAAAGAAATATCCTGTATTAAGCTATTTTTGAAATTATTTTACAATATTTCCTTCGAAAGTTGTAGATCGTTAAACATTATAAATAAAATACATTTTACAAATAATCCACAAATTGAACAATAATCCTAAACTTATAGACGGTACTATAATTATTACAAAAAAAAGTCTCACGTACAACCACCGATTATTATCATTCATACACTTATTTCTCAAAAATATAAAAATTATTCAATCTACTTCCACACGAGATGAAAATAAAAAAATATTCAAAAAAATAATCCTAACGAAGTAATAAGTAGGTAAGATCAAATCCACACACATACACACAAATACAGTTTTTACAATCACCAATTCAGTAAATTATATGCGAACAAAAGGAGAACAAATCTATAATATAAAATCGCGCTATCGTATACATAATACATAATATAATAGTGACCATATCTCGTAACTCGCTAACTAGGATCGACTAAACGAAGAGGCTTTTTTTACACTCGAGAAAAGACGACGGTTATGTGTATAAATATATGATAAACAGTATAATTAATCCATAAACTAAAAAAAAAAAGATGAATCACAACAATATAATGGAAAATCCACGCGACGACGGCAAATGAAGGAAAATTAAATGGGACGAGGGAAATTTTAACTAATAAGCAGAAACATGTATAATTAAACGCGAGACTTTAACGTGTAAGATGATTTGTAATTAAAAAAAAAAAAAGAAAATCCGAAAAAAAAGACATTGACGACGAATCACACGCTAATGATCAACCCGATAATTTTTGCAATATGTATATACATACACATACTTTATCTTCTCACGATGTAAACGAATGAAATCACGATGAAGGAGAATAACCCGATATAAATTACATCATCGCACTCTCGTCACGTAAAATCTATAATAAATATAAAAAAAAATTCGTAATGTATAGGAGAAACATTTGCAAAAATCTTCATTTTTATACTTTCGAAAAATTATGCGTATATAAATACATACACGATATATGAGAAAGGAATAAATACGGTATATAAATAAAAACAACTTGGACAGCGTGTAATACGAGCATCGTTATATAAAAATATAGATAAACCGAGCAAAAAGAAAAAAAAAGAGGGATAAACAAATTTTTTCAAAATATTTTCTCAAATACCGAAAGAAGTGAAAAAATTAAATTTTTATCGTATAGTCATTTATATATCTATATACATTGTAATACTTGAATACACGCGCAATCATAACGTGAACAACAATTCGTATTCTTCAATTTATCATTCGTACATACATAAATAAAACAAAGTAGGAGATGAATAAAAATCCGCGAAGCACATCTATCACACATACATACATAAAAACTAAAAAGCGGGTGTAAAATACGCGCAAAGTATAAATGTATATTTAAAATAATATGGAAAAACGCAAAATAAGGTAAATAAAAAATAAAACGTATAACTACATGGTGTAAATGGTCAAATAATTATATAAACATATACGAGACGATATACGCTGTATTAAGAATAATGGATAAAAAAAATAAAATAAATTAAAAAACATGAATCGTAAGCACACATTCAGATTGATATAATTGATCCGCCAATCAATCAAGCACCGTTCGTAGAGAAATACAAATGAATTAAAAATAATTATGTAAGGGAAACAACGTGAGAAAATATATAATATACATTATACATGTAAAAAAAGAATTCTATGGCGCGCGCTTTTTTCAAAACAAAAAAAAATTATTCCTTCGTGAAAAGAAATATATATACATACATATACCACTCGGATGTATAATCATTCTCGTATTGCATTATTAAATTCAGTGAATCCCGGGAGAATGCGAAAATGTTTGAAAAAATCCTGTGATTTTTTCTATGTATATGAGGGATACAAAGACTCGCGTATATTAAAGACTTTGTGGTGATACCAATTGATTAAATTTTAGATGCAATCTTGTCTAGAGACAAACCTTTTTTTAAACGTTTGTTTACGCCATTGTGAGGAATTACATTGTCATATTTTACGTTTCGTAAATTAAAAAGATAAAAATGTTTGAAAATCAATTTTCTTTTTCAATAATGATTCAAAAGTGCACAAACGATTTCGAGATTCTTCGATACGATTCCATCTAATATTTTTTCAATATATAATATACAAGCAACGTTTTACTAACGTTACCACGGACTCATTAGAAAGCTGCGAAACAAAAAGAAATAAGGTGAAATGAAAGACATAAGAGTATTCCCATATCTCACACAGCAGGTATATAGACAATTTTGATAATTATTAAAAGGAATTAACAAATGACGGAAACGAAAGAAAAATCGATGTATGCCTTGGGAAAATACATTTTCTATTTTCTTTTGCCATATTATTTAATTCCGCATAAAGAAAAATAAACCGTCATCAATTATTCAACACTCTATTTGATTTTATCATTTAACACTTAAAATTATCGTTCCCCGTTGAAATCGTTCACACACACGTGTAATCTGCACATTGAAATAAAAAAAAACTAAGCGAACAACAACAAAAAAAATCCAGCACGTAACGAAAAATCCAGGTAGCATGTACGAAGGTATAATATGTGTGTGTGTAAGAAAAATCACAAAAGAATACACGTGGACAACAGAAAAAAAATCATCGTATATATCACAAAAGAAACACACATTGACGACGCTCGATATATATATTATGTTTAAGGAAGATTAAAAAAAAATATACCGAACTTTCGAAATTCAAATACGGGGGAACAAATTTCTCACCCTTTTACGGTGCCGATAAATACTTAATTATGTAAATAGGCATGCCTCGATATATTAGGTGACGAAAAAAAAATAAATAAATAAAAAGTAAATAAATCTTATTACGTTGAATAAAAGATAATATAAAAAGAAAAGACAATGAGTACAATGGGAGACTAACAGACACATCCTGCATATAAAAAAACCAACACCCGTCAAAAGGATCACCGTAAAAAAAATATATATATATATATATATTTAATATATATAAATATATATATATATAAATATATATGTACATATAAATACATATAAATATATGTTGAAAACAAATGAAAAAAATTAATATCTGACTTTGTACCTATATACTAATTAGCTTTTAACAAAATAAAAGAAAAAAAAATAATTACGATATTGGAAGAGAAGAAACAAAATAAGAAAACAAAGGATATTGCAACGATATGTCGAAACGCAAGCCTATATATAATATAAAATATATATATGGTAAACGAAAATGAATGAAAATTGATTCTATACGTATAGGCATTATAATATAATTTTTTTTATATATATTATGTATATATAACGCATTGAACGAGATGAATAAAAAATATTTCATTGTACATTAATAATAACGTTCTTTACTTTATAATAATATATAAATTATTTGAAAGTTAATTTAAACGGGAAAAAAGAGAGAGGATAAATGAAGAATAAATAAAACAGTAACAGAATATGAGAAAGTAAAGATATTTTTTATACGGACGATCTATTCGAATTTGTTTTCGTTTACTGGACAAACGAACAGTACTTAATAAAGTGTTGGATATATATATAGTGAATTAAAAAAGAGAAAGAGAACGAACGGAAGATGCGTCGCGGCTATTGGATGGAAATCAGATGAATAGTGTAAAACAAAATGAAAAATAAAAAGAGCGTGAGTTTTGCGTAAAACGGTGTGCGTGAAAGGGGTAATACTTTTGTCGATATATAATATATATATGCTGCATCCATTATAATATTATCGGATAAAAGATGCCCCCAAAGCCAGATTATGGCGCGTGACAATAAAGTGATTCAGATACCACTTGTGATTTGTTCCTTTTTTTTCCATTTGATTAGTCGTAACAACCTGTAGATTTACATAAATTTAGATAATTTATATTATGAAAACTATATATTTATGAGAGGATTTGACGCTTACAACAACGTTTTTGGTATTTCGATTAATTTAAGTTTTTTTCTACTTTTTAGTAATACCGTATCAAATTCACATTATTCGAGGTTTAATTTTTTTTTTTTAATTGGATGACAAGTATGCCGAATTGTTGTTACTAATTGAAAATTTTTATTTACATAGGTGTGAATTATACTTTATACATAATTTATTTTACATAAAAAAAATATAATTTACATGCGTAATTAACAAAATTTTAAATTCTATAACTAAACTGCTGGAATTATTTCAATATTTATAAACAAAGTACAAATTTGATGATCACACATATATCCTATAAATAAATTAAATTAACATTTTCTTTAAATATACAATAGATATATGTTTTTTAATTTGTATTCTGATTAAATTTCACAGAATAACCTCCGCTATTTTCGTCTTTTTGTAATTGAAAGTTGCTTGTGGACAGACCAAATGGCTTTAAAATCATATTACCAATATCCTTTAATTTACTCATCATTTCTGCTTTTAATTTTTCATTTCTTTCTTGAACAATTGGTTCCAATCTCTGATTTTGAAGAAAACAAATAAAATAATTAATGACAAATAAAATAGTTAGCACATTTTTTAAATATTTGACTTACTTTAACAGCACAAATTGACTCTGTATGAGTTGGATCGAAAGTGATTACTTTTTTGTAATCAACTAAGGCCTCTTCAAGTTTATCCGCCTCTTCATAAAAGTGAGCTCTTCTTAAATAAGCTTTTACGTAATTTGGATCTAATTCTATTGCGTTTGTACAATCTATAATTGCTGAATATTTATCAGTCTGAAATTGAAAGATATATCAAATTTATTTAATTTGATTATTATAAGATTATTAAGATTTGATTCAATTTTTATCATTTACCATAAATGCAGCTTTTGCTGCTGCTCGATTTGCATAAAGTATAGCTCTTTCTTTTTGGAAACACAAGGGACAAGTTTTTAAACCTTCTGTGTAAATAGATGTGGCCCCAATGTAGTCCTTATCTCGAAATAGATTATTACCTTTGATTTTCATACTCTCCGATTTACATTTGAATTCCTGCATATTAAACATTAACATTAACGTTATAAACATATTGTCAAATATTATTTGTGAAAAATAACTAATAATAATAGTTGTGAAAATGATAATTGTAACCTCTTTTTGTTCATCCGTTAGATCTACATCCCTGTCTTTTAAAATAGTTTCATCAACAAAATATTCATCCTCTTGTTGATCATTTTTACCGTCTGTTGTTTCACTCTTGGTGTCATCCTCATTTGTCACACCATTCTTTTCGTCCTCTGAATTATTTCCTTTTCGTGTACACGACTTTTCTAGACCTTTAGTCAATTCGTCAATAACTTCCTCGTTAGACTGACTTTTTGCTGGCAGTTTGCATTCCATTTTATCAATTTGACTAATACACTACTTTAAAATTACCTTCCCTTCTTTTACAGAATCATACTTTTGTACGTACGAATAATAAAATAAACACACTCGCAACGATGACAACTTTTTTTTTGATTTCGGTAAACAGATTATAGGTTAGGTGTACTCTTCTCCCCCTCCCACCGCTATCCTATTATCGCCCCTGAACTGAACCCCCTTCCCTACGGTGCACCGTACAGCCACCATATTACATTTGAGTAGCGCGCGGGTCAATCTGTGGGCGGGTTACACATTGTCGTTTTCGACTATTTTTTAAAAAAAAACGTTTATTTAGTTTAGATAAATAAATAAACACGCAGAGTCAGAATAATATGAGTGCAACCGAATCTGAAAATGTTAGCGATTTACTTCAAAAACTTGTTGCTTCTGTCTGCGGTGAGCAAAAACCAGGTAAGGTTAATGATTACTTGCATTTGTTTTTTTTTTTTTTCATTTAGTTTATAGTACTCGTATGTTTATTTTAATTCTTTTAACTTATGATATTGTGTAGAAGTCACGCAAAAGTATATGCGATTTGCGTTGAGTTTATTGTCCTCTACTCAGGGAGTTGATACTTTAAAAGAAGATGAAACAACGGTTGCTAATCAAATTAAATCTAAATTGTCACCACAGGATGCAATTCTGTTTGACGAGTTGCACAATAATTTAAAGGATGGGGTATGTAAAATAAGATATTAATTTACTTTGTGTAGATAGAGGGAATTGTAAATAAATTTTATAGGACTTGAAGAATCGTCTTGGAACTTTAAGCTTTCTTCTCCATATGAGTCAACCAACAGAACGTACGCACGATGATCATTTTACTTTCCCAGAATTAAGATTAGGATTAAATCTACCAATTCCTTCAACTAGTGGTATTTATAGTAAATTAATTTTTTTATGTATTTAATAGGTAATTCCTTTTTTATAAAGTAACATACATTTTTAGGTGCCTCCGCATCTACTTCTCATGCACAAGTTGTTCCATTCTTAACATCGGATACAAATGCAATAGGACCTCCTTTTAATCCAAGTCGAATATTTGAGGAGGATTGTGTATCTGAAGATGTTCTTGTACAAGATTTAATATATTCTTTTCAAGGTATTGAAGGAAAAGTTTTGAAGCTTGATTCTAACTATGGGTTTCAAATAGATCCTACAGCAAGGATAAGTCGTCCACAAAGACAAGCAGTTTTAAGGCTCAGTGAGCTTGGATTTTTATACAATGTTATTCAGCGAGGTTTGCAAAGAATCACAAGTGGTAGTCATGGTAGAGTGGCTGACAGTTTTGTTGCTGCTCTTCATAATGAATTGTCTGAATATTATAGGTTTATAGCCAATGCACAAGAAGAGGTGAATCGAGTTAAAGATCCTTTAGGATACGATAGAGTAACTCTATCGCATCTTCATTTATGGGCTTATGATCCTCTTGAGACTCTTAAATGGCTTGCAAGTATTGTGCGTGCTTGCATAGGTCAAAATGGAGGTGCACTGGCATCTGTTATTTATCAATTTAGTCATCACGGTGATCCTAGAGTAAAAAAATTAGTTACAAGAATATTAGAAAGTGTGTCTGAACCATTATATAATATGCTTCTAAGATGGATTACTGATGGCGAATTAGATGATCCATATAAAGAATTTTTTATTGAAGCATGTGCAGAAGTGGCAGGAGAAAGAATGTGGCATGAAAAATATCAAGTTAGGGATTCAATGGTACCATCATTTATTAACAGATCACAGGCTAAGAAAATATTGTGTACTGGAAAAAGTATAAATTTTTTGAGGGAAGTATGTAAAGATTTTTCTCCTTTACAAGGACGAGAAAGCAATGTATTGTATGGCACTTCTGGAAAACCTGGAGGTAACTAAACTTAATTTTATCTAAAATATTGACCAATATTCATTAAAAAATGAAACACAATTTATTAATTATAATTAAACATCAGTTGAAGCATTTTTCGATATGGATCCTGATGGACCGCTACAAACAATGATGGATGCAGCTTACAAAGAAACATCAACGAGAGTTGTCGAAATTTTAACTAAACAATACCATCTAATGGACCATTTACAAGGTATCAAAGGATATCTTTTATTAGGTCAAGGTCACTTTGTACAACACCTTATGCATTTATTAGAGTAAGTTATAATTTTATTATTATTACATTCAGTATTTAAAAGTAATATTAACGATATAATTTTATTTTAGACCAGAACTCGCTAAACCAGCAAATTCATTGTACCCTCATAATATTTCGTCAATTTTGGAAACTGCAATACGAGCAACAAGTACAAAATTGGATGAATTAGATGTTCAAAAACGATTGGATGTTCGATTATTAGCTCCTTCAGAAAACGAAAGCGGATGGGATGTGTTTGCCCTTGATTATAATGTAGACGGTCCTATTGGAACAGTATGAATTTTTTTATACGTTAGTTTTTTTTAATATAATTATTTGTTAATAAAATTATTTATTTAACAATTTAGATTCTGGAGCCCAGTCGTCAAACGTATCAAGCAGTATTTTTTTCTCTTTGGCGTGCGAAACGAATGGAAACAATTTTATCCGCAATATGGAAACAACAAATCACTTCCGCAAAAATGTTTAGAAAAATGCCTGAAATTTTACCAATACAAAAACATATTCATTTAATTACTAGTAGTATGGTACATTTAGTACATCAAATGCAGTATTACTTTTTATTCGAGGTGGGTAAATAATTTAATGCAAAACAATGAAGCAGTTATTTGTAACTGCAATAATTTTTATTTGCAGGTGATTGAATGTTCCTGGGACGTGTTTGCTAAGCAGCTAAGACAAGCATCGTCACTCGACGACATTATAACCTCACACACTAACTTTATACAATCTGTTAAAAGAGGAACACTTCTTGATGAACAATCTCAAGTAATTAAGAATTTATTTTAAATCACTAATATCAAACATTATTAAATATTTTATTATGTTTAGGAATTAATGAATCATCTTCGTTCTGTGTATGGACCAATACTGGAACTTCAAACTCTTGAAGACACTTTTCTTTCTCATGCTACTGCTGAATATGAAGCAAGAATAAATTTCGAAAGGTTTGTTGATGAAACAAGTGAAACTGCAAAACAGTGGGGGTGCACACAACAAGACGATGCAAAAAGCATAGAAAGGAAAAGTGTATTTCTTAAATATTTAAATACTTTGGCAATGAAACTTAAATTATTATCTAGAACATATCAGGTTAATTTTTTTTTCGATATTATCATAATTATGTTTTTATATACAGTTTATAATGAATGTAATTATTATTTTTAGGACCGTGTTAAGAAGTTCCTACTTATGCTAGCGTCTGCAGAAGATGTTTCTTTACAATTGTTAAGTGTTCGCTTAGATTTCAATGAATACTATATAAGTAAAGATAGTCGATTAGTAGCTCCTCTCACTTACCAACATCGACGGCAAAGTGATCAATCTTTCCTCACTGATAAGTGACGAACGCCATTAGTACACCAAAGTGAAACTTACAAAAACCTATCCTTCCAATCATCCAAACTATCATTAAAACTTGATGTTGATAATTGTGCCATTCCCAAAGGAAAGCGATTTAATTTAGAAGATTCTGAACTTGCAAAGCAAGAATTTAAGAACTTTTTTGAGTGTGAAATACTTACGAGTGCTACAAAGAATTTTCAACAAAGAAATGTAGCTATAGAGACACCGCAAACCCCGGAAATTGATCTTGGCAACTTAGATTTTAATTTATCTATGCCTGAATTAAAAGTATTACCGTTAGAAGATCTGAATTCAGTATTCAAAGACAAATGTAAATCGGATTCTCTCGAAAATGTAAAGAAAATTATGGATGTGAATGTTACTGTAAAGTTGGACATAAAAGAAAATCATTTTTCTGATGAAAAAGCAACTATATCACAAAATAAGAAACGAAATCTATGCAGGAGTCACAGTCGCAGTTCACTTATACAATCATCCAGTTCAGTTCCTGATTTATTATCACAAAGCAGTTCTTTTTCAAGCGTTAATACAGTTTTAAGAGGGCCTAGTGTCGAAGAAACAGAAAATTTTTTACCTACCAAAAAAATCAGGAGAAAAAGAATAATCTTTTGCTGTGTTGGTTAATGTTAATCTTAATGAAAAGCTTTCTGCCTTGCCATATTGGAAATCCCAAGCTGTGATTATTTAGTTACTAAATTACAAGTTTTTATAAATATAGTTTTTCATCTAAAATTGTTCTTGCACATAATTAATACAGAAGTGTTTGAGCTTAATGATATCAAAAAATGTGACTGTTAAAACTTTTATCAGTATAAAATAAAAACAAAAATTTAACATTAAATGAAATAATTTAACATTTATTATTATTATTTTTGTGTAGAACTTAGTATTATTTACAATGATTATAAAAGCGAATAAGCTTAAAAATCTATTCTGTGTTTTACAATTACTGTATTATTTAATTAAAATTATATATTTGTGTTTTGAGATTTAAATAAATTAAGATATTATTGACTTAATTAAATTAAGAATAATATTTTAAACAAAATTGTAGAACAATTGTAAGGATTCATTGAACAATATCAGAAATTTGTTCAAATAATTTTATTCTTCATCGGCTTCCAAACATATATGATTTCCAAATTTAGCGTACAACTCTGATTTTAATACACTCATCGCATTTTTCAATTCGTTGCACTTTTCTTCCAAATCAACTATTTCTGCTTTCTTTTTCACAATTTCTTCTTCTATACAAGTCTGCAAAAAAAGTAAAAAGGAAAATTTTATACTGAAAATTTTTTAAATAATTTTTCTATTAATATAACATTAATAAATTACCAATGCATTTGCTGATTCTTCATTAACAAATATTTCTCCTATGCGAAACGGAATTTTAGAATCACTGTCAAGCAATTCCAGCTCGCTGCACGCATCTTCTAAATTTTGTTGTTCATTCTGTTATAGAAACATTTAATACAATTAAAAAAAAATATATATATATAAATTGATATTCACATAAAAATTTAAAGAATGCCTTATAAGGTGATAGTAACATCACCTTCATTTTAGACATGTCAAAAATATACCAATAAAATTGTTTACCTCCTTTCGTTTCAATTCTTTTTTCAAGTCGTACAACTTACAATTTTGACGTGCGTATTTGTTAATTTTTTGCTGCTCTTCAAATGATACATGTACATCTTTCTGAAAAAGAAAAATAATAAAAACAATTAATTTCTAACCTTTGTCTCTAATGAAGCATACTATTACAAAATTACCCGGTGAACATCGGATTGAACTTTTTTAGATCCAGCCATATTTTTCGTTTAATACTTTGTGTTTAAATAATTTAATTTATTATAAATATTACGTGTGCAAGAAAATGAATCGTGTAAACGTACAGGTCTATGTCCGTTGGTCGTGTTTCCATCTACACACACACACACACACGCACACACACCCACACACACACATATATATATATATATATATATATATATATATATATATATATATATATATATATATATATATATATATATATACGTATATATATATTTCTTCCTCTTAGCGCGAGTTTGAAATTTTCAGAAGATAGCTACCACTGAAGTTAGTCACGAGTGTTCCAGTTTGATATTTTATATATATCAAGCTGCGTTTTCACGCGGACAAATTGTATATAAATATACCTCTACTATAATATATGTTATATATATATATATATATATATATATATGTGTGTGTCAAGGATTATATTATAAATAAAAATTTGAATAAAATATACATATATTCAAATCTAAATATTATATATATTTGATACAATGACCTATAATCATTTACTATTTCGAATCGTATTTCGTAATAGTCATATCCAAATCTTTATATACCTATATATATATATATCATATCTATACTCAAACAATAATAATAATATTTATATATACCGGTGACTGGTGAGGTAAAGAAAAATTCGTTTAATCAATTTGCTTAGATTCTTACATATATATGCCGGCTAATACCAAATATATAAGATATACACGCATTATATACATCCGGTGTGTAACAAAAATCCACACACATGTGTATATATATATATTATATATACATACATACATATGCTTGAGCGGTTAAAATCGACACGCTCACGAGCCGGCAACTCCGGCTGCTTAGAGGAGTGCTAACCTCCAGGCTCTCCAGGAGCCTCTTTCACATATACACACACACACACACACGTGTGTACATAATTTACGTTGGCAACGTTATTTACTTTAAGGATTTGTTACGCATATATACGGAATATATGTTATTAAAATATGTAAAACTATAATAATTTAATTAATTAATTTTATTTTCATCTTAGTTTATTAAATCGTTTACTTACACATTTTTCTATACGAGTGTATGTTGAAAAATTTTAGTTTTTACCTTTCTGACGTAATGAATATTAGTGATATTTAAAAAATAATGGTAAATATTAATTTATCGACGTGAAATAACAATAATTGTAAGTTTTTTTTTTTTAGTAAACGCGACTTTTGACGATAAATTTTTATATACCGAGAACGAGATGGTAAGTATATGTCATAAAATCACAGTAACTGAAAGGATAAAGTCAACATTATGTAAAATGAATAGTACATTTTTGGAATTTAAAAATAAATAGTATATCGAAGTAGAATATATATTCGAAAATATTTAGAATAAATAAATTCCTCGTTGTACTTAATTATATCACTCAGTAAAAGGTACGGATTAGAAATAAAGGTAAACGTCTCTCGAAACGTAATAAACGGTACGACGTCTACGACGAATGTATATATATGTATATATTATATATATATATATATATAGGTATGTAGTTCCAGAGAGAGTATGTAGCGAGACACCAACACTTGTACAAACCGAGCGCCCGCGAGTCAGGGAAAAATGGCCGCATTTTAGTCTACACGCGAAGGGAAGCGCTCACTCTCGCCTTGACGTAATTTTTCTTAACTGTTTGCCAATCGCCGTAATCGGAGGAGGATCTGCGCATTTTTGCCTTTAATCCAGAGCTTACCCCGTCGTTATTACCGGCAGGGGTCTATACCAGGAAGCGTCCTCGAAGAGAGGAGATTTTCTCTCTCTGGGTAAGGGCACCTCACTTTTCCTCCTCTTATTCTACTTCTTCTTTTTTTTTTACTCTGTATATTTTTCTCGATCATTCCCCCGGTGAGGTTAACCCGCCCGGGTACTTTACTTTCGGCCCACTGAAATGTGCTAAGTACTTAATCGATAATTATACGTGTTACTCCAACTTTCTTTTTTTTTCCTTCTTTTCTTACGATTATTTTGGATTTTCATTTTCCTGCATTTACTCTCTCGAGATGTGCACGTATAAGTATTGAACAAGTACTTGGGATAATTTTCATTTTTCTTATATAAAGTGTTTTATTTATGTTTGTTGCCCAAATTTTGTTTTTTTTTAATTTTGAGATATATTTTAGTTATTTTTCTCTTAATCATGTTTAATGCCTTTTTTGTTTAATTATTTGAGCATGAGATATAGTTGCTAATGGTAATAATTAAACAATTTTTTGATATTTCCATTCTTACATTTTATGTGTTATACATACATAGTTGCACATTTCAGATAACTCAAATCCAATGCTCATAATACCTGTAAGCTTAGAAAAATTGTGTCAACCTATAATGCTTAATCAATTAATTTCATTTGATTGTATTTTATTTATCGCTTATCTAGTTCAATTTTTTTTAAACACTTTCTGATGGAAATTCTGTAATTGAATGTTAAATGCAAATTGTTTAAATATTCTGTATCTATTATTACAAATTTTAAAATCTTATAAATCTGGGAAATCAATTTAATTTTTTAAATTGAAATTATCAAATAAATAAAGTGAATTTGTACCTAACAATTGAATAAGCAGAATCAATAATGTGTAATAAAGTAGGTCTATAAATTAATGGTACAAACAGACAGTCATTTAAATAAACAAAATTTTAAATGAAATTACAATTTCCACAAGCCTATTTTATACATGTATATTTACATATATTTATATTATAGATTAAATTTTGATGTTTTTTATTAAGTATATTACTAAAAAATTTGATAAGAATATTATATACGCATTAAATATTATTATTAGTTATTATGTTATTATATTTAACTAATAATATCCATGAAAATTTTTAATAAGATATTCAATTTTTCACTATTTTTATTTGAGTAAAATAATGTTATATATTCTCAATTTTGATCATAAGGTCAATATTATATTCATTTTTAGCTGCAAGTTGTAGGTTACATATGTAAAGATTAAGAGTTAATACATGAATACTAATACAATATTTATTACTAATTACAATATTCAATTTTTATGTAAATGTTAAGAAACACTTATAAATTATAATTAATATTTTTAAAATATAAAAGAAAAAAATTTTGATAGGAAATGTATAAACATTTAATCAATAAGAATGATACAAACTTTTTTATAATTAATTATAAAATTATAGATTCTAACTAAGCAAGATATTATACTTGTTATTACTTAACATTTTACAGAATTTTAATAATTAAAATTTATTTCAATAAAATAAGATAGAAATAAAAATTTACTACAAATCTCTAAGTTGACTTTAATCCTGAAACTGTATTTAGAGATGTATGAAAAAATAAAGGTGTATTCTAAAACTAATAGGATTGTAATTTTTTTCAGTATAAAAGGTAATGCGTCCAATGCAACAGGCACCGATGGCCCCTACACATCAGCCTGTGCAACATCAGCATGCGCATCCCCATCGTACACATCAACAGATGTTATCGATGGCTCCCCATCAACAACAGCATATGCATCATATGCAACATCCCGCTATGTCGAACCCGCGAATGTTGATGGGTATGAATTCTCCAAATCCAAACGGTATGTTCATTGTTTTCTGTATACTTATATAGCTTAAATAAAGCATTTGCTGACCTGCTGCATGAGTTTTTGACTTAAAATATTTAATGCATAATTTTTTGCTAGTTTCATGCTTATTACTCATATTTAATTATTAAAGAGTTTGAGAAAGGGTGCAAAAAATTAGATTAATTAATAATAATACATTTTATATACTTATACTACCTTACCACCTTTTAATTGTAAAAATATATTTAATGTACAATGTTATAAGTAAAACAAATGACTCTTATTACTTGAATATAAGGATGTAAACTTATAATTTCTGATATATATATCAAAAGCATGTAATTTTGTGTTTGCTAAACCAGTTGCTTGATGTTTATATATTTATAAAATGTTAGTTTAAAGTTTATATCCTTATGGTGATGGAATTCTTGGTTATGCTTCATAATTATGATGCATCACTTAATATTAAAAAATAAAAACTGTTTGGAAGGTCATTAAACAAACTGATAAAATTTTGACTTTCTCTTGTTCTCTATATCTTGTAAATTTTGCAGAGCTACTTTTTTACAGAAAAAATTAAATAATATTTCATCTATCATTATTTAATATATTTAAGTTATCTATTACACATTCTTTTGTTTTGCATTTATATCTTCATTTGAATTTTCTTCATATTGTAAAAAAGAGAACACTGATGATTAAGTAGCTAGTGCATGATTTTTATTACTTTACTTATATCAAATGTTTGTTAAACTCATGAGCACCGGTAAAAATAACTTCACAATGCAATAATACATGATGTTGAGGTTTTAAATTTCATTTTATTTAGTTTGAAATTAATTAAAAGCAGTCGAAGAAAGGATTTTGTAGTAGGTGTCACAGTCACCATTGTTGTGTTTATTTTTTGTTAGAACGACGTCTCGTTTTAAGTGTCATATTACTGATGTCTCTCCTAGCAGTTGGTGATGCTTATGTACATCGATCACCTCTTCTAGATGATATTGAAAATTTGGAACTTTTTTTTGGACCAAGTGGGTGCATAGAAGGTCTGTTTTTGTTTCGAGGATTTTAAAATAAATAAAGATAATGTTTGTGCATTACATCTACAATACTTAAATTTGATTTCTATGGCATGCCATTTTTGATTTATTTTAATTTTTTTTATAGAATTACTCTTGAGAACAGGATTAATTTTAATTTAGTTGAAACAAAAATTTTATATGCTGTTAAAGAAAATATTGTTAGAAATATAAATTTTCTTTACAGTGTATAATACAAAATCATATTTTAAACTTTTTACTCTCATTATTATTTCATCATTTTTATCTTTAATAACATCAATTGTATAACAAATACAGAGACAAGAAATGTAGTAAAAAAAAATTACATTTTACTTGTGAAATACAAATTGAAATACACTGCTATTTTTTAATTTAAATAATATTTGACATCAATTTAATTAGCAATAAGTAAGTAGATTTAATTAGATTGTAGGAGTATGGTAGCTTGTAAAAAAATCTGATAAACTATAAATGTTTTATCAATATTTATATTTATTTACCAATAAATGATACTTGCAGGCACGTTGGCGTTGGTTAACGTTGGATTAAAAGATCAAGCAAATGCTATACCAATAGCATTGCAAAATCATCCTTCTATTCAACAACAGCAACAACAGCAACAGCATCAAAATTTGATACAAAATATTGATGAAAAGACTAGTTCCAATGAGGACACTGGTATGTTTTAAATTAAATATATTTTATAATTTTCTTTTACACATTGTTGCATAAATTTATCAATAGCAAATGTGAAATGATTCTTAATACAGTGATATATACCTGATAGTAATTAACTAAGCCAATTAACTTAATTTTTACATTTATTTAATTTAAAAATCTACTATTTCAGAAGTTCTATATAATTGAATAATACGTCATTATGCAAATTGGCAAACAAATAATTAAAAGACACCTTCTAGATGCGTGATTCGGTTTTACTTAACAAATTAGTTCTTGAAATTAGAATATACTTTTGAGCTATTAATTTATGTTTACTAAACATTAATAGATTACACTAGCGTCTTTTAAAACACAATTGGAATAAAATGATTAATAAATCGTCAAATAATGTAATTGAATTAGTTAAAGACACTTGAAGTTAACATTAAATCATTAACTACTGAGCCAATGGCAATAAGTGAGGTGAGGAGAATATACCTTAGATAAAGCAAAATGATAAAACTTATAATGGTTTTGTAAAAGACAATGAATGTGATAAAAATAATTATTTTTCAAATTTTAAATATATAAATTTTGTAAAAGAATTAGTAAACTTGGAAAAAAAAATAATTAACAAAAAAAGTAAATAATATTCCTATTAAAACAATATTTTCTAAAATAAATAATATAGAGGAACATAACAAAAAAATGAAAGTTATATTTATATTCTACAGAATAAAGTAATTTTTATTTTAATAGAGGAAAAGAGGCAAACAAATTTTTATTAACTTTGTCTACTCACTGAAACAACAGTCTGCATGTAAAGATCTCTATAGTAGTCTAGATATAATTTTTACATGTACATGTAAATGTGATATCTCGAGACAACGTAAAGAAATGTTTTCCTATTTTACAGTTGCCTGCGTGGTAAGACTTACTTGCCAAGGCAGATTAAACGTTGTAGAGAAAATTATATTTGCTAGAAATAGAAATGCGTTAACTGAGAGATATACTTCAGCGAAACAAATATTGATGAAGTATAATGACTCATTTATACTGTAAAGTATACTTAGATATACTGAATAAACTGCATATCATTTACTTATTTTTGTTGATTGTTGTAATTTTATTAATGTTTGTATTAGTTTCAAATGAAGCTTTAGTTTTAAGTTTAGTTTTTAATTAGATTTAAGTTTACATACAGATAAATGTAATTTTATCTTTGCAGAAGTTATGGCATTGCTATAATGTACATAGATTTTTTTTTGTTCTAAATAAACAAATAAATAAAATTTTATACATTCTTGGAGCAAATATATTCAAAGGAGCACTTGAAATTTACATTTAAAATTTTGTAGAGAGACAAATTATTCAAAAATCTACTGACTCTGTTGTTAGGTTTTGCACGAAATTTTATACATCAATAAATGATATATAATATAATGATAAATGATTAGGTATGTTACCCCTTTAAGATATATAATCTCAACCAAAGTAAACAGTTTTATAAATAAAAATAAAAAGTTAAGGAGATTTTTACAAAAATATTTCTGTCAGAAAATAAGCTAAATGATGATAAAAATAATTAGTAAATATAAAAAATATCGGCAAGCATGTAGTTTTGTATAAACTACAACATCCCTTAAAAAGTTTATACATCTATTGTCAACAATCTAAAATAAGGAGAAATTTAATTGTATAATAAAAACTGCATGTAATTTAAATTTGAAATATATTTTACAGGTGAATCGAAGGATGACGGATCATCAGGCCAACAGCAGCAGGCCAACGCGACCAATGCCAACTTGGCAAACATACGAGAAAAAACGCCGATGTGCCTGGTGAACGAACTCGCCAGGTTCAACAAAATCCAGCATCAGTATCGGCTTACGAACGAGCAAGGACCCGCTCACAAAAAGCGTTTCACGGTAACGCTTATGCTTGGTGAAGAAGAATATGTAGCTGAAGGTCCAAGTATTAAAAAAGCCCAACACAGTGCGGCCAGAGATGCTCTTACCAAAACCTGGTATAGAAAACCGCCACCTAAACCAACTAGAGCGATGAGGATACCCGGCAAGTGTCCTGCAGGTTCTGGTATGTAGATTCTTTCAATCTACTTTGAACTTCAATAAAATTTATTTTGATAAAAATGAATCCGATCTTTATCATAAAATGATTATTTTAACTATATATTTGTAAAAATTTACAGTAAAAAAGTCAGTTAGGGGCTTTGTTTTATTTATAACAACAATTTTATTACTTTATGTATTTAATTTGTAACTATGTACATTAGTTTTAACTTTCCATCTGTCTTTTAATGCAAACGTAATAATTTACATAATAAAAATGATAAATTTTAGGAGGTCACTTGCCACCGACCGTAGAGCTCAATGCTTTGGCAATGAAGAGAGGAGAACCAACTTTATATACCTTCAGACACGCACCGCCAGCGGCAGCAGCCGCTCCACAACAATTTGTCGCACACGGATACGGCAATTTCCCGCGCATGTTTAATCCTCGTTATCCAACAGCTTACAATCGCAGCTTTCATCCTGAACCACAAGGAATTTATCTTGTTACACTAAAGGTAACTGATGATCTTGTTTGTTTAATAGAATTATATGGATTGGCAAAGAAATGTTTCTATGTAAAAAAAATGTGGCATACAACACATTGAACTAACTATATATTTTTACTTAAAAACAAATTATTTTTTAATTTGGTACAGAAATTCTTTAAAAAATAAAATAAACAAATCAAGTAATGCTAAATGTTAATCCTTAAATGAATAAATGCATTAACATATATTTAATATTTAATTATATAATAAATAATGATAATAATGAAAAATTAAAGGTGGGTGAGAGAGAATTCATCGGACGAGGTATGACGGGTCAAGCAGCACGTCACGACGCAGCAAGTCGTGCTCTTGAACAACTTCGTCATTTACCTTTACCCGAAGATTTGGCTAACGTAAACAAAACATCCAGTGAAAACGGAAGTGGAACTGGACTTGACGATCCAAATGCTGAGTTGAAAAGCCCTGTATCTCTCGTTCACGAGACCGCATTTAAACGGGGACTATCTGTAAGCTTTGACGTTGTTTCAGAAATCGGAAAACCGCATATTAGAATCTTCATGACGAGGTGTAGCGTGGGAGAAAAAGTTACTCTTGGCGAGGGTTCGTCTAAAAAGGTAACGTTTTATTTCTACCAAATCGTTTATAAGGATTAATTTATATTTTTTATGATTTTAATTTATTTGTAACTATCCTGTTGATTTTTACAACTTTTAGTAAACTAATTAAATAATTAATACTCGATGTTATAAAATCTGAAAGCATGTTTTTTTAAGATTTTCTTAATTTAGAATTTAATTAATTAAGACTGTGGATTATTACATTAATTATATGCTAAATGTATAATGATATCAATAACGTAGATTTGTTTTTTTTTAATATCTAACTGCATCTCAAATGTAGGTATCAAAGAAACGTGCCGCTGAACTGATGTTGGAAGAGTTGAAACGACTGGCACCGGTTTCGGCACCAATTCCAAATCGATCATTACGACTTAAGCGCAAACCACCCGCGACTAAAAAGAAGTCGCGCAATTTGATAAAAGTATACCAGGAACCACGTGCCGAATCCGACGCCGAAGAAGTAAATCCGATATCGCGTCTTGTACAAATTCAGCAAGCCAAACGAGAGAGAGAACCAATATACAATCTCATAGAGGAAAAAGGAGCACCGAGGCGGCGTGAATTTGTTATGGAAGTTTCAGTAGGACAACACTCGGCTCAAGGAATAGGACCTAATAAAAAATTGGGTATGTTTATAAAAAACTATTTGTACGCAAATTTTGTAAATAAAATCATTTATAACCTGGAGCATTATTCGATATGTAGTATATTATTAAATTCATAAAAATGAGGCACATTTTTATAAATATTCTATTTGTTATTAGCAAAAAGAGCAGCTGCCGAAGCGTTGCTTTCACAGCTCGGATACAGCAAACCCCAACCTCAACCTGCTAAACCATCAATAAAGACCAGTAGCAGTGGAGTAGGAAGTGGAACAGGCGCCTCGGAGAATAAGGAAAATTCGGGGGAGGGTAAGCGTAAGGTTACCTTTGTTGAGGTTGATTCAAACAATGAAACGTCGCACAGTCATCCTCAAGGAGGTCAGTATTTATTTATGTACAATTTTAAGAGTTTTACTATTGATACATTTTAGAGATATTACTAAATCAAAGAAAAGAGTGGGTCTTTTTCATTTCTTTGTTCTTGTAATCTACTTTTGTGTTTTTGTTAGTACCCTAATATTCTTGTAAGTTAATAATAAGGCATCACCAAATTTTTATATTATAAAAAAATAGCTTTGTAAATCATTGTAATTGAAACTAAAGATAGGAATACGAAACTCGTTTTTAAAATATAATCAATTATTTTTTAACAATATCATTAATTGTTGGAGTAAAAAATAAAATTTGAAGTTTTGTGTTACTTAAATAGAAGATTTGTTTGTAGGTACAATTGGTCGCCAATTAGTTCCTGGGCTTCTCTTGGTGGACAACGGTAACGATTCTAAAATTATTAGCGGACCAAGTGTTCAAGTTGTCGCCGAAGAGTTGCGCGGTCAACAACAGCCACAGTCGACTGGAGTATCACCAAAGGATAAGCTTAAATACCTTGCTCAGTTGCTCAAATTTGAAGTACAATTTAGTGATTTTCCAAAGGTGTGTTTTATGCATCTTTTATGAATATACATTTATTTATTTATTTGTTGCTTTTGTTACAAAAAATTATTTGAGTGATACTGCAATTCACATTGTAAATGTATTTATAATCTTAATTTATGTTGGTAAACAAAAATTTTTTTTAATATTTGTAGTTCAGAAAAATATTTCTTTTAAAACATTTAAGTAAATGTAAGATACTAAATTTAAGGAAATTTAAGAAAATTTTATACAAAAAATAGAAATATAAAAATTCTACCACAGTGTAGTATTTTTAGGAATTGTAAAAATGCTATTTATTTTCAGGGCCCATACAAGGAATTTTTATCCCTTGTATCATTGAGTACAGATCCACCACAAGTATGCCATGGACATGGAGCTACTAAAAGCGCAAGTCGCGATCAAGCAGCTCTTATCGCATTACGTAATCTGAGTAAAATGGGCCTCGATAGTGTGACCAATTCCGGACCGAAAAAAGAAAAACCAGGAGACTCCATGCATGTCTTTAATCAACAACAAAATAAGGGCGTTATTAATGGTGCGATGGACAAGTGAAAACTTTCGGCTACCCGTGAATCGACGACTAGTTTTGTTCGCTAATTGATCATGAATCATTGAAAATTTGGATTTAAATACAAATTTATCATACCTAATTAAAGTTCCAATTGCATTGTCGTATGAATATTATTGAATTTTAATTAACTTTAGGCATTATTTCTTTATAACTTTGGAACTAAAAATACAATGTAATTTATTACGTTACAAAAGTATGTACAAAGATTTATAATTTATAAGATTTAACTAAATATTTAATGGATTATTTCAAACATATATGCTAATTTTTTTAAATCTCACATTAAAAGTTTATTTCTTTTATATTATTTTTATATTTGTTTATGAATGACATTTTTTTGTTAATTAGAAAAAACGTTTGTAACATTTGTAATAGATGTTTGCAAATTTAATGTATTATTTTCAGTTATTAACAAAGTTTCATTTAAATCCAAATTTTACTGGGTGTAAACTCCTCTTTGTAAAACACATTTTTTTTATATTACGTCGATTCACGAGCATTGCCCAGCACTTTTATTTTAAAGTGGTAAAAAGATCATTGTGTACGTATTATCGCTATATTTATAATTATCGATGACATTAGCGGTTAAGTTTGGCGCGTAGACTCATTTCGCAGGCTTTCTGGCTTGATGCGAGAAAAAAGGGGTAAAAAACTTGTGTGTATTTTTGTGGTTAAAACGTTGGGGGGTCGATTACACTGCGAAGTGAATCTGCAAGTGAGAATTTTTACAACGACGATGATCACACTTTACGATTGTTTTTTTCATTTTCCTAGCTTGTGATCATTTAGTATAACTTTTTTTGTATTTTTAAATGGAAAAGAGAAAAGCAAAAAGAATTTCGCAATCCGGATGAAATGCGGCCATATCTCGACTTTGAAAAAAATGTAAACCAATACCTTTGACACTGTCATGAATGTAAGCTATGTCCAATTACCAAGAGTTCGTTTTCGCTTACTTTTTTGTTTGTTCGATTTCTCGTTCTGCGAACGAGTAAAAAAAGCTTATTTAAAAAACTATGAAAAAAATATTTTAAAAAAAAACGTATAGGTAATTTGATGTACGACGGTTATTCTGTCCCAATTTGCTTTTCCTCGGGGGCCTCGAAGCATTCTGGGATTATATTCATGCTAATGTCGTGAAAGGTATAAGAAGCGCGCGAGAACAACAAGCCATTTGAAATTTTCTCGAACCACTCGATGGCTCGATCGTTGCTGGAAAATTTCAAAGGGGGAAGGTTTTCTATATTAGAATATACAATAATAAATCTGGGCCAATACCTTGAAATTCTTCCCCGTTGTGTTAGGATTTGGCGCGACACCGTGAGCGTTTACAGTAAAAAAAAACATGTTATTACGTCGCAAGACAATTCTGAGACAACGCTAGCCGAATTTTGATATATTGCCCATGAACACAAAAATGTGCGAGAAGAGAAACAAAGAAAAAAATCCTTTTAAAATTGTGTACAATAATGAATGTAGGCGATTTCATGCGTCGGTACTTTTGATTGATCTTTGTTTGTTATGATTAATTAAAACTGTAAATTAAGCGTAATGAAAAAAGAATTCGAGTAATTATTTACTTTGCTTTTACACGAAATTTTGTAACCTAATATAAAATAATTTAAATGATTACTCGAAGTTTCATTATTTACGTTGGCAAATGTGTCATTTAAGTTATATGTTTACTTCGGAAAGTAAAAAAGAAACGTTTCTGTTAATTATCGTTGTATATAAATGTGTTTGACTAATTATTAACTTTATTCCGTGCTTTTAATGTCAAAATAAAATTCGTACCGACGGCGTCGCTTCAATAATACTATCTTATATTCATTATTCTTATTGCATATATATAAACACACATATATAACCAATCCAATTCAGTGAAAATATATCTTATTAAAAGAACTTGCAATCTAAGCAGTCTTGCAGAACCCTCTTTTTATTTGCTAGAATCTATAAACTTTCCTTTATCTCCAGCTAAGGTAGAGCTATACTTAAATATCCACAATTTTAGTCGCTTGAACGTAACTACAACTCGTCAATCTCTATCAAACTTTTTCGACTCACTACGAATTTTATCTCGACTGTAATCCGAAATAAAGCGTATATCTATTGCATTCCATTGTAATTTCGAATAAGAAAAATTACGTTTTTTATTTTTACTTGAAAATTTTTTCTATGCGCCAATCGCATGGAATTTTTTTAGTTTTTTGATAACGCAATCTTTTTGAATTAAAAAACGTAATTTTTCTTTCGAATATATTTCACCGAGTTGTTAAAGTTTCATGAGGAACGAACGACATGCAATTTTTAAACTTCGTGGTATAGTCCTACCTTAAGGAAAAATAAAAAAACAAAGAAAATATTCTAACTCGTAAAACAGTGCAGTATTTGCTATGCGCTCCAAGAAAAATTTTTTTTTCTGCCTCTTTAATTTCTTTTTTTCTAAGTAGTTTCTCTGATAAGCTTCGTACAGTTATTGCTGTCATTTTTTTCTTTCTTTATCTTCACTAGGTTTTTTTACACGTATGTCTTAAGTTTTAATTTGCGAAATCAGCCTATCGATGAATATTTCTTTTTTTCCGAATATCGCTTACCAAATTAATCACTATACGGATGCGACTTAGAAACACCTTTATTAAATTAACAATTTTTTGAGCAATTTAAGTGAGCATTGGTGAGTATTCATCAAAATAAGTTTGAATCGCATCCGAAAAATAAACCGTTTTATCTAATTTACTCCGTAAAAAAAAGAAGAAAAAAAGCAAACACGAGCCTGCGTGTAAATAAAACGAAATATTGAAAATACGTGCAGGATATTTAGGAAAAACGGTATTCATTCGAGAAGGCGGTGAGGCAACTCGATTCTAATTAGTTGCCTCGTTTAAAAAGAAAAGAAAAGAAAAACGCAAACGAAAATGTCAGTTTGTATTTCAAACAATAAACGGTTAAAAAAAGAGACAGGTTTTGGTGTATCATTTTATTTTCATTCCTTTAACAATTTTCCAGTTTTTAATTTTGTGCTTATTTTCTTTCATTATAAAAAAGGGTACAAATTTAGTATCCTAGACACTTATTATTACGAATTAATATTTTTGTTACAGAATTATTTCAAGATACTGGATAAACTAAATATGAAATTAGACAAGTAGAATAAATAATGAACTTAATTTAAAATAAATATTTAATGTAGTACTTAATAAATTATTTGAGCAATTTACATTTTTACAAATATCTACAAAACTTTACGTTTTAAAAAGTCTTATAAGTAAGTATAGTAACATTTTTAGAGTCTCCTATAATCTCTTTGTTGTTGTCCTGGAGAACCTGATGCTGAACCAGACCTCATTGTTGAGTGCATGAATGGTAAAATAGAGGCTAATGCTAGACCTAATCCAATAACAGGTCTATACCATACCCATGCAAAACCAATTACCAGAAGACTCATTGACAGAGAAACGGACATAGTAAGAGATTCAACAGCTATGATTCCACATAATACATTGGAATTCAAGATGATGGTTTTTAGAATATTTGCTAAACAAGTTGCAGCTAGGAACATTACTAACCAACCCAAACCTCTGAAATATTAAATTTTCTTATATGTAGTATTCCAAATTTTTTTACCAATTTACAAAAATATTCACCTTATAGTCCAAGTTCTCCAATAATTATCCACATGCTCCAAGTGAAACATTTGATCAACAGAAACTGCATGCTTTCTTTGAAGTAAAATTTCTTGCCCATGTAGAGTAATGTAGGGTTCAACAACTCCATTTACTAACTTTCCAACAACTGTATAAATATCACCAGCTTTCCCAGCGTACGCTAGTTGCACTCTTATGTCACCTACTTTGGGCTGCCACAGGTCTGAACTGTGATAATACAATCCAGCATGCATTTTAATATCTCTGCGTTCAGGTCTTTCGTCACTGGTTACCTCCACAAAATCAGTAAATTTTTTCTTTAGTTCTAATCCTAGTGCAAAGTTCCCTATTTGTACTTCTTCGGCTATTTGAGTTTGACTTTTAATAGGCATTTCTTTAGGATTTTCATGACCAAACCTTATGTAGAATGAATCAGAATCAATCAATTTATCTTTCCATTCGGTTGTGTAATAATAATGCTTATCTTGTTCCAAAGAACCAGGATAACTGAAAGTATTAATAATTTCGTATTATTTATGATAGCTTAAATTAGACAAAATTCTTTATTAATGTTAAACAATAATTAATATACCTTCTTTCTTCTTCAATCTCTATCCATTGATACATTTGAACTCGCCTTTTCAATTTGACACTAGCAACCATTACTCCATAATCTGGTTCTGTCAAAGGTTCTAATACTTTTAGGGGTCCTGACAAATATATCAAACGACCTTCAAATTCAGGTATAGGTTTTAAAGTATTTTGTACAACGGCAATATTGTTTAACGCTTCATCCAAAGAATAGGCTATTTTAACTGCTCTACCCTACATTAAGAAAATTATAGAAGAATGGAAATGTACTCAACAAATTTTTATATAATATTTTATTTAAATAGTGAATAAGAGAAACAAAATGATATTAAAAAAAACTTTTTCTAAGTAAAATTAATATAAAACTCAAAGCTGTTAATACTTTTAAATAAAATGTACAAATATCCATGTACAGACTTGTCTGATGATACCAAATATTTAAATAATGTATATATTACGTTATATAAATAAATGCACAAAATTTTACCTCATTCCAAACGAACAAACACATTCCGGTAGCAAACAGTATTAATCCGATAATTGCAGTCAACCAAGATTCTTTAAATTGTTCCATAACAGACGCTTGAACATTGATTGATTCTTGTTCTGGTTGATAATTTTGATAATGAGGTCTAACATTTGCACGATTTCTATATTCCATTTGATCAGCTTGTCCTTGTGCATGACCATTTTGCTATTGAATTTAATTGTTTTATACAAACACTGGTTAAACATTCTGAAATTTTGAACACATCAAGCAATCAATTACTTACATTGGTTCTGTACATTTTGTAGAATTCAATATATTCAACCGATATGCACTTAATACTCCAATTGTCGGAAGAAACTCGGCTCACGTGCAGATTTCATCAGTATACTGTTTAAATTACATCATTTATTAAAAATAAGTTAGAGAGAGAAAAGAGAAATGTAAGCATAACCTAAAAATAAAATATATATAGAAAATAAATAAATCGGATATAGTGTGCGCAGCTTAACACAAATATATCAAAACAGATAAAATAATAAAAAAATGAATCTATAATAGATAACATAAATTTAAAAAAATACATCGGAATGAAAATAAAAACCTTTTATACTGCTTCTAGACTATACGCATTGAAATGTTTATTTTTGTTTACATATACTTATATAGGTGTCAAGCGAAAGTGAATAAAAATTAAAATTTAAGAGAGGCATAAAAGTAACTGTGTTTTGGGAAATTCCCAAAAAGAAAGAATTCAAGAAAACTTGGAAATAAATTCGTGCGTGTGTAATACCTAGAGAGACACACGTAAATATATAGCTACCTATCGGTATTTACGTCAAAACATCCAGTTAGAATGACGATTCATCTCCGAGGATATATCGAAGGATTTATCACCGTGGAATTTAGTCGACGTAGTTTCCACGCCATCTCGGTAAATACTTGCGCGATTTTCGATCCGAGCTGCCAGTTCTCTTTGCGGCTTCGACGAGCGCCTTTCCCTCTCTCTCTCTCTTTCTATGGATATATAATATATATATAGATACAATACGGAGTCCCGCGTTGTGTATCAAGTGCGCGACTTTATTTTATCATTTTTTAATTATACTTATACTTTTTAAAAAATGCAGTTTGTTCTTTGTGACAACCGAAAATAAGAGTGTATGTTTCAAGATACGTATAAAAAAAAGCAAAAATTAAATATAAAAGGCAAGTGTATTGTATACGTATTATTGAAAAAAATCGATTGTTTTTGAATGTTTTATAATTTTTTAGTTTGTTTTTTATTTTCATTTCATTATTTTTTAGTTCAGTAAATTTATATAGTTATTAAACGCAAAGAAATCGATTCATTTTACGCGATCCGTACAAAACGCGTATATAAGTACATCTCATATTTTTCAAATTAACGCGCAGTCTTCGATTAATCAAAATTTAAATTTCAATTTTCGAACGCGCCCAACACCGAGCACCGGAAGTAAGATAACCAAAGCTTATCTCACAATAATGAATTTGTATAAATTACATTTCGATTGACACAAATAAGCAGTTTAACATTGTCGTTCAATTTGTAATTAACATTATTTTACTTTCTCCTTTTGTTACAATTGTAATATTATTTGTTCAAAATCTACGTATAAAAATGAAGTGCATGTTAAAATTGCAATGAAATATTAGTTTGAGTTCGAGAATAAAAAAAAAATCTGTTTAAATATTTATTAAGACCGATTAAAAAAATTAATATTTTCTTTTATTATTTTATCATCGCTCTTTTTATGCTTCGAACTCGGTGCCAATTAGCGACTACGAAAATTATAATTGATTAACATATATTTGATAAACTTGTATATTACATTAGTTACATATTATTTATTAGATCAGTTGTTATACATTACTTTCAAAAATTTATTTTTCGCGGAATACCGAATGAAAATATTTAACTTAAATCACTAAATTTTTCTTACAAATTATAATGTAAAAGAAAAAGAGGAAGAGGTAAATCATTTCGGCAAATTCGCTAATACAAACTGCACTATTACAATCTTTCATTATTTGAAATTACGATAAAAATTCTCGCGAAAAACTACGAGCTGTATCCGCGCGTTGAATAAACATATATGTATAGCTGTCGATACAATCACTCAACAGATAAACCTAATAAACATTGCATAAGTAAAGCAATAAATTGAATACATACGTTTTTTTAACATATATATATCATTCGTTTTTATCGTTTCCACAGCAGACGCAAATTCTCGTAATTATATATACACACACAGAAATTCGAACATACACGCAATTATTAGATGTAATTCCCAAATTATTGATGGAAATTCGAGGATAATTATGCATAACGTTGCGTAAATCAAATTCGCTTATCGGATGTAGATCGATATATTATAAAGATTAACAACGAGGTTCATAAAAAAAAGGAAAAGGTGATGATCAAAGTGATATTATGACATTGACGTTGATACGAGTGATATGTATTAGAACACAGTTCAAAATC